>NW_011626972.1:44381-101278 GCF_000204515.1 Acromyrmex echinatior
TGTGGAAACCTAATTCCACAGTGGTGCTCCGCTCCGTGTTTGTACTAGGAGGAGCTGTGCCGATCCGCTTTTCGGGTCGGCGCGCTGTCCGCTGATACGGATATGATTCGATCAGGTCCGATGGGGTCGTGTGCCGAACTTGCGATGGACGACTCCCCGACGACTGTCCCGAATGGTCGTAGGGTGACGAACAGGCAATTCGCCATGCAACGACTCTCTTGCAACGACCGGACGGGGAAGGAGGTGACGGCGGGAGGAGGCGTCCCCTCTCACTGTATGTGGATAGAAATGCGTAGCATGGCGCATTAAGGCATTACGTCAGGTTGATGGTACTACAGATGCGAAGAGCCCTGGCCCAACACTCGCCTGGGCTAGGACGCTCGCAGTGGTTTTAGTGGGTGGGCTTCCGTCAGTTCATATTGGCGGAGGAGTCCTACATAACCCTGTCCCTTCCCCGGGGAGCGGGGTATGCATGAGCATTTCCACTGCGTTACCAAAAAAAAAAGGCTGCATGTGCAATCTACAATTGGCTCAGGAAGACTTTTGCATCAATGTACTTACCACCCAAATCTGTTGATATTGAAAATATTATTACTAAAGATATTATTTCAGGACAGTGGTGAAGTCAAGTGAGAGTTTGAATATGTTAATTTAAAAAGTTCTAACAATTACAGTTTTGATTCAGAACAAGTCAGAAAGCGATATGCTGAAAATTTTGTTGGAAAAGGAGCACTTCCAATTAACGAAAACTTGGAAAGAAACTTTAATTGTAATATGATGTTATCTATACCTTTATCTTTGTTTATGATAAAAAAAACTTTTTAGCATGAGTCCTAGAGTTGATCCTGATATCATTTTCTTTGTATTACATTAGATTGCTAAATAATAGTAGGATATTAAATAACTCTGATTCATTAATTAAAGTTTTTTTCTGCGAGACCAAATGACTTTCTAATTATTTCCAATTATATAAAACAAATAAAATACTATCATATTCGATGATGATTGCCTTGTACTGGTGATTTCTCATAGAAAAGAATCTGCTTGATCATATTAAGTTAATCTTGGAACATACAAAGAATCTGAATCTGTTTCACTCTTTTTGCTGTTGTTTAAACTTTTTTAAGTTCTTTCCTGTACATATCTTTAATCGTACTCTCAAATCGTACTAAAAATAAAATCGTATAAAAATAAAAACAAAGTCTCAATAAATGTTACTAGTTATATTATTTAAAAAATCGTTTTTATCTTATTAAATTATTGTAAATTTTTAAGCAATGTTTGATTTTCTCGAAAAGAAAAATATTATTTACAATAATGGCTTTTATTATCCATGATAATTATTCTAGAAAAAAAAATTATAAAAAAATCAGAAAAGGACAAAAAAATTTCCTGTATGAGAAACATTACTATATTAAAAATTAAAGTAAAATGAAAAGAAAAGGAAAAACGATAAATAATAAAAAGAAGAGTAAAAAATGAAGTTATATTTGTTTATAATTAAAAATGGAAAAATAAATAAAATTTCGAGTGGATTTGAATCTCTCAAACCTTCCCTCTGTCACAATCATGACCATTCAGGCAATATAGACTTAATTTATAGCATTTTTCACTGGCAGAGCTAGTGCGCACTCAGTGCACTTTAATGCCGTTGTAGAACGTCATAAATCGACGTAGATATTTACATACGAGGGCAAGTCAATAAGTTTTTAGAAAAACATAGTAAAACACATTTTTTTAATCGATTCATTTTTATTTCTCAACATAGTCTCCTTTCAGCTCGATACACTTGATTCAACGATTCTCCAACTTTTCAAGCCGTCCGAATAATATGATTCGTCCAACCCTTAAAAATAAGCCTCTGTCCTTCAGCGATGAGCTGCTCTCTGGTGGTGAATCTCTTTCCTCCGAACCATTTTTTCAGGTTGAAAATAGTCGCAGAAGACTAAATCTGGCGAATATGCTGGATGGGAAAGCAATTCATAGCGAAATTGAATTTGGCCATCGGTGCCAGGTACGTATGAACCCATCGTGTTTTGATGGAAGAGCATTTTCTTTTTCGTCAAATGGAGAAGGTTTTTCTTTAAAATGTTGTTGAAACGGTCCAATAAGGCTGCGTAGTAATCGCCATTGATCGTTTGCTTCGACGGAAAGTAATCGATATGAATTATACCGCGTGCATCCCAAAAAACTGTGGCCTCACCTTTCTGGCCGACTTCACGGTCTTCGCCTTCTTCGGAGCTGGTTCACTCGGTGAAGTCCATTGTTTTGATGGTTCCTTCGTCTCGGGTGTGAAGTAATGGATCCATGTTTCGTCTACAGTAATGAATCGATGCAGAAATTCATGTGAATTACGTTGAAACCAACGTCTCCAAACATTATTTTTAAATCGTCACGGTCGCGCTTATGACCCACAGTGAGCAAACGCGGCACCTATCTTGCCGATAGCTTTTTCATATCCAATTGTTCGTGCAAAATTGAAATCACTGTGCCATGTGATATATCTGTAGCCTCAATAAGCTCGCGTATTTTCACTCATCGATCAGTCAAAACAATATCCTGGACTTTATCGATGATTTCTGGCGTAGCAGCCTCAATTGGATGTCCCCGAACGAGGTGCACCACATGTGGATGTACGACCACGTTTAAATTCATTCACCTAATTGTGTAGAGTCGCAAACGCTGATGCAAATGTGCTATAAACACTATCCAACTCGGCTTTGATTTCTTTCGGCGTTAAACCTTTCATATGTAGATGTTTGATCTGCATTTCGTTTTTTCCATTTTGCAAAAAATACAAAGGTTGTTCGCTTGAATCGTCTACAAAAATGAAACGCAATGAATTCCGCTAAAATTTGACAGTAATCAGCTGAAAGATGCTACTTGTCAAAAAGTAATGTGACATGATACATTAGTGTCCTCTGCGAGTGCCCTCTGACAGATTTTCTAAGAATTTATTGACTTGCCCTCGTATATTCGACATATTCGACATCAATGATGCCATCGAAACTTTGCGCATTACATAGAATCCCTTAATAATTTAGATGATTTAGATAATACTATACACAGCAGAGAGAGTTTGAAGTCATTAAATACCATGAGAGTGACGAATCGTGGAATCCTTATCTCTGATGAGAGGCAGACACAGACACGCACGCACGCCATGATGTGCAAACTCCGATCGAGCAACTTCCTGGTTCATTTCGTGATTTCATTTCTGTAGACGATTAAAGCGAACAACCTTTGTATTTTTTGCAAAATGGAAAAAAACGAATTTCGCTATGATCAAACATCTACATATGAAAGATTTAACGCCGAAAGAAATTAAAGCCGAGTTGGATAATGTTTATAGCACATCTGCATCAGCGTTTGCGACTTTACACAATTGGGTGAATGAATTTAAACGTGGTTCGTACATCCACATGTGATGCACCTCGTTTGAGACGTCCAATTGGTTGCTACTCCAGAAATCATCGATAAAGTCCAGGATATTGTTTTGACTGATCGACGAGTGAAAGTGCGCGAGCTTATTGAGGTCACAGGCATATCACATGATACAGTGATTTTAATTTTGCACGAACAATTGGGTATGAAAAAGCTATCGGCAAGATGGGTGCTGCGTTTGCTCACTGTGGACCATAAGCGCGATCGTGTGACGATTTCAAAACAATGTTTGGAGATAATGGTTTCAACGTAATCCAGATAAATTTCTGCGTCAATTCATTACTGTAGACGAAACATGGATCCATTACTTCACATCCGAGACGAAGGAACAATCAAAACAATGGACTTCACCAAGTGAACCAGCTCCGAAGAAGGCGAAGACCATGAAGTCGGCCGGAAAGGTGAGGTCACAGTTTTTTGGGATGCACGCGGTATAATTCATATCGATTATCTTCCGTCGAAGCAAACGATCAATGGCAATTACTACGTAGCCTTATTGGACCGTTTCAACAATATTTTAAAGAAAAAACATCCCCATTTGATGAAGAAGAAAGTGTTCTTCAAGACGAGTTCATACGTGCCCAGCACCGATAGCTAAATTCAACGAATTCCGCTACGAATTGCTTCCCCATCCAGCATATTCGCCAGATTTAGCCTCCTGCGACTATTTCCTGTTTCCAAACCTGAAGAAATAGTTCGAAGGAAAGAGCTTCACCACCAGAGAGCAGCTCATCGCCGAAAGACAGAGGCTTATTTTGAAGGGTTGGACAAATTATATTATTCGGACAGCTTGAAAAAGTTGGAGAATCGTTGAATCAAATGTATCGAGCTGAAAAGAGACTATGTTGAGAAATAAAAATGAATCGATGAAAAAATTGTGTTTTACTATGTTTTTCTAAAAACTTATTGACTTGCCTTCGTAGCAGTATACATTTACCTTTTTAAAAAAAGGTAAAAAAGCGCTGTGGATAAGTGTTGTGCAAAAAATATTTATTAACTTAAAATATATGATGAAATCAAAGTGATACGTATTTTTGTATCTATTAAAGTATGAACAAAAATTCTACATAATTTGAATGATATGTATTAGGCGTATAAAATATTTGATATCAATAATGGGCGCTAAATTATAATATTAAAAAATTGTTACTCAATCCAAATCATATATGAACCTTGATTAAGAATTACAACTTAAATGATAATATATCTCATTAAAAAAAAGAAAACTTATTTTTGTATATTTGCCACCAAATTAAAATCACATAAAAATTATACTTAATTTGTACGATATGTATGAGATATATAAAAGATCTGATATCAATAATTGGCGCTACATTGCTACTTATAATCTTTAAGAATTGTAATTAAACACAAGCGTGTCAAAAAAAAATGTATTCATTAAAAGTAAATTTAAAAAATAAAACCCAAATGGTACTTTATTGTGTAATATGTTATGTATCTTTTTAAATTCTCATTGAAAGTCTTTTTATTTTAACGTCTCAAAAAATAGTAATAGTAATTAGTTCTTCTTCAAAAATATTTTCATTCAAAGTCTTCCTATTCCAACACAAGAATAATAGCTTTAATTTTCTTCAAACAACATATAAAAATTATCGCTCACAAAATTTACTTACATAAGTATACTTCACAAGTTACTTGAACGTAGTCAGTCTAACAAAATTATTGCATCAAAAAAAATGAAATCTAAGTGGTAAGGCAAAGTGGGGGAACTGTACGCACTTAAGGAAAATTTATGGAATGGTTTTCCAAGTTTAAAGCGATATAAATATAGAAATAGAAATTATAAACATTCTTCTACATTATATAACTAAAAGGAATAAACGGAAAAGCGAAAAAATTTCTCGAGCGTAATTTCTCTCGAGTAATTGTGCGCATGGGTTGGATAATTCTGTACAAAACAAAAGTCGTAAGAAATGAATGCATTGTGAAATGCTGACACAAAAATCAGAAAATATATTCATTATATGGCAATATAAATATATATTAAACATATGTTACGTCCAAACCCTTGAAATTTAGTCAAGGAGACAATGAGGGAGAATGGAGAGGGAAGGACGGTTAGACTCAATCTCACAGACATACGCGCGGAGGCGAACATCTGTGAGTCGTACGCACCTTTTTAGTCCCGGAATGTGGGTCAACGTCCGAAGGGACGCTATGATACGTGTTCCGCTGGACAGTGCGAACGTCGGTCCTATTTGGCTCAAGGAACTTAACCCTTTGACCCGGGACTGGACCTCATCCAATCTCAGGTATTTGAGGGAAGTGAATGCGAGAGGTGATTTTAATAAGTAACAGGGAAATACCTTATGTTACATTTATTAAAAATATAAAAATATTATATAACTTCTTCCATCCTTTTTTTTATTATATCGAAAATATAATTAACACCTTATGAGTGTGTGTGTGTTGATGTATGGGTGTGTGTGTGTGTAGGGGAGAAAGGGTTAGCGGGTATGGGCGGCGAGGGACGTGTTGCAGGAGCACGTCGGGATGAGGTGCTTATAAAGGACGGTGTAAGGTACGGGATTTCCGGGGATATACACGGTGATTAATCTGTCCCCTTCGTCGGAGGGGGACGTAAAGAACCGGAACATCCGATCCCAGTCAATCGGCTCGGGATTTAATCGAAATGGGAGGGGCGGGAGTTGATCCGAAGGAGGAAGAGGGAGTGGAAATCCTTCTTCGTGAGGAGGAGGGGCAGGGAATCGTTTCTCGAGAGAAGGAGGGGGAGGGAATCGTTCCTCGAGAGGAGGAGGGGGAGGGAATTGTTCCTCGAGAGGAGGAGGGGAATAACCAAGAATTTTTTGGATATCGAGGTCGATAACAGGAGAAGAGATGAGATCCAATGGTTGTGTTGGCGAGTAGAAGATTTCTGCGAATTGTTCGCCAGTTGTGGCGACGCGATTGTGAATGGCTCTGGGGAACGGTTCCGCCTACTCCTCCGGTTATAGGAGGGTCATCCGCGTTTCTTGATGGTACGCACTACAAACCGACGAGTTAAAATTAAAATACGTTCGTTGGAAACGCGTGTATATGTATTTATGCACAATGAATGAGTTTTTCCATGCGGGGAAACGCGGGGGAACTGTAAATAATTACGACTTAGTAGCTGTCCCCAAGATATCGGGTAGGTGCTAGGCGAGTGGCCAAGGAGATCAGTGAAGTCATTCGTCGTCAGTGAAGCGCGTCCGAAGGGCAGTAGCCGTGGCGTATGCGTGGTAACTTCACTGATTACAAATTCGCACTCAGACGGGATCGCGAACTGGCGTGATTAGCGCGGATTATAATAATTTTCGGACTGTTCGAGACAATGAGTAACTGAGCGCGAATTTCACTGACGTGGACGAATGGTTTAAAATTCTGTATTGACTCTCTGCGCTTCCGCGGAACCTCTATTTATATCCCGAAATAAGGACGTTGAGTCCTTTGTCTAGGATGCAAAAGTTAGTTGCAATGTCACGCGGGATTTACGATTTTTATAATGTTCTATCGTTGTTGATCTAAAGTACATAGTTAGAGTAGTTTCGAGAAGAAGAGAAAGTGATTTACGATTTTCTTTAAAGAGCCAAGATTGCTCCGAGACGGATGACGAATTCTGTTATTCTCGCGGAAAATATGGCTAGATAAACAGATGGTTACCGTGCACAAATAGGTTTACGTGCAGGGCTACCATTGTCTGATTTTAGATAACGCTCCCCGGGAAGTTATCCTATGCGTTTTAAGTGCAACGTGGCGCCTGTTTTCTAAAATGAAATTGTTAGTCAGTCTCAGATGACAAAGCCTAGATTTTCTTGCATGACCTCGGTGCATTTATAATGTCTTTTGTAATCTTGTCTCTTTTAGAGCCTACATTAAGATTGTTATTTCTTCCGGGTTGATTGGCATTTACGACTTTTCGCGAAGGCTGTCCGGTCCTTTTTTTCAATTCTGTCAGACCGTTATCCGAAGACTCCGCTCGAGTCTCGTAGACGCCAACCATAGTCGCGACGTGGAGCCGAAGAAAAAAAATCGTGGCGTCTGTAGGACGTAACACATATTTTAAATATATACGTACAGGGTGCTTCCGCAACATACACATCAATAAATCGGATTGCCTATCTGCCTATCGACAGAGGCATGTGTTACCGGTGCAGAATAAGATTAGATTGTAAGAGAGAATCCGTGGGAAATAATGCAAGAGAAATTGAATTTTACCATTCTGGTATGTATAAAATTTAATAATATGTATTTAACAATACAAATAATATCTGGCTTAATCTAACATAAATGAAATTTAATAAATATTTAAAATTATATAATTATAAATATTTATAATTACAAAACAAATATATTTTTTTAATGTTTATATAATAAATATTTGCTGTATTACTGTAACCGGCATTTTTTTAACGCAATTCTGCACATAAAATATCTTTCTTGCTAGATCATAAGGGGAGTGATCTCTGAAAACGAGTTACAAATTCTATTTTTAAAAATTTATTTTCCAGAAATTGATATTTTAGTTTGGAAGAAAGTATTTACGCAAATAAAGCTTGTTTCTTTTATAGAACATGCATGGACCTGCTGGATTTAAGATTATCTATTAGTTTTCATTTAAAAAAAAAATCTTTCACAAAGGTAGTAAAAAAAATCGTAGTCTGAATATCATCCTAAAATTTTTTAGCACAAAATGCAGTCACTGTGTTTTAAATAATTTAGTATATTATTGACGACGCGAGTTGATAAATGGTAACAATGTGTCTGGTATATTATAAAATAATAAAAGAATAGAAAATTTAAACAAACTTATGTGATCAATAACCCATTCATAAAAATTTAAACGTCATGGCATATCACCAAGTATAAATTTGTGTGTTGTATGCCGTTTGAATGGGTGCTAACCCAACGAATGTTTAATTATTTTGTAAATCGTAACATGATTTATGTTCAAATCTGTGGCAATCGCTCTTGTGCTCGTATGAAGATTTGCCTCAATAGTCTGTTGAACAGTATTAATTGGCTTCTTTGTAGAACATGGATCGGCTTTCTTGATTTATAGAATTGCCCATGTGTTTCTAATCGTTGGTAAAGATGATGATAAAAACCGTGGTCTGAGTATCGTCTGGAAACCTTTGAGCGTAAAGTGCAGTCGCTTGATTTTTTCGAAGTCGTACATGATTCTTATTTACTCATCGTAAATAAGAATCATGTCTGTCAATTCTTTAAATGAATAATGATTTCGTTCCATTGTGTTATTTTTTAATGCGTTGTAATCTCTGTGACTTACGCCAACTTCTATCTAAAATTATTCGAATGCAGTTAACGAACATGATTCTTATCTATTGAGTAGAGAAAATCAAACACAGTGACTGCATTTTGTGCTAAAAAATTTTAGGGTGATATCCCAGTCAGATTTCTTTCATTACCTCTGTGAAAAATGTTTTTTTATGAAAACAAATAGATAATCTTAAATCTAGTAGATCCATCCATGTTCGTATGTAGCAGATGTTCTGTAAAAGAAACAAGCTTTATTTGCATAAGTATCTTCTTACAAACTAAAATATCAATGTCTGCTGGAAAATAAATTTTTAAAAATAGAATTTGTAACCCGTTTTCAGAAATCATTCCCTTTATGATCTAGCAAGAAAAACTATTTTATGTGCAGAATTATGTTAAAAAAATGTCTATCACAGCAAATATTTATTATATAGATATTTTAAGAAAAAAATATTTGTTTTGTAATTATAAATATTTATAATTATATAATTTTAAATATTTATTAAATTTCATTTATGTTAGATTAAGTCAGCTATTATTTGTATTATTAAATATATATTTCATATCATATTATTAAATTTTACACTATATCAGAATGATAAAATTCAATTTCTCTTGCATCATTCCCTACCGAACTCTCTCTTGCAATCTAATCTTATTCTGTATTACCGGTAACATATGCCCCTGTGAATAGACAGATAGACAACCCAATTTACTGATGTGTATGTTGCGGAAGCACCCTGTATATATCAAGAGAAAATATAATATAAAATTAATATAATAATAATGCACATAGATTTTGGCAAAATGAAATGGCAAAATAAAATAATAATGCCAAGAAGAAACAAAAAAATTAGTGCTAATTATATAGTATATGGAAGATGGATAATTCTGCGCATTTCAAAATGCTTGCGCGCAGTTGCCTGCCGCAACTTGACTCGGTATAAAATATGATTACTTCAATAATTCTTAATCAAACTTAATAAATAACATCTCAGATGCACATAATAACATATCTTATAATAATAACGTATGCAACTTTAAACAAACAATTTAAAAATACGAACTTACCATGTTATTTTCTGAATGCTAAAATAACAAGAAAAGATGTGATTTCACTTTTATGTATTTCTCTGGCTAGCAATGTATTTATGTTGTATCTTTTGTAGTTATATCTTAAGAGGACGACTTTCTGCGTAAAAATTTCATCACTGGTGATGTTTTCATCTATTGGAAAAATACCAAACCAAGGTGGCACAATTCCCCCACTTTCCCCTACTTTGTATCCATTCAAGACTTCTTATCTATCACAAGTGATAATAGGTTATTCAATTTTCATTCAAAATTGTTATATCGAAAAGTTATACCTTAATTAACTAAAGTATTATAAAAAATTTAAAGATGTAACAGAACAAAAAAAAATTAAATAAAAAATTTAATTTAAATAAAAAATTTTCACGTAAAAACACTTGGCGTCGGTAGATTTTCAAATATGATAAATGTAATATATTAAAAACGAGAATAATTTAGATCAAGCCTGTCCAATTTGAGTTCGAGAATCAAAATGCAAAGTCATCAGCGCAAAAAAATTCAATGTGGATGATTTCGGGAACTATAAAGTGTTGATTGATATGCATCCAAGTAACGGTTATCAATATTTTATAATTTTAAAATCTTCTTACATCGAATTTGTTTACATCGATGGTTGTGCGTTTTTTTGGCTCCGGAGTTCAAATTGGATAGGTCTGATTTAAATAAAATAAGAAGATGAATGAAAATTTATGAGGCAAAAGTAAAAATAATCAACGTGTACATTCGAACAAGTAATACCACCACATGTGTTTTCAACATTCGAGCAAGTAATACCACCATATATGTTTTTTGATAACACATGTATATGTACAAGTCATACAAACATGCGTATTCTAAATAGATATAAAATATATCTCAGGGTAAAATAGAGCTTATTTGATATTTATTTAGTATAAATTTGATTGCGTGTAATACACACATCTGTATTTCTTACAGAAGTACAGGTTCTAAACTTGGTGAGAAATAGATTGTATTTTTTTAATGAGATATACTATAATTTAAGTTGTAATTCTTAATCAATTCGTGCATGATTTGAATTGAGATGACAATACCTTTTTTTAAAAAGGTAAATGTATACTGATATCTCATGCATTTTGTAGTGTATAGATTAATCTTGAATAATGTTAAGATACTCAAATTCTCTCTCTCATATAAGATCACAATTAGAGTCCAGTTGCAAAATCGCGGTTAACTCTCAACCGAAGTTCAACTTGTTCATTTCTTTTTCATTCTTAGGATTGGAAAGAGATGAGAAATGAATTTAATTTTGGTTAAGGGTTAAGTATGAGTTGTGGAACTGGGCCTAAATGCCATATTATGCAAACTGTTTCTTAAATTGTAATAAATATTTTGTTATAAATATTTTAACTTGCATTGCATAAATTAATTATTTAAGATACATTAAAAAAATTACACTTGATATGAAAGCGTATCGTTATGTGCAATTTGATAATTTCAAAATAAACTATTTCTTAGCAATAAACAGCTTTTACAAACTTTATCAACTTTATTATCACAGAAAAGAAATGAAAACCTGTAAAACGCTTCAATTTTTACCTAAATGAAATATATAATTAATATTGTCACAAACGAGAAATGCGAATTATTTTTTAAATAGTTTATTCTGCCTATAAAGGTTTTGAACCTAAAGATAATTATTGCATAAAGATAATTATTGATGAAATTACAAAATGAACTGGATTGTAGATCACAAAATTAATCGCTCAGCTAAAGTATGAAGTATTTATTGTAACAGTATCCTCCGCGTCCACCGCAGGATTGAATAGTTATTATACTTATAATTAAAAAATCACAAATTTAATAATGTCGAAATATTTACATTAATAATCGTGAATTTTTATTAATTGTCTTTAACGTCATCATTCTTCAATTATCCCCGGGCCCTCGAGGCCCTATTAATAGTCACGAAAATTTGCTCAGGACCGACGGTTTTATATAGTATCTTGTCGGTGCCATAATGTAAGTCGCAGATTAAGCGCTAGATGTAAACTAAATCATATTTAAAAGGCGCAAACCACCACTGAACTTCAAAGGAAGATGTGTAAACGAATTTATCGTTATAACAAATTATTTTGTGATTAATATATTACAGTTTTCTTTTTGTATTTCAGAACGAAGATCTCAGGAAAAGCAAACGAAATGGAGCTAGCGACCCTAAGGTAGAACGCCTCAAAGAACTCCTTCGCAGTATATCTCAGCCTTCAGGTTCGCTGCCTGGTTATCGAAAAAAATTGAAATGACTCACGTTGTCAAGATCATGACTCTGAGTGATCATCGAGCAGTTTCAGCAAGCGATCGTTACTCACTAAAAAAATATTAAAATTAAAATGAACAATTCACCTCCGCTGACTTTTTTTACCCTTCCACACATTACGAAGGTCATCATACCGAACAACCTTCGGAAGGTTGTAGCAGTAACCTCACGTCTTACAAACTTATAAAAAAAAAAATAAAATGATCCTGGCTCATATTGTCAAGATCACGACCCTGAGTGATCATCAAACATTTTCAGCAGGCGATAGTTGTTCATTAAGGAGATATTAAAATTAAAATGAACAGTTCACCTCCACTGACCTTGGCCCTCCCACACATTACGATGATCATCACACCGAACAACCTTCGAGAAGTTGTAGCACTTACTCATCACGCGTTACGAAGTTGTAAAAAAAAAATTAAAATGACCTCGACCTATATTGTCAAAGTCTCTGATGAGACTTTGAGAGTGATCATCGGACACTTTCAGCAGTCGACCGTTGATTGTTAAGAAGATATTAAAATTAAAATGAACAATTGACCTTCCCAGATATTATAAAGGTCATAATTTTGAGTGACCATCGGACAGTTCCATCAGTCGATCTTTTATCGTTAAGGAGTTATTAAAAAGTAAAGTAAAAAGGTTGAAATCGCCATGTGTCGACTGAAGTTCGAGACGTAATCCATGGGCCAGGCAGACGTGGACGTTGACGACGTTTCTTAAAATTTCGTAAAATTCAACAACATTTAGAACTATCTCCACTCTTAAAACAATTAGAAAAAAAATTAATGCACTTTCATTACACACAATTTACATTACAATTCGGATACAAACTATCGATTGACCATGCATAGAATTTGATCGATATAGCGATCATTGAGATATAATAATCTCGTAATCTCAGACAACTCATCACTTCGCGTAAATATACCCGGCAATGTCTCGCTCTAAGAACGCTTTGCGTTCCCTTAGCGCCGAGCCACTACCGTGTTTCATGATATATTTAGTAGAGGATTATGTGATAAATTCAAAATAAATAAAGACAAACTGGTAATCAATATTGTTATCATTACGTAATAAATATACAGGATGTTAAACATTTTAAATAACTTTTAATAACTTTAATAATGTTAAATTGTTTATTTGATTTTAACAAAAGATCTGTTCTTTATTTCTGTACATCTGAATTGGTGCACACCATGCAATAAGTTGAAGTGAAACAAATATACATTTGTTTTGCTTTAACCACCGACGAGATATTATTAAAAACTGTCAACCCTGGGCAAATTTTCGGCGGTATAAAAAATCCCAACTCTGCTGCAAATTCCTATGGGGAATTTTCCTATGGAAAATATATTTTTTCTAATTTGCCTAATTATGGATACCCATAATAAATTTGACAAGTCCTAATGGGAAGAGGCTCTTATCTTGCTATAAATTCCCATAGATGTTTTCATGGGTTCCTATATAGGACTATAAGGAGCTGTGTACAATGAAAGGAATAGGAAACAAGAAACAGAGAATAAGAATTTCAACCTATCAAAAAACTGTATATTCCACAATACATGATTTCTGGTAGAATGAAATTCTTATTCTCTGTTTCCTATTCCTTATTTCTTTCATTACGCAGCTTTTAAGATTCTGTATAGCAGCTTATATAGTGTAAACAATTGATGACAACAGAGAAAAATATCAGGGCGCTCCTCGTCTCGACTCAGGCCTGGTCTCTCCTCCGAGTTGCTGAACTTCCGTCCTGCCCTATTGAGCCCTACAGCTCTGACGCTTACAGCTTCTCTGTTGTGCCTATTTCTAAATTTCTTACAATTGGTATTTATAGGATTTACGTAGCATGTATATATAGAGTAATAGGAAATTTTTCTATAGGTTTTTAGATAGGAATCTATGGCATCAATCTATGAAAAAAGGTTCCTAGGATCGCATGGAAAAAAGAATGATGTGCACGTTGATGCAATCGGATCTAAATGATAAACAGGATGTCTCGATTTGGGATTATTTTCGTGTGCAAATAAAATAGATTAAACTGAGTTGAAAAATCCTGTATCATTTTGCAATTTTCATAATAATTAGTTTTTAAAAATTGCCGAATAAGCGGGTAAAATCGACGCATAAGACAATTTTAAGATATTTTTCAGAATTCTTTATGATATATTTTAAATATATTTTTTCAAAGATATCTTAAAGATATCTTAAAGTTGTCTCATGATTTTAGACATGCTCATTGGGTAATAATTGCAAAATGATAGAGGACCTTCCGATTCAGTTTAATCCGCTCTATCTGCATAAAAATAGTCACAAATATTTTGAGACATCCTGTATAGTCCCTATAATGTACATATTAGAGTGTGTACACAAAATGCTATAACAGCCGACTGATGTATTTCATGTAAAAATCTAAGATAATTTTCCCATAACTTCAAAAATTGAAGGTCACGTAATATAAACAAGATGTTTAGTGACTCAAAAAAGTTATGAGTATATATTTTCCTGACAGATTTTTTTTCACCCAACGTGAAATGTACCTCGTTTATTAACTATTATCATTTTAGTTTTTGGGAGTTTACGAATTATTCTCTCAAGTTGATATAGGTATTCATAGGAATGCGGAAGAAATGCTTCATGGGAATTAAAGACCTATAGGACATTACACTTTGATGTATAGGAATATGTAGGTTTACATAGAAGTTAGGACAGAGGAGATATACGTCATCCCATAGTAGCGTATAGGCATTTTCAATCCCCATAGGGCACCTCTCTTTACATACGCGCCTACTATATGTCAAACTATCCTACAGTATCCTACAGACCTTTTAGTTCTCATGAGGCATTTGTCCACATTCTTGTGAGTATCTCTATTACTCTATTTGCATTCCTATAAATGTCCTACGTATACCTATGCATACTGCGCAAATCCTATAGGTAACTACATAAACTCCTACTTAGAATCTTATAGTCCTCTATAGGAACCGATGAAAAAACCCATGAAGGATGCTAAGACATTATCGACAATTGATATAAATTTGCTATTATTAATTATTTATTAACATAAATATTTAGCTCATACATTATTAAATTCGTGGTTTTTTATTACATAAATATTTCATAAATAAATATGCTTGTAAAGCTTGTAAAGCTATAATATCCTATATATTGCAGAAAAATTACAATTTTTTCTCTGCAATTATTATCTCTGTTGATAATAAAACGATACACTGAAATCACAATTTTAAAGAAAAATCGAGTATTATTGAATTCTAAATGCATAAATACATCTACTAAATTAATAAATCATAAGATTAATATAATGTTATTAGTTTTTAATTTTTAATCATTTCAATATTCACAAGAACGCGAACTCCCATAAGGATGTTGGTCTTTAATAGTATCTCGTTGCTTTAACTTATTACACTGTCTGCGCCAGCTCAAATAGTACAGGAATAAAGAACAGATCTATTAATACGAATATATGTATAATATATAAATTGAATGAGTGATATCTACATCAGAACACTAAAAATTGATTATATATCGATTGAAGACCTTATTAAAAAAGAAGCGATTTTTTGTAAAGATATTTGATTAAAATAGTCCTATTTTAGTTGAAAAAATTGATTTTTCTTAAAATAGATTAGTTTAAAAAAAGATTTTTAGTATAATTGATAAATTATCGATAACGCACATCGATCATTCCTACAATATCGACATTCAAATATAGGCGGGAATTGCTAAAAAATGGCGGACCAATCAAAATTGGCTGTTTAGTGGCGCGACTCTCATTAGTTGCAACTCTCATGATGTTGTAGTCCAAAAGCTATCACAAGTAAAGCGGGGAGCACAGATTCTTGCATAATACATAACATGAGGCATAAGAAAATAAACCAATCAAAATGCTTTATTTTCTTCCTTTCTGTGAAATAAAAGACTCTGATTAGTTGATTTTTTTTATGCTTCATGTTTGCGTTATGTAAGAGTCTGTGCTTGCCTTGCATTTCGGCATGACGAGCCGTGGAATTTACAAGACTGAAAAAAAAATTACGGCGATCCACGCGCGATGTCCGTCACCGAGCATGACCATATATGGTCATATCGATCGCCAGAAATCCGCGCGGAAATAAAACACCGCGCATTTCTTTATATTCGACTGCCTAATCGCAGACCGAGGGGGGGAGTCTTTTCCGATACGTACACTTGTCACGTTAAGTCGGTTCTACATTAGTTGCAAGCTGATCGCAAGTTTGTTGCGACAGCCAATATGAAGCGTTGATTTCAAAATGCAAGCTTCAGATTGCAAGCAACAAACTTGCGATCAGCTTGCAACTAATGTAAAACCGGCTTTACGCACATCGCGAACGTCGAGTGTCCTATTACATTACGCAATATCGACCGTTTTAATTATTATCGCGAGCGCGAACGCCAAGATATAAGCCACGAATAGCCACGAGTGCTAACACAAAATACAAGCATTAATGTTCATACTAAACTATATATATATATATATATATAACAAAACAATTATAAAAAGTAATTAAAAAGGGAGATCATTTTAATAAAATTGTAAAAAGTGGTTAAATGAGTGTTTTTCTCGCCGTTTTCGTGCATCATTCCCAGCGCTTCTCATCCCAACCCTTTAGGTGAATCCCAAACCTTTAGACGGACCGAATCCCAAAATTACTTCTTGTTGCACCGAAAGATACAATAATAATCTCTAACCATAACCACCGACGAGATACTATTAAAAACCGTCGGCCCTGGGCAAATTTTCGTTACTATCAATGGGGCCCGGGGAGCCCGGGGATAATTGAAGAACGAAGATCTTACAATTAATAAAAGTTTATGATTATTAACATAAATATTTATCGATAATACATTAATAAATTCGTGATTTTTTTATTATATAAATAGTGTATAAATAAGTATGCATACTTTTAATGCTACAATATATTGCCGAAAAATTGCTCACAATTTTTTCTCTGCAGTTATCATCTATATTGATAATCAAACTCGGATGATAACATTAAAATCAATTTTAAATAAAAATCGATTATTATTAAATTTTAAACATATATACATGTTTACGAAATTAATAAATCATGAAATTAGTACTGTATCATTAGTTTTTTACTCTTAATCACTTAAATTTTAACAGACACGCAACTTCCATAATCGCGTCTTTCATAGTATCTCGTCGATGCCATAACTGCACTCGATTTGGATTGATTTTAAATCGATTGAAGGTACGATCAACGCGATGTTACAAATGCTCTAAAGGGTTTTTTGATTGGTCAATTCGTAAAATTCTTTCTTCTAATTGTCAATCAAACGATTCAAAGCATTTATAGTGAGACTTTGAGACTTCGCAAGTCTTAGACGCCATATTACTTTTCTGGCTTCGTAATTCATTATACTAGATAGAGCTGAAGTCAACGACAAATTTCAATAGTTGATGAATTGTAAGGATCACATAGAACTCAAAGGTTGACCGTTGCATCAAGAAGGAAGCAGAACCAGCAGGAAGCAGTGTTTGAATTTGTATTTTAAATTGTATGTATATTCTATTTCGCACATTTTAAATTAAAAGAGAGAAATAAAATAATTTCAATAATGTTAAGAGTAATTATACGATGGGCTCTTTTATTTTTATTAATAATAGTTATTCTACACAGAAAAATTAACTTGTTTTCGAATGAATAAAATAAAAAATATACGCATCTCACTACCTTCTTTGTGGTAGCCTCACTGAGAGAAAGAATATGACAAACAATATAAATACTACAAAATCTACAGACACAAAAGTTTTGCGCCCTATAGCGAGATACTAAATACATAAAGTTTGGTCTTCTTTCTTGCTAATAGTAACTCACATGCGATAATTTACAATAAAGTACAACTTTCATTCAAAACGCAAATAATATTTCGTTATACGTCTTTAATAAATATTGCTAACAATACGCGTATATTGCTATAAATAATAAGTTTTGTGTGTGCGTGCGTGCGTGCGTGCGTGCGTGCGTGCGTGCGTGCATGCGTGCGTGCGTACGCGCGGTGTGTGTGAGTATGTGTATATGTGTGTGTATGTACGTGCGATTATGTGGCACGAAAGGGACAGGTGGGATGCGAGGGAAGATTAATTGTTTGCAAAATGAAGAATAATATAATCTTACTGTTATACACTGACAGAGATAAACAATTTAAAATGCACAATATTTTTTTTCGGCCCTCTATAACCCAATTATTATATTACAAAATTTTGTAACATGCCAATTTATAAAGAATGAGCACATTAATAAAGAATGAGCAATCGACATTGTACCTGCATATGTCGTTCTTGTTTGATATTACGCGTAAAGGAGCCACAGCAGTGTCTCACGTCATGTCTTAGCGCCGAGACTCTATCGTGTCTCCAGATTTGAAATATTATCATTACGTATGTATATACAGGGTGTTTCCTTTAATTTTAGCATCTAAAATATCTCCGTTGTTTTTAATGTATATATTTAAGAAAATACTAAAGGAGAAAGTTGTTTGATTCGAAGGGGTACATATTATGATGAGCAAAGAATTTTTCCCAGGGATTTTTTGAGATTTTAAGATCACTTCCACTTTTTTAAATAGAATTGTATGTTTTATACAATATAATTCCTCTAATTATTCTGCATATAAAAGTATTAAGATAGATGAATCAATAAGTGGAAAGAAAACACATAGTTGATTATTTAAAAAATTATCCATTTTGCATACATATTTTTTTAAAGCAACTATGTGTTTTCTTTCCACCAATTGTCTCTTTTTCACCAATCATCTCATTATTCTATTCATAAAAATATTAAGATATGATTACAAAAAATTTAATAATTTACGAATTATTTAATAATTTATGTCAATATAATATCTTATTCTGGCATATATTAACATAAAATGTTAAATATCTCGTAAACTATTGGTTTTTTTATATCACTATCTTAATACTTTTATATATAAAATAATTAGAGAAATCATATTATGTAAAAAAATCATACAATTCCATTTAACCTTCTGAGGACCGGCATGTTTTTGATTGATTTTTTTATTTTAAGGCCTAGAACTTTTTTGTCAATGTCGTGGAATTGAGTGGCGAAAAAGGTCGAGTCCCTAAAAGGTCCTCCGGTTCAGAAAAAAATGACATCCCTTATTTTTGGTTTTTTTAACTAAATATCATTAAATGTTAAAATAATTATCTAACATTATTGTAAAGTAAAAATTTCACAAATAACATACGTAAAAACATTTTTTTAGTACAGTAAAATAATCCACGCAATAAAATAAACTTCTTTACATAATGTCTCGTGCACGGAACTGTTGTCGAGAAACGTGCACCGATACCTAAAGTGCGCGCTCTACTCTCCAATACGTGTGTAGACATCAACTACATTTTTGGCTAAGAGCTGCAAATACTACAAATCCCAAAACATTAATTAAAATAATTCAAAGATCCTAAAGAAGCCTCCGAGTCTCCAAAGATTAAAAAAATGGAGATGACCTTGAAATCTCAAAAAATATAACCTTAAGAAAAATTTTTTGTTATCATAATCATATGTGTCCCTTTGAATCGAACAAACTTACTTCTTTATTAGGTGTTGGAATTAATTCGTAGCGTTTTACAAGTGATGGGAAGTACTTTCATTAATGTATTTTTTAATGCTCATGTGAAATAAATAACATTCTTTCATTAAAAACGCTACGAATTAATTCCAACACCTAATAGTATTTTTTCATATCATTAAAAATAACAGATAAAGGAGTAATTTGTTCGATTCGAAGGGATACATATGATTATCAAAAAATTATATATATATATATAATCTATAAGATGTAGAGAAAAATTTATATAACCAAAATTACACGTGGTGTAAGATCTTGTGCACAAGAAGAAATAAAGAATTAGGAATAAAGAATAAACGATTTCAACCTATCAGAAATCGTGTATTCCGATGTATTCGATTTCTGATAGGTTGAAATCATTTATTCTGTATTCCTAATTCCTTATTTCTTCTAACGAGAGACCTAAAAGGGCTATCATATGATGATAATAATTTTTGTTCAAATAAAGGCACTTTAAAGATTTCAAGATCAATTTCGTTTTTTTAAATGAAATTATATGAATTTTTTTACATAATATGATTCCTCCAATTATTTTGTATAAAGTATCGAGATAATGATACCAAAAAATTAATAATTTACAAGATATTTTACACTTTATTCCGTACATATTGACATAAAATATTAAACTCGTAAACTATTAATTTTTTATAATCATACCTTAAGACTTTTATGAACAGAGTAATGAGATGAATCAATTGGTGTAAAGAAAACATATAATTGCTTTAAAAAAATATGTAAGCAAAATGAATAATTTTTTAAATAAACATTAGGTTTGGTGTTTTCTTTACACCAATTGATTCATCTTATTATTCTGTTAATAGAAGTATTAAGATATGATTATAAAAAAATTAATAGTTTACAAGTTAGTTAACATTTTATGTCAATATATTCCAGAATAAGGTATAAAACATCTCGTAAACTATATTTATATCACTACCTTAATACTTTCATATACAGAATAATTAAAGAAATCATATTATGTAAAAAAATTCATATAATTCCATTCAAGAAACAAAGTTGATCTTAAAATCTCCGAAGCGCCTCCATCTAGACAAAAATTATTATCATCATATGATAGCTCCCTTTATACCGTATAATATTGTTTATATAAATTTTTCTCTACGCCTTATAGATTAGAAAATATTTCAAGTGATAATAGTTATTGAGACATACTATGTATATATACCGGTGTTCAAAAAAGCGTTACAAACTTTTTCGGAAACACGGCATTATTGAGAAAAATTGTTCAGACAAAAGTTGTAGGATTCAAAAAGATCTATTTACTAATCTTATCAATTTGACCTTGGATGGCGTCACCAAGGTCAGGCTAAGATTATGTTAATTTTTTTTTAATGGAACACTCTACTTTTGTTTTCAGAATATAGCCGATGTCGAAAGGTTTCCAAAACGCTTTAAGAAAATATTTTTTTATTAAGTACTTTTTGAGTTATGATGCTTGAAAGTACCACCGATTATTAGCATTATCTAATTTTCAAATATTAAATTCTGAAATCAAAAGTAGGATGTTCTATTTAAATAAATCGATGTGATCTTGACCTGATCTTGACGACGCAACTCAAAGTCAAACTGATAAGATTAGTAAATAGATCTTTTTGAATCCTGCAACTTTTGTTTGAACTATTGTTCTCAATAATGCAGTTTTCAAGACAAAAATTTGTAACACTTTATTTTGAACATCCAGAATATGTACAGGGTATTTGAAAATTCAACCGACCACATTCGGATAGGTAGAGCGAACGAAAAGTTGAAAAGTCCTCTACTATTTTGCAGTTTTCGCAACAGTTAACAAGGTATTAATTACTAAAAATTACCAAATATTGGTCTTCAATAATTTTTTTTAAATACTATCAACTTTATCAGAAAAACTGCAAGAGACAAAAATTATTTATTTTCTTTCATAAAATTCTGAGAATTTTTTCAGAATTTCTTAATACTGTATTTTCTCATGTAGAAATAGTACCAATAACAAAATACAGTACTAAAAAGTTAATAAAAAATTCTGAAAAAATTCTAAGAATTTTATGAGAAGAAAATAAACAATTTTTATCTTCCAGTTTTTCTGTAAAGTTGATAGCATTTGAGAAAAAAATTATTGAAAATCAATTTTCGGCAATTTTTAGTAATTATCTCATTAACCATTGCGAAAATTGCAAAATAGTAAAGGACTTTTTGACTCAGTTTGGTTCACCCTATTTACACGATTGGCCAAAACTTACGGGACACTCTGTATATATATAAGCTGATCAATATCTGCCAAAACAATCTATGTGGAAGTGAAGGATTGATAACCGGAGGAATGTTTTTCATTGTAATAATTTCTCCCATTTTCCACACGCGCTGCTGTCTTGTCTAGTAAAATAGCGTTACTGAAATGAATTAAAATCATTATTACTCGAAATAATTACACTGAGTTATACAGGGTTAAATGGATGTCTGCTCGCTTTACGTAAAAAACGCTAGTCACATTCGTGCAATCTGTATATACCTATAATAATATATAATTTGTTGTCGCGCGTAGAATGCCGTGTATCTAAATACTTGACAAAAACAATGTACTTAACAATATTCTCATTTTTACATATAAAATGATAAAATCAATTCTTTTAGTAGCCCTTAGTGAGTTATGTTGATATAAATAACAATAGGCTCGTAAATTAATTATCGGGGTCACTGAGAATACACATATATATATATATATATATATATATATATAGAAATCGAGATAGACCGAAATAGAGTTATTTACAAAGATATGAAATCAATGCTATATACAGGAATGACAATTCCTTTCGTGTGATGTATCAATCGCTAAATCTAAACAAAAATGAACAGTCGATATCTCTCTTCTTAAAACCCTTAAGTAACAATAACGAAAGATAGACAGATTATTCTATTGATTTAAGTACAGCGATACGTCCGTTTCGTACATATATTCTTCAATTGCGATTGTAGTCAATACTAAACTTTATTTTACTTGCACTTAGCGTTTTAGCGTTACGGGAAATGATGCGTTATATATACGGTACTATCCTTTTACGGCAATTAAGGGGATCCTAAAGCGAAACTCGAACTTCGATGATGTCACCAGAGGTCGCTGTTTTTCAAGCGCATCGACATATCTTTTATATATTACCACATCAATATCTTACGCAACTTATGATACACGCAGTCACACGTTTGTGTCAATTTTCATATAATAAATTCGTCGCGATAAAACGTCTAATTCTAAGAATTCAACGTTATTTGTTCGTGCAAACTACGTGTTTGTAGATTACTATTTCATAAGTCTAAGTTGCAAAATTTCGTAAGCAAATGTTATCATGATTTGACAGCTTGAGATGCCACGTTACATTATGCAATGGTAAAAAATATATCAATTTCGAAATTTTTGTCAATAAACTCCACCTCACAAACACGTATTAATGCGTATACTTTAATCTTGGAAAAGGATTTTCGAATCTGTGAAAGAGAAAAAAAGTATTTGTTATACGATTCAGTCAGTAATACAGACGGCTTTAGGATCCTCTTAATCTCAAAATATTGTAATGTCTCTTCTGACCACATTTAAAATAAGGCTATCAAGTTTATTGTAGCCATCAATAGTAACTTGTATTCATAATGTGTATCTAGGAAGCACACATGTGTATATATATATATATATATATATATATATATATATATATAGATATATATATACACGCACGCGCGCGCGCACGCACGTACACACATACAAGCGTGTTTAAGAGACTATAGGACCTTCTTTTTGTGTCACAGTCAAAGTATCAACTTTAATAAATATGTACATTTACTAGTAAAAAAAGTGTATACATTAACGTATAGTAAATGTATACACTGACTACACAAACTACAGTAAATATATACATTTACTGAGTTAACACTTTGATTGTGACAAAAAACATTGAGACACTCCAGTAAAATGCTTACTGTTAACTGAGGATTAAGGATACAAAACTACTTTATAAACATAATCTTTATAGAATTTTATACGAAAATGACGAATAAAATATTTTAAAAAAGTAATTTTAATAAAAATTATTAAAAATGTTAATTTTTTATTTTATTATGATATATAAACGGAAATAAATATGCTTTTTTCAAAATACGCTTCTTAAAAATGTCCACAAATTCAATCGATGAAATTACCATTTATGAAGAAAATGCCGTTGAAATTTTAAAAAATCTGGTTTGTGTGTATGATTTTCATCAAAACGAAAAAAATTTTTTATTCCTTATAATCTGTGGTAAATTATTTCTTGGTAATTTTTTATGCATCATTTTCTCACAAAATCTCTTAAAGACTACATAAAAAAATCTAAAAAAATTTTTTATGCACTTATAATCCTCAAATAATAGTAAACATTTTGCTAGTTCTTTTTTCCGTACGCGTAAACGTTCCATAATTGAGTATAATCGCGCGCCATCTTTTTACTCGTACTCTTATTTAATTTTCAACGTGCTTGTGTATCACCCAACTTTCTAATTTCGATTAATTTTGCTTCTCACAAATTCAAAATTAAGTTGGAGATAAAGAGAAAAGAGGAGAAGAAGAGAGGAAGAAAGGAAAAAAAACAGAGAGATAGGAGAGATAGAAGAGAGAGAGAGAGAGAGAGAGAGAGAGAGAGAGAGAGAGAGAAAGACATAGCAATAAACATAAAATTACTATCAGCAATTTGTTCGAGTTTCTTGATCGTAATGTTATACCATACTTAAGCTACTGGCATAGAATCCTGAGACAGTTGTCTTCTTGTACCAAATTTTATGGTTTTCTACAGCGGTTTCCTTTTTTTTTATCTTTTAAACATATATGTAATTGAGTGCAATCAGAACCGCTCATTAAGCGCTCAGTGAGCTCTTTCACTTGATTGGCATATTTCATTAGATTCTAAAATCTAGACCAATCAGATGAAAGAGCTCACTAAGCGCTCAGTGAGCAGTTGTTCTGAATTCACCCATTGTCCTCCTTTCTTAAATTTCAAAACGTACACAACATAGTTTGCGTTTCATAGCGCGTTTAAAATAATTGAAATTTCGATAATTTAAGTCTTCTTCTGTTTCTTGTTAAATAACTATAGCTATAAAAGAATTGATAATAACGATATAAATTGTTAATTACAAAGTTGAGGAATATATTCGTGAAATAAATTAGTTCCATTTGGTCATACGCCCTGCATACTGGCACTTTGCCCACTCGTTACACATACAAAAGTAACGAAAGCGTGTCGTAATTTCGTAATATACATGTTTAAAACCTAATTCGCATGTATTAATTTACAAAAGAGAAAAACTACTTCGAGCGTCCTGACTCAATGACAATGTATAATATTTCTATTTCGTCACTTTTTCATTATTTTTAAAGTTATCCTTAATTTCTCGATACATTGCACTTAAACGTATTTATGTAAGTGTAGTTTGTTATACGTCTAATAATTGCCACAGGCTGTAATTCTTTTCCCTATTTTTAACTAGCATTTTTAATGATCCGCGCTAAGATTCTATTAATTGATGATTATCCTTCGATTCGAGATTGAATGTCAAAAGACAATATTCTCTTGTTCTATTTCCAGTTGGGGTACACACGCGATATACACACGATACATTGTATTTCTGCCGCATATTCTCGACACGATGACATCACGTATGCTTATAGCGCATCTAAATGAGTGCAACGTCCTTAACGTTCTTAACAACTACTTATTATCAGCGGGAGCTCGTGACACGATCATTCTACTATTCACACGTCGGATAATACCATGCACATTAGTGCGTATGACGCGATAGAAAACGATTAATCATAAGGCATCGAATCGATTCATTCTCCGTCTAATTCGTTACCTCGTTAAACCGGGGATAATCGCGCACAGTGAACTTATGAAAGCGAGAAAGCAATAACGTAAACAATACTTGAATCTTTTCCTTTTTGTTTTTTACTCGATTTTGTACAAGATAATCGACTAGTGAAAGAAAGAGAGAGAGAGGAGAAGAGGGAGAGAAAGAAAGAGCGCTATCGTCCATATGCGCACGATAAAAAGGAAAGAAAAAAAAGGGAGATGCCTTTCGTAGTGATAAATGTCACGCAGTTATTCCCGGTTAACATTAGTTAAGTATATACTTATACGTTTGTAGCTGCTGTTTTCGTCTAAAGTTGAAGGTATGTATAAGATACATTAAATTGTTAAAATTTTATTGCTAGTTAATTTGACTGAGATTCCAATTTTGTTGCATATAAATTGTCAAATCATTCTTATCAAAATAAAGAAGGACAACTATCGAAAGAAATAGATATGGCATCGCAAAAGCGAGCTTAATGATACAATGTTTCTCTCGTTTTTTTAAGTGTATAAAGTATTTACAATAATTTTCCATTATATTAATAATAGACTTTTCCATAAAAAAAGTGCATCATAAATTACATATAAACTCTTAAAAATCAGAAAATTATAGAAATGCACTAGTGCATTTTTTGCAAAAAAAAATTTGCTGCGGTTTATGTATATATGTATATATAAAATTACGCAGCGCGCCAGTATACATTACAAAATTGTTAAAAGCGCATAATCACGATACTTGTTTGACTCATATACAACATCAAGTATGCATAATTATATTGCACGACGGTAAGACAATACCGCGAAATATAATTCTTCATTTCAAAGATCAAACACAAGTACTGCGTATCTGTAAAGTACGTTATAAATATATAACTATATATGTTAGGCTCGAATCTAAACTTAAATTTTTCGATTTATTATATATGAAATAACGGAGCTTCGAAGATTAATAAGTTCGGATTCGATCGACAAGTCAATTGTAATCAACATAGTCAATGATTATCAAAATGCATTTTCAACAATGGAAAGATATAATAGATAAAGAATGAAGAAATATATAGTAAACGTATAAGAGCTCAACATATATACATATATATATATATATATACTATAGGGACGCGACAGGTATACATATGCATATGTATAATATATATCAAATTGATCGTTTTCCTTAAATATGTACTAGATACATACCGTTTATCTAAATCTTCGTAAAAGTTAAATAAATTTATGAATCATACGATGACGATCCATGATCATGGGCAGGACTCGGTGGCGTTGATGGATTTGAACTATTATTCGAAGCTATAGAATGTCTAGGGCTGCCACCAGATGGATGCTCCTATATAAAAAACTTATGTTACGTACATGAGTATATATTTTACACGCACACACGCACGTATATGTATATATATTTTGCTCGTGTTCAAATACACATGTATAAATATACATTTCATAATTACAAAATATGCTATCTATTTTTAAGAATTGTACGACGAGCATGTAGATAAATTCAATAGATAAGTTGGTCCTTTGTATTGCAATGATAATTAAACATAAATAATACACAAAGAAACATATATGTGTAAAAATAATAAATTACCTTGTTATGTAAAGATGCAATACTGCCAAGAGAGAGCGGAGTGTGTGAACGCAAATGTAACGATTCAGAATCAATTTGGTCCACCGGAGTGCGCGGTAAGGAAGGAGGCGTGGCAGTTGGTCGTGGTGGCGCAGGACCTCTCCGTGATGTTGTCGAACCTATATATATATTTTATCTGATTAAATTCGATGCAAAAATTGAAAAATACAATTTCCAGATATACAATTTCGTTTATATGAGGACAAGTCAATAAGTTTTTAGTAACATTTTTTTTGATCGATTCATTTTTATTTCTCAACATAGTCTCCTTTCAGCTCGATACACTTGATCCAACGATTCTCCAACTTTTTCAAGCCGTCCGAATAATATTTGTCCAATCCTTCAAAATAAGCCTCTGTTTCGGCGATGAGCTGCTCTCTGGTGATGAATCTCTTTCCTCTCAACTATTTCTTCATTGGAATTATTTCTTGTTTGGAAACAGGAAATAGTCGCAGGGGGTTAAATCTGGCGAATATGCTGGATGAGGAATTCATAGCGGAATTTGTTGAATTTGGCCATCGATGCCGGTGAACCCGCATTGTCTTGATGGAAGAGCACTTTCTTCTTCGCCAAATGGGAACGTTTTTTCTTTAAAATGTTGTTGAAACGGTCCAATAAGACTGCGTAGTAATCGCCATTGATCGTTTGCTTCGACGGAAGGTAATCAATATGAATTATACCGCGTCCCAAAAACTGTGGTCATCACCTTTCCGGCCGACTTCACGGTCTTTGCCTTCTTCGGAGCTGATTCACTCGATGAAGTCCATTGTTTTGACTGTTCCTTCAGCTCGGGTATGAAGTAATGGATCCATGTTTCGTCCACAGTAATGAATCGATGCAGAAATTCATCTGGATTACGTTGAAACATTTCCAAACATTGTTTTGAAATCGTTACACGCGCTTATGGTCCACAGTGAGCAAACGCGGCACTCATCTTGCCGATAGCTTTTTCATACCCAATTGTTCGTGCAAAATTGAAATCAATAAATTGAATCACTGTGCCATGTGATATACCTGTGGTCTCAACAAGCTCGCGCACTTTCACTCATTAATCAGTCAAAAAATATCATGGACTTTATCGATGATTTTTGGCATAGCAGCCTCAATTGGACATCCCGAACGAGATACATCACATGTGGATGTACGACCACGTTTAAATTCACCCAATTGTGTAGAGTCACAAACGCTGATGCAAATGTGCTATGAACATTATCCAACTCGGCTTTGATTTCTTTCAGCGTTAAATCTTTCATATGTAGATGTTTGATCACTGCACGAAACTCGTTTTTTTTCATTTTGCAAAAAATATAAAGGTTGTTCGCTTTAATCGACTACAGAAATGAAACCACACGATGAATTCCGCTCAAAATTTGACAGTAATCAGCTGAAAGATGCTACTTGTCAAAAAATAATATGACATGACCCTGCGAGTGCCCTCTGACAGATTTTCTAAGAACTTATTGACTTGCCCTCGTAACAGGCATATATGAGAAAAACGATTTTGTTAACGTGTTATATATACTTTATTATTTTATTAATTTACCGTTATGCGGCGAATATCCAGAGTTTCTTGACATATGCGAGCTCAGGCGACGTGCGTCAGAAGGGGGATGCCTGGGAGGCAATGGTGCTGGTTTGTTCGGTGTTTGAAGCGTAGCATCATATAGCTATAAAGAAAAAAGTAAAGTTGAAAGAGAAATCGCTTATGTATTTGTTTGTCTTGTTAGAATTGAATTAGGAAAAAATTGTTGTGATTTATTCATTCATCAAAAAACGAGTAATTCATATTACTTACTCTTTGCTGGCTACTATGAAGATGAGAACTACCATGATGACTCGTATGTTGCTGATCAGCAGTTTCCAATGTCGTAGGCAAATCTAATAAACGTTGTATCTACAATAAAAGAAAATATATGTAAAATAGTACATATATTTTACATACGCAAATGAACGTATATGTACATAGTATATGTACTAGAATTAACAAATGTCAAAACGACTTTTTCAAGTTGTTTTTTTAAAACTTGAATCTAATTCTTTTATACAATGTATTATTTGCAATGACGCATGATAATAATTGTCATTTACGAAATTTAAACTTTTTACATACCTGAATTCCATTTCCTGGACCCATATGACTAATATGATTGAAATTTGTCGGTGCAGAAATCATTTTCGAACGTCTATCTGTAGGACGAACAGCTCTATTGCCTTCTCGTAATGAAAATCTTCGTCGTGGCCTTGTCATTTGTCTACCGCTCGCATCCAATGGCATTAAATTTAATAATTCTCCTATAGAGTATTTATAATAACTAATTAATCTCCAACAATAGCCAATTAATCCAAACAAACGGGATCAACTCTTTGTTACATAATTTTATATGTAATAAATATGTATATCGTGTCGCGCGCATCTTTTGGGTTCTTAGGTGGAAAGCATGATACTTACGTTGATGCAGATTGCTGAGATAAATAACATACGGCATATCATTTATTACACAAGACGTAAGAGAACCTGAGATATTCAACGGTCGGGCTCGTTTCACATTAAGCGTTTGTAACCAGTCTCCAGATGTACAGTCAAACACATCAATATGAGTCTCGCTATACACCAATAGATATCCCTCGCAATAACCTGAAATTTGAAATCGCGATTTATAAGTACAACGAGAATGAATCTATAAATGAGCTTCGTATTGAAGCATCTCGATGATCAAACCGAATGCTAGGAATATACGTGCTAGCACGAGAGTAGCATGATCAGATAGATGTGACTCGCGATATTTATCTGGAGACACGATAGTGTCTCAACGCTAAGAAAAGCGAAGCGTTGTAGTACTTACTAACTGCCGTAGGAACTGCAGGATACATTATCTCCCGATCTCGACTCTTTCTTCCCTGATTATCAACATATACTGCTAATGTATGGAAGACTAATAAGAATTCACCGCGTGTCAATTCTATGCAACGTAACGCATCCACGGCACTATAAGTGAGGAAACCCAAGAGCGTATTCTCAGCGTGGACCAAGGCTGGAATAAGTACAAGAAAGTTTAATAAAGGTGCTTATAAAAAAAAAAAAGATAATTACAATGTAAAATAGAACTGAGCGGCAATACAGGGGATATATTCGTCTTGTATCATACTTACAAATAGGATGATGATCTCCTAAAATGCTATAAATAGAAAAACCTGATGGATAACCAACGCACAAGCGTCCTTCAGAGAGAATTTGTAAGGTTTGTGCATGACATGGTAACATTAATTCACGTATACGTTTATGCCTTGTTTTCGTACGTGTTATCTCATAGATGATAATTTGAGATGCGTTCTACAAAAAATAAGTTGCATTGTGCTATATACACATCTTGAAATTATTATATATATTGTAAGTTATGTATTGTATTATATTTAACTGTACGTTACTAATCGCGCGCCTTACTTGTTTTTTTATTGCAACGCATAAGCAATAATTAAGCGGATTCCGACGCACTACTCCAGTTGTTAATGTGATGCAGCCTTTAGTCTCTGCTACTTTAATCCATTCGACTTCATCTCCATCCAAGGCACGTACTGGAACCAGCCGTACATGACGTTGTTTTCCGCTCAATACCACTATTAATTGCTCCTCCGTAACATATTCAAGAAGATATATCTTTTTTCCTTCCCCGACTCTCGCAATTTCTACAAATTCATTAAAATTTACGCCCAAGCTATACATATCGTTAGGTACAATTGCTTATTTAACTGTACTTTTTTCTGTACGTGCGAACAAGGTCTCGCACTTTTAAATCTACAAGGAAAGATGATGATATTTCTCGGTAAGTCTAAGGCATAAAGAATCGTCTTGATTAGACGGCTTCGTCTACTCACCATTACGATCTAAATCTAAGCAGAAGAGACCTTCCTCTGTACCAATGACTAGACGATCCGGATCAATAACCGCTCCTGACATCACGTTTTTAATGAATGCCAAGGTATTGTCCAATAGTTCTTTCGCTCTAAAAATCTACAGCAACAAACACAATATACCGATGTATTAATATTAATGGTGTATTATATTCGTAAAGAAAAAAAAAGTAGCATTTGCTATTTTCTGTTTTCTGGTAATAGATAATAGTTAAACTATGAAAGAAAGAGATGTAAAAGGAGATGAAAAATAAAGACAAGAAAGAAAAAATATATCGTATACTAATTCTTAACTATGTACCGTTGTGTTCGGAAGATTGTTTCTCTTTAAAATCCTATGAAGCTCACTTAAAGCTACTACCCATTTTGTTTTTTCGCTTTCCGTATCTGCCAACATTAATGTATGATTTCTCAATCCAGGAGGCTCCAATAACGACGTAGTTATCTAAATAAAAAAAAACAAGACAATTTACGCACTTTCTAAGTAAAAAAAACAATGTATATTGTTATTATTGCTAAAAATATGACACGCACTCATAAGAAATCATAGAATACATAAATACTTTCGATTATCAAGAATAGTAAGTGAAAGAAACAAAATTATTGTTGGAAATTAAAACAGTGAGCTTGAATCGCAAAATATATTACTTTGTCGAAGCTAAGCTGAATAAAATTTATCGATATACAATAAAAAAGATAATGAGTTATTTATTTCATTGCTCTGACACAAACAGTGAAAAGATTTCTAAGATCCGATTAAAATTAGACATTGAAACTTTACCCTAAATATACACGGAATGTCCTTCTTTGTAGCGTGTATCACGTCGGAATCACGAACGGAGCTGACGCTAAATTCTTCATCTCGCATATCCAGAACTTGCGAAACGTATACAGATGGCAATGCATTGCGATCTGGTGAAATGTCATAAAGAAATAATTTGAAATCACAAACTACGACGAATTGACGCACCCAACCCTTTTTGACACCACCCATTTTTGGCACTTTGACGTATCCTTCATACGCAGTACCTATCCCACGTGTAGGATCGATCCCTAGTGGTCGTTTAGCTGAAACAAGCACGTCTCGAGTCGCAGAAGTCATACGATAAGACAGTTTAACATATCTATTATAAATTGTAACCAAGTTCTTTGATTGAACAGATGAATTCACATATCAAAAGCTATATGTCTGAAATCTCTAGTCTGAAGTCTCTAGCTTTGTCAGATATTGAACAAAATTTGATCTTTTAAATGAATCTGCTTAAAATCATGGTATTACTTACTTTGATCATGGGGTACAGGGCACATTGAAGGTACTTTGTCGCAACAAGGCATATGGCACGCGAAGCCGCACACTTCGCATACGACTCCTTGCCTCGTTAAACCAACCATTAAAGACGTGCAATGATTACACTTTGTCGGTGCGGAAAACGTTCGTACGAGAAATTGGTGTGATTTAGGCTTTGGTTGCAAATTGATTTGACCATGAGTAGACGAAGACTTATTCAGAAGTTCATGGGACAATGGCGAAGTTGGATCCTAAGAAATAGAAGAAAAATGAAAAAAGAAAGGTAAAACTGAGTGAAATACTTTCGCGTGCATATATACACAAAGCACACTATAATTTACTTTTTTGTTTCTAAATATACAGGGTGTTTCAAAATTCGCGCCCGCGGAAAACAAAAAATGATACTTTATGCTAAAAGAAATTTTTTCCTTTTGCAAAATTGCGTCTGACAAGTAATTTTTGCAGAAAAGCAGATCGAAGTTAACAAATAAGAAAATTATTTTTCGGACGCAATTTTGTTAAAGGAAAAAGTTGTTCGTTTTAGCCTAAAATATCACATCTTGTACTTCGCGGTGCGAATTTTGAAACACCCTGTATAAAATATATGTGTTGAGATACTTACAATACTAAGTTCAGACAGATTACTTTTGCTGCTCGTAATACTAGGTGCACGATTGTCCTCAATGTCACCTTCCACACTGTCGACACTTCCATGACGTGTACTACTTGTAGTTTCTTTAAGAAAGTGCTCGAGATATGACATCTGTGATGTAGGACGTTCTAGAACTAATAAAAAGATTGACTAAATAACGTGACGATGATGATAAAAAGTATAAATATCTGGCAATATACAAAATGTAAAATATTTGCGAACATGAGAAAAATAACACTATTGTTCTAGTACTAAAGTTTGAACGGCACGTAACATTTTACCTGAAAATATAGTAAACCTCTTAGTACATATATACATTTGCTAAATATGCATGCTTTATAAAAAAGAAAAAGTAGTAATTGCGTGCTTCTCTGATGTCTTTGTGTCATAAGTACATATAAGAAATATCAAAGATGCGGATATTTTATGCTCCATATTATGACAAATATAACTATTGCAAGCTAGAATACGCACGAGAAAAAGTAGCTTGAAACGTTACAAGAGTTTCAATTCAATTGGTTTCTACTGGTATATATAAAAAGAAATAATTCACACAACGCGCATATCTGTTAATCCACTGAATATAAAAAAAATGCTCAATCAATTGATCGAATAGTAAAGCTATGGTGGAAGAAGATAGGTGAGACAGCTTGAGAGCGCAATAGGAATTTAGCAAATTTGATTCAGTTTGATTGACTGTTATGTGACAACTTGAGGGATGTATGGTACGATCAAAATTTAGGACCCAAATTTGATTGGCTAGCTGATTGCTCTAAATTGCCTTTATGCGTGTTGTCTCACCTGTCTTCTTCCATCATGAATAAAGCTAACTATACAGCTTATAAAAGAATGCAACATTTACAAAATCCATTAACACCATTGCAACTTGAACAAGGATATCGGACGTCACACATCAACATCTGCTTAGTTTTTGATAAGTTTCAAAAACAACACAGTGCTATGTTTTGTTCCTATCAAATTTTTCTCGAGAAAATACAAGAAATAGAAGAAGTGGAGTAATAAAAAAGAAACATAGCGCTGTATTGTATAATTAGCATGTCCAATCCAAAGTCACTTTTTTGCTGCCACATCATTTACCAGGCGGCGATACGATGGTGACGGCATTCTGACTGATGAACGTGTTGACTGGAACGAATCTAGTTAATAAGCGACAAGTCGTGATGCGGGGGGCACGCATTACTGGTAGGGGTGACGACGGCTGATGTACGATGATACGTTGGGGTTTGGTGCTAACGATGTTTGGAGGTTTGCTTGTTGTATCGCTGGATGAGACAGCTGTCACAAATATAGTTTGAAGATGAGCAACAAGAGGCCCCACACGCAGCTCGTTACGCCAATAAACAGAGGCACTTTGTAGTCTAGAAATCAGAATCGCATACCGTACTGGAGAATCGAGTTACTATGCTACATAGATCCCAGTAATTACGATCTCTATAATTTGTACTTTATATATTAATATACATAAACAAATTTAACACAAAATCTCAAACGATAAACCTTTCTCGCGCTTTCTAGATAAAGAAACAATTTTCCCCAGTTTACAGACATTCAAATAACATGTTACACCGACAAATTAGATTGTTACATTAAATAACAATCGCAATGACTAAGATAAAGTATTTTTTATATGTATATTTCATGTAACAGTAAAAAAAAAAATATATATATATATATATATATACATATAATTAATTTATCTTTTCATATGAGATTAAGTAAGATTTCCTCCATTTATACCAATTATCGATCTTTTCTTTTTTATCTATATATTTCTCAAATAAATCAACATAATGTATGTTACGACAAAGGTATTAGTGAGACGAATGAAAAAAACCATCTCCTACAAATGTCTCAGATATACATATGTAATATATTACATATGTATATGTACGACACATGCTAAAATAATTTTTATATCGTAAATATATATAATAATTTCGCTGATGACATAATTTTAATTTTATATGCGCAATGAAAATAGAGATGGGTCAAGATACTTTAGCTCGAATCGAAACTACTAAGGTAATTGTGTCTGGTAACATTTCCAAATCAAGTGATGACCGAAAGATATATTTTAAAAAGAATTAACGGCAATTTAAACAACCGACCACTTATGACATCTCTCTTCCTTTGCTAACATTCAGAAGAAACTGATAGAACACATTGCATGGAGTATATTTTGTTTAGGAAGAAACAGTGTACGAATTTTAATGTGACGTTCGGAAATCAACAAATCCAAAAATATTGATAAATAGATAGATGATTGAGTTGTAATACACAGACAAGTGTAGTAAAATAAATAAATGTGCAGTATGAATCAACAATATTACAGAGACAATATCTAAAAGAAGAAACTATCAAGTATGCCCTCAATCTTATCCACAATTTTACGAATAAAGAATGAAAATAATTATTGAGAAAAGACATCATTGATATATAATCAATTTTTCGATAATATTTTCATAAGATTAGTTTCTATCATTTTATTCTAGCTAAGAATAAAATTCTATAGAGATTATAGTGCTATCATCACTTTCATTGAACAAGGTACAAAGTACTCTTTCAAATTACAAAACAGCATCGTTCTCTAGAGCTCACTTGCATATTTTCAGCCGGCATTTAGACTGCGGGTTGATGAAGTAAGGGGCAGAAACCAAGCTGAAATGTGCAAGTAAATCCCAGCACTGCTCTAAAAAAATTGCGTATATATGTAATATTTTAAATTTTATATTATCTCAGAGGCTCATTAGTTAGTTGAAAATTCTTTTTCAGTGTACATTTACTGAATGTATGGTAACGAATTTCATCATTATCCATAATCATAAATTATCATCACTAGATGCTTTCCATTTAGTAATACAAGTCGACACAAACATCATTTTATCTTTCTTGACATTCAGTGAAATAACAAATATAGAATGACACTTGTGTCGAATTATGTCATCAAATGAAAAGCATCCATTATGTGGTCAAATATTACAGCGCAAGTATTAGGTGTAGTAAAAAGAAATCCATTATTTTTCCAATAGATGGCTTTAGTAATCTGTATCTCGTCTACGCGTGATACAGATTACTAAAGCCATCTATTGGGAAAATAATGGATTTCTTTTTACTACACCTAATATAATCGTATTACCTGACAAATAAATAATACTGCATACAAAACAAGAAAAAACAATTTATATCGATCTATAATATTCCCACAAAACTACATTGATTCGATACGCATGCAAAAGCTGCCATTGAAAGTGCAAGTATATTTATAAATAAATTTCATTGAGATTAGGATAGCCTCAGCCTATAAATATTCGATATATAGTATGCGCGTACGCGCGCGCGTATCTACACGCACGCACGCACGCATGCACATACACTCACACAATTATCAGTATCATTTTCATAATGAGACTAGAATTTAAAACACGTTCAACATTTGTATAAAGATCACATCTACAAATCAAATAACGTATATAGCTACGACTTGCAGAACAAGTGTAGACGCAATATTTCCAGCGATATAACGAACGGACTTTTGTGCATTTCTCGCTTTCCACATTGTCAATTGAAGTGTACTTACAGCCATCCCCGGTATCGAGACGCGCTTGCAACTCTTTTACTTGCATATCTTTTCGTTTTAATTCATGCGACATGGTATCTAATCGCTGCTTGAAATCTCTCAATTCCCTAAAATAAAGAAAGAACGAAAAGGACGAGAATAAAAATATTCAAATACTGTTAAGAATATGGCACACAAAAAACTTGAGCAGTAAGACGTAAGCAAATCAATATTTTGAATTTACTATAATACTTTCGTTTATTGCCTCTACTGTGATTGGCCGATTAGCTTACTGCTTACATTTTACTGCCTTACGTTTTCTTATGTGCCAAAGCATTTATCGTTTTTTTTTTGTTTGCAACTGGTGCAATATTATTTTTCGTCAATACTTCAGTGAAAATTACTTTTGTGCAGCTATCAAATCCGAACGAGTTTTGGTGAGTTCCTCTGAAATTGCTTGTTTCGCTTGTATTTCACTTTGTAAGGAGCTCTGCAAATTCAAAAGTTCCATCTTATCGAGCTTCTGCGATCGACGATTTCGCCAATTTTTATCTGTCATTGTAGTTCCACTTCCAATACCACCAACTCCACCAGAGTGTTTCAGGAATTCCAATTCTTCCGTCATTTTTGTAGCCAAGGCCTGAGATCAGAATAGATAATAATTTCCTTTTGTGAACAGAGGCTAAGTAATTAATAAAAAATTTGTTCAATCTAAACGTCGCCATATCTCGACGATAGACATTCAAGGATGAAATAATCAAAGCGCAAATGTACCTGCAAATATCCACGAGCATCTTTTTCATCTGATACCCACTGAATAATTTCGGTAATTTGAGCTTCCCACTGCGCTATAGCTTCTTTCTTATTCCTCAATTCTTCGTATTCGTCCTCCAATTGTCTTCTTTCACCCTGTAATCTATTAACGCTATCGGTGAGGGCACCGAGTTCTAACACAAGCTTCTTATTTTCTTCAACTAATATAATCCTTTCCCTCTCATGACGCCTATTTAACTCGTTTATAGTTTCTTCGCTATCGGTGATATTTTCCAATCTTGCAGCATCCAATTTCTCCTTGGTGAGTTGCACTTCTCTTTCCAACAGTTCTCTTCTAGTTTCCGCTTCGTGCAATTGTTCTTGCAAACTTCGAATTTCAAGGTTAAATCTACTTTGTTGTTGAGTCAAGTTTTCGTTATACTGAACCTCAAGCTTTTCAACTTCCGCTTTTAATCTGTTAATTTCTTGAGTAGCCAAAGCGTGATTCGCACTAGCGTCATTTCCAAGAGAACGTTGTCTAATCTTCTCCATCTCTTCTTGCATCTGTTTGCAATATTCCTCGCTGCGTTCTCTTAATTTCCTTTCTTTGCTCGTCTCTGCCATCGCTTCATCGATTCTATTCTCCAACTCTCTACGCAGTTTCTCAGCTTTCCGAATGTCATGACGTAAAGTATCGACCTTCTGCATCGCAACTTCTAACTCTTCCTCTTTGTCACGAACTTGTCTCGATAATTTTTGCTTCTGTTGCCGCAGTTCGGATAATTTATCCGATACTTCCGTATATTCCGTCATCGCGAGCTTACGTTGAGTGAGAGCATCCTTCAACTCTTTGTCTTGAAGTTTTAATTTCTCCTGCGCATCCAACTTATCCTTGATAGCTTCTTCTTTCTCTGAACGTAGACATCGAACTAATTTCTCAAGTTCCCGATATTTCATCATGTCACCATTATCTAAAGTTCGTAATTCGCGAGGAATATCCATAGATTTCAACTGCGACTCCAATTCTATATAGAACAAGCAGATGTTACGTCAATGTTGTAACACAAACACATACATATTATGGAAATTTAAACTTATAATTTTACCACAATTGCGTTTTGTGAGCGTGTTTATTTCATCTTGAAGTTTTCTGGTCGCATTATTAGAATCTGGCGAGATACCAGGCGAAGAATGACTTATACTCGAATGATTTTTCATATCGTCAATAGTTTGTACCAATCGTGTATTTTCTTCTTCGAGTATCTGTATACGTTTGTCTGTCTGAGATAGAGCAGAAATACAACCCAGATCCGATATACAACTGTAATATTAAAAACTGAAGATAAAGCAAATAAAGCATATTACTGATAAAAATCGACAAATTCGGTGTACAGTAACACGCTATTCGCAACAACCGACTCGATTCATTTAGTCGGTCCTATGGTGTTTCGTAAATACGGCGATCAGTTTTGCTCAATAAAAGTACAACATGAATGATGCCTTGTGAGGGGCGTTTCAACTGCCGACGATACTATCACTATGTAAAAAGCAATACTTTTATCTGCTTCCGAGATTAGTTTCATATTGATATTTGTACCAAGCAAATATATCCGCTATCAATCCTCGATCAAACTGATTAGCGAGATCAGTGACGGAAAAATATATGAGAAAGCTAATATTTCCTTTCATAAGAGATGGCTATATTGCGATAATTTTTACAAAATGACAGAAATTTCAGATACAAATTAACGATATTTCTTGCAGTATTACATCTGCTTTATTTATCTCTATCGATATTAATTGTTACTCGGGTCATGACGTTTACATCTTTTTATAACGTGACAATCAAGGAAATAATGGAACGTTAATATTCGTGAGCGTCACGTCACCGCATATGGTTACGTATATAGCACAAATATTAGAACAAAAAGAAAGGACACGTTACATACCTTCCTTGCGTGAAACTAAAACCAACAAATGGTAAATGAAGCGCAGAAAAGGCAGAATTCGCGGCTGGTGGAACAGCATCAGAAGTGCGAACATCAGTATCATCAACGTCAAAGTTGGACGTGTCACTAGGTGATGAAACTTCAGGAATGTATGGCGCGGTGCTATCTCTCAGCGTATCCCAATCGACTCCGTCGAACCACGGATGTTTCTGCATTTTTAATAAAAATAACATATAGATAAAATCTTAAAATATGCCATCATGATTACTACAACAAAAAACTACCTTGAAGTCATCAATTCCGTTTTGACCTAGTCTAAATTCAGAGCTGCAAATCAATTTCCGCATCAGATCTTTGGCTTCTTCAGAAACATCATACATAGCGTCCATAGGAAAATCAAAACAATTCTACGAAAAGGAAATGTTAATTCCAATTATTAAGCAATGATATGTTGTTTTAATGAAAAAAAATATCTATAGGAATTTTAAAGTTTTACCTTGTGATTCATAATTTTTCCATAAGTCTCGACTAGAGATTCTGCGTAAAAAGGTGTTTCACCATAGAGCATTTCGTACATACACACTCCAAGAGACCACCAATCGCATTCAGGACCATATTGTCCTTGACCATCCTCCATTGCCTAACAGTAGTAATAAAATATAAAAGATAATGCAAATATGATAAAGTACACAACATCACACATGCGAACGCAATGAGCGAGAAAGGTGAAAGTAACATATCTCTATCCTGCAGAATAATGTATTACCCTCAATATCTCTGGTGAAATGTAGTCCGGTGTACCAACAGCGACGTTACTTTGCACCGTACCATCCTCGAACAGTCGTAAACAAGAACCGAAGTCAGCTAACCTGATATGACCATTCGCATCCAATAAAACATTATCGGGTTTTATGTCACGATGTACATAGCGTAAGTCATGTATAGAACCTATAGCTAGCACCATCTCTGCTATGTAAAATCGAGCCATATCCTCGGGTAAGCGATCCTCGAATTTGCTCAGTAACGTTAATAAATCTCCACCGCAGTAGTAATCCATGACCAGATACTGTGATAACACAATACAAAGTAATACAATCAGTCACAGCAATTAGTAACACAAAGGCTGGTCAATACTTTTTACAAACATAAAAATTGTGCAACGTTAAGTGATATTACCAAGTTATTGTCATCTTGAAAGGCATAATGCAGATTCGTGATCCATCTGCGATCACCATACACTAATACATCCCTTTCTTCTCTAAAGCACGCCGTTTCAGCACGTTTTAACATTTCCCATTTGTTCAAAATTTTCATAGCAAATACCTTGTCCGAGCCGCGCATTCTTACAACGCATACTTCCCCAAAAGCACCTCTACCAATTACTTTGACGATTTCAAAGTCCTCTCGTGTCAATTGTAAGTTTTTGATGCATGAAGTTATTGGTTTTACTGCAAAGAACCAATGACGTGATCAATATATGTATGTATATACGGTAGCCAAATATAGACAAAGTTTAAGAATAAAAATAAAGTTATCTCGCCAAGATTTAAAAGAAACAAACTCCCTTACCAAACTCAATAAAATCGGAAACAGTCTTTTCACGGCGTAACGAAGAATTACAGCATTCATCGTATAGCACAAGCAAAACATCGATAAGTGTCTCAATTGAAACGATATGACCGGCTCGTCCACTTTGAGCAGAATCACCGATAAACAGGCCTTCGAGTTGGCATAATTTTCCTCCTATGCCTAAAAAGAACATTTTTACATATGTATAAAGACAGTATAAATTAGTTAATAAAAAAATGTATATATATATATATAATCCTCATATATATTATATATATATATATATATAAAATGTTGCATCGTTACCATTGTTGGAAAGTCCTTTCAGCATAATGTCAGGAGGAAGATGGCCATAAAGATATCGTGACGAATCTGACATGTCGCCTTGTAGATAATGCTGTTTTTTACCACAATCTACAGATGACATTTCCATTGTTACTCGTCTTTATCTCCTTATACGACATTATGTTTTGCTAAAATTTCTGTAATACAAATAATTTCTTCAAAGGTTCATATATTTACAGTTGTACAATATAACAATCTCTTATATACAAATTTCAGACATACATGTGATATACTTTAATTATAAGGTTTTAACATTTTTCCGAGATAAATGCACAGAAAGCAAATCTATTTCTCATTTTTATGCAATTCAGCTGCATTTTGTCATAAATCTAAAATTATGAAGAAAAAAAAGGAGTAAGATAAAGAGATAATTAAAAGTATTGAAAAAAAAACACATACATAAATAAACATGTAGAAAGGAATGGAAAATAAAAACAGCTAAGAACAAATAGATAAATGTAAATTTAAAAGTGTAAATTCTTTCCTTCGTGAAGATGTTCCATCATCTAAATAATTTGAAAAATAATTCTAGTTTAATAATCCTAGTTTAATAATATTGAGTTTTTGGAAGAAATGGTAAAGTTTCAAAGAAATCAATCAATCAATACATAAAAAAAAATGAAATAAAATGAATTTTTCCTTTCATCCTCTTTACCTTTGTCGTTTAACAAATCTACTGATACGCTTAAAAGCGCGAAATTTCAGTTTCATTAATTTCACTTTCGATCATATGTATCTGGATCATTCACATTGAAAATTACGTAACTGCTACAAAGATAGATGAAATATTCGGCGAAAACGTGCAACAAGAGAAACACGTCTGAATAAAAAAGTACAGGGGTAAAAATAGTGTATCGAGATGGACACTGCATTCACGAATGGAATGTGGATTGTAAGAAAACCGTAATAAAGGAAGACGCGAAACGTAAGATGAACGAAATGCGCAACGCGATACAACGCTGTCGTCAAACGTTTACGGACACAAAATTCCTTGTCGCGTATCGTCCTGAATTTCAGGTTTATAACCTCGTCACGGACACACACAACCACAGTGCCATTCGCGAATAAACTCGTGACGTAAAGTTTTCCTTCATCGCACAAGAAGCTGTTTCAAGCGAAAGGCTTATCTCTTGTCGGAATGCTCTTCCAAGCGATCGTTACATCGATACGAGTATGTACCTGCCGAAATGACGCGCCCTGTTTTCGATCTCTTCTTCAATCGTTCATTACGCGCACCATTTGGTTATCATAAACCATCTTGTACAGCCATCTCCGAACACCAACAATTCGATTGACCCCCCTAGCAGGCATCCGCAGAAAAAATATGGCAACTCTACGTCATTGAATGGAAAAATAATAACCAAACCATAGATGGGTAACGCTATTTGCATTTCAACTCATCCAACCTAGAGAGCCTACAATCAGAGTGACGTCATACGGGTATCACTGGTGATTGTCCGCCATGTTTTAGCCATTCCCTCCAGTTTTTTAAACGTATTATTTTCTAAATTTAGAATTCATGCTAAAAAATGCTCAAAAATTGTGACAAATTAAAAAATGATAATAAATAAATATTGTATATAAAATAATAAAACTTTTACATATATTCTTTATTATAAAATTTCATTTATTTTGTACTATTGCAATATTGTACATTTTGTAATATTGCACACTACTTTATACAAAACGTTATTTATTGCACATTATTTGCGCTATTAAATGCGCTAGTTTATTATTCATTCTCTGTTCCTACATTTTAGGAGCACCTGTAATAATATAAAAGAAATCAAAAATTCAGAAAAATATTATATATGTATATACCATTTCATAAAATATTATATATTAAATATCGTAATTATCATATTATTTGATTTAGACTCACAATGCAATGATATATAATTGTTACCTCACATACAGATGAATTTTTTTACGGTTTCCAATTTTTATATTTGCCATTTATACTCTTTAACCAATTCATTCGGCGTTCTGTGTCTTTCGGAATTATTTTCATAACATATTCTTTTTTTAATGAATTATTACAAAATGATATTGTACATCCAACCATATTTCTAAAATAATTTCGATAATTTTATTTTTATCAATGTATTTACGTATCTATGTCATTCAATGCTATTGCACCTAACTCTAAAACTGACAGTCTGTTCAATAGACTGAGACCATATAGCTCTTTCTCTCTCGCAGAATTTCGCTAAAATTGACGTTATCTCTCGTATGGCGCCATTCTGATTATAGGCTCTCTAATCCAACCTAGAGATTCTATGGGTGCCTTTTCATGCGATGCTGAAACGCTCGCTTTCTAGGCTACATTCCAAAACTTCCTCTCCGAGGAAGATTTTACTTTATAAGCTATATTATACGTTACGTGTATTACACATTTCGAGTAAAATTTTTCTCGAAGAGGAAATTTTGGAACATAGCCTAGCTAATGTTTTTATAATAAAAGTGCCTTTTCATGCCGACGCTCGACGCTCATTTTCGGCGTCAAAATAAGTCACGTGATAGAAATTGACGAATATCAAGCGTTAATTTTGATCGCGTGATGTATTTTGACGCTGAAAATGAGCGTCGAACGTCCGCATAAAAAGGTGCCTTAAGTGTACCATCCCCTGTATGATTAGGAAGTCGATTCTGTATCTTCAAACAAGGTAAAAATTACAAAAATGAGCAAATTTACTAGATGCTGACCAATGAAATTATTAGTATTCTAGTAAATTCACTCACTTGTAATTTTCACCTCGTTTCAAGATACAGAATCGATCCCCACCCTAACAGCACAAACGTCGATATGTCGACTAAGTTGACTTTGTTAAGTCAGGCCTTTAGAATCGACTGTAAGTCGACTTACACAGACGTCATTCCAATATCGACTTTAGAACGTCTAATGTGATTTACGCTCACAAAACTTAAATGCTGAATCATTTCGTTCTTGTTGTTTAACTATAGTTAAACAAGGATGAATGCTGTTCATGCTCACATTGTGGGCATGAATCGGACCACAGCCTAGAATAGTTGACTTAAAGTCGGCTTATAGTCGTCTTTAAAGTGGGACATTGTATGACTTAGAGACATCTCCAAGTCATCTAAAATCGACTTACGGACGTCCATTTTTCAGACGTCTCCCATACAGCACAGAAAGATTGGAGAAACATTGCAGAATGATTTCACTGAAACATTGCAATATTGCATGGTAGTTGCAAAACGTTGCTGAATCACTGTTGCAAAATTCCAACAATATTAAGATGTCCGCTATTTGTTATATTGCAACAAAACGTTCCAGCAATATTGCAATGTAATGTAGTTGAATAAATTTTTTACGAAGACTCTAAAATAAAAATTATTTCTATACATATATTTCTATATCACTAACTTTAATTTTTCTGCAAATCGCATTTCTAGTGATATGTGCTTTTCAAAAGCAATTTTTTATGATAAAATATTCCAATAAATATAATATTAATTCTGAAGGATAAATTTATTCGTAGGATAAAACATGTATGTGTGTACCCCGAACAAACTACAAATATTATCCACATTAATATAATAATATAATAATACAGCACAAAATTTGCAGTAATATTACTGCAAAATCTCTGCAATATTGCTGCAATATGTAACGTTGCAACAATATTGCAGCAGTGTTGCTGTAACTTTGTGCGACTTTGTGCGACTTTGTGCAACTTTGTGCTGTGGGGGTACAATCGCTTGGTAAGTTAATCATGGATTAAGTAAATCGCGGTGATTCTTTTTAATTCGAAACCACTTCGAGTCAATTGAAATTGATTAAAAAATGACAATATCAAATTTATCAATAAAGTTCAAGCGCTGGTTTATTTACATCAGGCATAAATCATCGATCATATAATTAATATAATCGATCATATAATTTCGATAAATCGTTTTCAGCAGCTTAATTGCTTATCGTTTTATCCATTAATGATGCATTGATTGTAAGCTTGATATTATTCAATCTTTTGATTTCATATTTAAAATAAATATAAAATTTAGCTAATGAAATGACTGTCAAATAGATCAATAAATTTTTTATTTAAATATAAAATAAATTATATTAATTAATATTATATCATAAAAACGAAACTGTTAAACTAAAAGACTGTACTACATAAATATTGTAAAAACTTATATTTTTATATTATTATTATTGTAACAATTAAAGAATTATAATTTTGCAATATTTGTGGAATGTATTACGAACATATTAGGTGTTGGAATTAATTCGTAGCGTTTTTAATGAAAGAATGTTATTTATTTCACATAAGCATTAAAAAATACATTAATGAAAGTACTTCCCATCACTTGTAAAACGCTACGAATTAATTCCAACACCTAATATTATTGACATTTTGCAGGCATATTGTTAATTTACATATCTGTAATACAGGGTCCGGCAAAATGATCTCCCACATTTTGCACCGCCACTGTCCCCGAACCACTGAAGAGAGGGGGAGCTTAGCGTAGTCGGTTGGTAGCTCGCGCCTTGTCATTTCAGTTGTCGTCATGAATTGGACGGGCGAGCATCGTGCCTTTGTTATCGAAATATTTATGAAAAGTAACGAATCTGTGATTACGACGCAAAGAACTTTTCGTACTCACTTCGCGCTTGGTAGACATGCTCCAGTTCCAGATCGCAAAACAATACTGTTGTGGGTTTCAAATTTTAGAGTTACAGGTTCAGCTTTAAAAAGAAAATCAACTGGTAGACCCAGAAGTGTTCGGACACCTGAAAATGTTGCAGCTGTAAGAGAAGCAGTTGAACGATCTCCTAGCCGTTCAGCTGTTAAACATGCCTCTGCTTTGCGTTTGTCAGATCGTTCTGTGAGAAGAATTTTACACGCCGATCTGAAGTTCCACCCATACAAAATGATGATCGTGCAAGAACTTAGTGAACGGGACTGGGAAAATCGCAGAGCATACCACCCCCGAACCATTGACGAATTGAAAGCAGCAATACGCCAAGAAATTACAGGAATATCGCCTCAAATTATTGCTCGAGTGATGGAAACTTTTAGAAATCAGCTTCGAATGTGTATCGAAAAAAATGGTCGCCACTTGGACTCTGTAATTTTCAAAACTCAATAAAAACAAATGGCATAGCATAAATTTTCAGTTAATAAAAATAAAATCTAAATAGCATTTACAATGGTGTTTTTATTAAAGATTAAAATGTGGGAGATTTTGCCGGACCCTGTATCTCTGCAATATTACATTGCAATCTGCAATATTGCAACATTGCAACAATATTGCTTCAATCTTCTGCTGTGGACCAGAAGCTATAGTCGAGTTGACTTAGAATTGACTTAGAGTTGACTTCGTGTTATTAAAGCAGGGACAAAAAGGTTGCAACACTTTCTTTTCAATGGATTTTGGAACGCAGCTTGCTCACTGAATAATTGGCTCTTATTCATGGATCGACAAATAAAAATTAATCGCTCGATGAGTAGGCTGTATCCTAAAATTCATTAAAAAAAAGAGTTACAACCTTTTAATCCATAATTGTACACGGAATCGCCCAGCAAACGAGAATGGATTAAAATGGATTGAAATTTTTTTCTATCCGGATGCGTATTTTAAATAGCGAATCCTTTTTTTGGATTTAATTGGATTCAATTGGATTCAATTAGATTCAGTTGGATGTAATTGGATTGAAAACTGCATTTCCTATTCAAAATTTTAAATTGAGTATTCACAATTATGTTTGTGTGCACAGAACCTAATATTATTTTAGATTGGAAGGCATAGAGATATGCTCCATGCAATTCCTACAAATGAATAAAAATGCATTCAAAATTGAAAAGTATTCATTTTAACATTCGTGAATCAATATTTCTAAAAATGTAAATCCATTTCAATTCATTTCAATCCATTCTCGTTTGCTGGGACATCTAATGAATATATTGGGTCATCTAAAAAGTATCCGCGGTTTTTTGTCACTAGATGTGTGATGATGGTCATATATCTAGTGACAAAGTACCGCGGATACTTTTTAGATGACCCAATATTTCGCTTCTTTTAAAAAAACAGTTCTTTCGCGCGCGACACTTAGAAGTTGAAAAATCTGAACTTCTGAGCGTCAACGCTGAAACTAACATAACGTCATAAAATTGTCTTGACACGCGTCAACTGATCCCCAAAAAAAGTACTTTTATAATAGAAATCTGTGGTCGAGCATTAGCATGAAAAGACACCTTTAATTTTTCTCTGCTTCATGTTCCCATGTAAAGGCGTCTTAAAGAAGCTGACTGCAACGCACGCTACACTCACATCGTATAATCGTAGTCGGTAGTAGTCGTTGTATTACGTGAACGTGACAGATTTTCTAACCTGAATAGTCGTGAACTTTAACGATTAATATATCGGTTCGCAGAGGAGATCGACGCTTATTTCTGTCAGATTCTTTCGTTTCGTGCAAAAACGCATTAAATAAGCTTAATTTCATTAATTTTTGAGGTGCGGCGCTGTAAACTGAACTATTACCAATTTTTTAAAATAAATATTGTATTATTGTATTGTAAAATATTTATATTATTGTATCAGATGTCGGGAAACAAATGTCGCAATTGTGGGTCTACCAATATTGAAACTGATCCTGGACGTGGAGATGCAATCTGTATAGAATGTGGTTTTGTATTAGAAGATTCAGTTATTATTAGTCAAACAACTTTTGAAGAATCATCCTCTGGTAAAGTAAGGGTACCTGGACATTTTGTCGCTAATGATAGCACAGGTAGTGCTACAAATTTTGGTGCATGTAAGTTATTTAAATTTTCTTTAAAAGATAAATATTCATAAATGATAAAATCAATTATCTATAAAATTTCTTTTGCTTATAGCCTATTATGTTAATGGAAAAGAATCTAGAAGAATTACTTTACAAAATGCACGGAAAGGTATAACACATCTTTGTCTGCAATTAGGGTAAATAACTTTTTTTCATAATATATATTTATAATTAAATAATTTTTTGTTATTAAAACATTATTTCTTTCACAAATCTCAAATGTTTACTTTAGCTTAAATCAAAATTGCATTGAGACGTCAGTGAACTTCTATAAAATGGCTTTGTGTTATCATCTGACTCGTGGAAGGAAACAAGCTCACAACCAGGCTGCTTGTGTATATATTACTTGCCGTATTGAAAAAACTGAACGTATCCTTTGGAAATAAAAAAAGCAGAATACATAGTATTTCAATAATATGAAAGATTAATACAAATCAATGCATTCAAAAACATATGCATCAATGCATATGTTTTTTTTCTAAGCTTGTAACATTTTTTAAATAAGTATTTAAACAATTATATAAATTGTATTTTCTTTAGGGCTGTTGCAGATAAAATTTCTGTAACAGTAACCTTAAGATGTAAACTTAAGTTGATAAGCCAATCAGGATACTGCTTTAGATTATCTACATACTCTAATGAAGTAATAGCAGTAAACTTATCCATAAGGCGAGTTTCAACCGTTGAAATTCACCTTTTTATGAGATTAAGGATAAGTTTACTGTTATTTCCATTTCGGTTAGATTATGTAAACCTAAAGCAATATCGTGATTGATTCACCGGCTTAAGTTTACATCTTACTGTCACTGTTGCGAAATTTTGTGTGTGACAGCCCTTAATGCATGGTCAGATAGTTATCATTTATTAAAACTTATATGGAACTTGTGGAATAAGAAAAAGTATAAAAAGGGTATTAGTTCTTAACAATTGAATGTATATGTATACGCGTGTGTATATATATATATATATATATATACACAGATATGCTCATTGACATTAGCGATGTTCTTCATATTTGTGTTCATGAACTTGGACGGACATATCTGCGATTTACTACAGCTCTACGAATCCACATACCAACAATGGGTAAGTAATTTGCAAGATATAAAAACATTAATATTATAACATATACTGGTAACATATATTGGCTCAACTTTGATAGGTTCCAGTCAGATTTTGATCGTTTTAGACATGTAATACACTAATTAAATGTAGTCAAATCAATAAATGCAGAAATGCTGTTGCGGAAATGCTTAGTTTTTGAAATAATCAATTTTTATTTAATTGATGGTTTAATAAACGTTTTTTAAGATTTTGACATGAAAAAATAATTAGAGTTAAAAACTTCTTTTGAGTAAATAGCATTATATTATAGGGTGTCTCAAACTTTTTCACATACCGCTTATGGGCAGGTAGACCAAACTAAACTGAGTCGGAAAATTCTGTATCATTTTACAATTCTCGCGATAATTAACGAAACATTAATTTCTGAAGATTGTCGAATAAGTAGATAAAATCGACGCTTAAGACAACTTAAGGATATCTTTTAAAGTTTTTAAAGAAATATCTTAAAGATGTTTTTTAAAGAACTCTCATAGATATTTTAAAACTGCATCGATTTTAAATATTCTGCTAATCGGGTAACTAAAAAGAAAAATTACAAAAATCGCAAAATGGACGATTCTTCGATTTAGTTTAGTCTGCTCTACCTGCTCATAAGCAGTGTGTCAAAAGATTTGGGATAGCCTGTATATTGTATGTATAATGTTGATAAAATATTATTATATTGTAAAAAAACATAAAATAATGTTTTTTTTTATATTTTATTATATTACTATTTTATATTTTGTTATTAATATTTAAATCATAAAAAAAAGATAAAATGTAACATTATTTTTAATTATATATTGTTTGATTAATAATTTGTATAGAAAAAGGATCCTAGCGGAATAAGTATGGTGAAAATGTCCTCATGGCTTTTTAAGTTGATCTTTTTTTCTCAGATAACTTATATAAAAAAAAAACGCTTACATATCGAATTTTATGTTTCTATATTGAGATGTGATCAAACGAAAAAAATGATATTTTTACAATTTTCCGATTTTAACTTACAGCGTTTTTCACTGGCAGAGCTGATGTACGCTCAGTGCAACTATTAGTAAAAAATTAAATAAAATTCTGTAAAAATTCTGAAAAATCAATTACACCTAGATATCAATGAGGATATTTTTTAAATTCTTTTTTGATGCGAATTTCGATTCTAAAAAAATGAAAATAACTTAAATATTTTTCTCATTCTGATTACATTGATCTACCACCTTAAAAAAATTGCACGTGAATCTCTGTTCACACTTCCTATAAAATATATTTTTTCAAATTTTTTTCAAAAGGTGGGCCACATTGAAAAAAATTAAATTTACATCTTCTCGTTAATTTCTTGAAAAAATGAGCGACACAAACCATTTTTATCAGATTTCGAAAAAAAAAATGATTTATCTATAAAATTCCATATTGAAATGTTTTTCTAATCACAAGTTAAAAGTTAATGATAGCTAAATTATCTTTGAATTTTTAATAATTCCATAACATAAAGTTTTCATTTTACAAATCACTGAGTTGGAAGAGTTATTTTTATTCAATTAATATTTATATTCATTTTGACAAACATTGGTGTTTAGTCCTGCTATCGTTATTAAGAAAGTTCTTGCATTTAATGAAATATTAGACAAATCTATAATATATTAGGTGTTGGAATTAATTCGTAGCGTTTTTAATGAAAGAATGTTATTTATTTCACATGAGCATTAAAAAATACATTAATGAAAGTACTTCCCATCACTTGTAAAACGCTACGAATTAATTCCAACACCTAATATATGTAATACAAAAGTTAATATCAATAATATCTAGAAAAAATTTCATTGACTCTTACCATACCATTTTGAAGATATTTAATTCTAAATTTATAGAATTTTACATTACAAGTCGAAGGTATAACAATTCAAAATATGTATTTGAGTCTAGCAAGTTTTTTTTCGTGTGCTAATTTTATATTATTGTATGATAAATACACTGAACAATATATAATACAATATACAAACATTTCGATTTTTAATATTTGGTTGTTCAAGATCATGATCTAGATAACATTTGTCAAGATCAAGGTCATTGGAAGTTGTTCTTTTTATTTTTATTTTTGCACTAAAAATTCAATTTATATAAAAATGAAAATAAGAAGAACCTCCTCTTCAAAGGCTTTGATCTTAAAATAAATAAATGTTATTAAGCTTATGACCCTAAACAGCATTCAAGAGGTTTTAGCCATCATTTTGGTACCTTGAGTAACAATGTCGATGGTATACTGTAACTTTCGAATCTCATAACTCGAAAAATATTGTACTTAGAAAAAATATTTTATTATGTTTTGAAAAGTTCTTGAAGCTACAAGAATATGTAATGAAAAATAGGGAATTCCATTTAAAAAATCGATTTTAAAAATCGATCTGGCCTTGGCAATGCCATCCAAGGTCAAGGGGATTTAATCAGTGAGTAGATCTTTTTAAACTCTATATCTTTTGTCTGGAACATTTGTCTCAAAAATGCTTTGCGTTCAAGATATTCGATCGTTTTCAAATTTTTGAAACACACCCCGTATGGTATCATTTGTACTATGACAATTTTTTATTATTCATATTGTATTGTAATATATTATATACTTAATTATCTTTGATTCCTTAGATAATGGATTCTCTGATTACAACGAAGGTGATCCTTATATGATAAAATTATTAAAAAGTTCATGGCATTTAGGAAACACTTTGAAAAGTAAGAATATTGGAATTTGTTTAAATATATCATATTTATGTTCAATTTTCAAAGTGTTCCCTATTGAACTTTTTATTAACATATTTTATTGTATTTAGGAAGTCAAAATCTAGAAAAAATGTTATTTCTTTTACTTACACCTTTATGGCCTTTCAAAAATCGGCCTCTTTTTAATATCCTCCTTTATATTCTTCAATGAAAAAATCTAGAATATATGTTAAATGCGTATACATCAAATGAGCGTCTTACAACTAATTTTGTCATTTTGAAAATATTTAGTAACATATAAAATTAACAATAAAATTAACTATGTATAATGGCATAAGATATTGTTAATAATCTTTTTATTTCATGATTTTAATCATTTTACATATTATTATGAATAAACTATCTATTGACTTGGAAGTAGCGCGAGAATCTCCTTAATTATAATAAACTTCTTCTGCAGTGAACAGATTAGTTAAAATTTCGACAAATACTATGTGATTGCCCTGGTAGACGCACAATTGGATGTTGTTCTTATATTGCCGCTGTGATATATTATTTATTTCATGCTTGATATCTATCAAAAATAAAAAGGCCTGCCGAAATTCTAACCAATCTACTGCAGAAGAAGTATACCTAGTAATTAATGACGATAGCTATGAAGACTAAATACCGACGTTTGTCAAAATGAATAAATATCAATTGAATCAAAATAATTGTCTTCCAATCCAGTGATTTGTAAAATGAAAACTTTGTTATGAAATTATTAAAAATTCAAAAGTAATTTAGCTATCATTAATTTTTAACTTATAATTAGCAAAACATTTTAATATGGAATTTTATAAATAAATAAAATATTAGAGAGCTGATAAAAACGATTTGTATCTCTCAGTTTTTCAAAAAATTAATGAGAAAATGTAAATTTAATTTTTTTTCAATGAGGCCCACTTTTTGAAAAAAATATGTTTTGTAGAAAATTGAACAGAGATTCAAAATATTTTTTCAAAGTAGTACATCAACCATTTTGTTAAAGTGATAATAACCATTTTTTTAAAGTGATAACCATTAAAAAAAAAATGTTTAAAAGTTGTTATTTTTATTTTCTTAGAATCAAAATTTACACCAAAAAAAAATAAAATAAAAAAAGATATCCTTATTAAAAAGATATCTAGATATAATTGCTTTTTCAGAATTTTATTTGATTTTTTACTAAGTTAAATCGGAAAAAACTAGTTTTTTCGTTCTAACTTGGTCACTTCTCCATATAGAAGTATAAAATTTAATATGTAAACGTCTTTTTATGTAAGTTACTTAAAAAAAAAGGACAATTCAAAAAATCGTGGGGGCATTTTTGCCATATTTATTTCTTTCTTCTTCATTTCATAAAATTGTTACCTTACTGTTGAGATTTTCACTAATCTTAACGAAGTCACATAATTAATTTTATCACATTCGGGTACTTATCTTGATAGCAAGAAGAAGAACGGGGATATGGGAGGGTATGAGGATTCTGTATAAAAAGAGAAAGTAAAAAAAAAACAAAGATTAACTTAATTTTGATCAAATTTAATTATCGCATTGATTAGTGACAGCTAACAATAATTATATATGTGTATACATTTTAATAGACATGTATCTATATATGTATACAGGATATCCCGAAATAAGACCTCCCAGACTTCCAGAGAGATGCTGCTAATCTTTCTAAGAGTCTGGGCGCTTCACCGCGCGCTTGCATTTGGCAATAAGCCGGGCGAATTTGGCTATTTTCGTACACTAATATCTCGTTAATCATTGCGAAAATTACAAAATAGCAGAGGACTTTTCAACACAGTTTAGTCCGCTCTATCTACACAAGCGCTTTGCGAGACAGCCTGTATATACGTATGTTTTATTTTAATTGCTCCAGACAAATATCTCGAAAAATATGGAAGATAAAAATGTTTTAGACAAAAATTATATTGTTTCGAGGGGAACATAAGACGGTATCATTAATTTGATCTTGAATAATTATTTGAAAGTTATATAAAGGTAATTTTCAATTTCTTAAATAGAACTCCCTATTTTTCATTACATTTTCTCATAGCTTATCTCAAGAACTTTCCAAAACACTGTAATAAAATATTTATTCATGAAGTACTTTTTGAATTATTAGGTGTTGGAATTAATTCGTAGCGTTTTACAAGTGATGGGAAGTACTTTCATTAATGTATTTTTTAATGCTCATGTGAAATAAATAACATTCTTTCATTAAAAACGCTACGAATTAATTCCAACACCTAATATGAGGCTTGAAAGTTATATAGAATATGTACCGATATTAGCATTACGCAAGGTATCCGACCGACGGCTAAAATCTTTTGAATGTTGTTCAGGATATTCTGGATAATATTTGTCAAGGCCATTCGAAATTATATCTTTTATTTTCATTTTTACGTAAAAATGAATTTTTAATACAGAAATTAAAATAAGAGATATAATCTCCAATGGCTTTGATCTTGATAAATGTTATCCAGAATATGATCAATACCTTGCGTAATGCTAATGTCAGCACATACTGTAATTTTCAAATCTCATAACTCGAAAAGTACTTCATGAAAAAATATTCATTATAGTATTTTGGAAGCTGTTGAAGTAAGCTATAAGAAAATGTAATGAAAAACAGAGAGTTCCATTTAAGAAATTAAAAGTGATCTTCAAACAAATATTCAAGGTCAAATTAATAGTATCGTCTTATGTCCCTTTCGAAGCCATATAATTTTTGTCTGAAACATTTTTTCGTATCTTCTATATTTTTCTAGATATTTGCCAGGGACAATAAAAATGAAATACACGTGCGTGCGCGCGCACTCTGACAATAATTTCAATGATCTCTGTGATTACACGGCTAAAACGTAACAATCGTTGACGACTACAAAGCGATTCAATGTATCTGGAATGCATCTCACAGTCATAGCTATGAAATTTATGAATATAGGTTTTAATTAATAATTACGTTATATCTTTATATTTTATTGTTATGATTAGTTAATTCTTTTCGAATTTTATTGTTTTAACATTGAAAATGATCCGATCGAGATCGAAATGTATTTGCTAATAAACTTTTTTTGTTTGATTTTGAATAACATAATCAAGACCTTGCTTGGCTCGCGTAGCCCTATTTTCATTAATTTAATTTTATAAATTATTTCAGCTTTTCTTATATTATATTATTTTTTTATTGAAATGAATTAAAATACAAAATGAGCTATTCATCATGAATTTGGATGTATTCATGGATTCAAATGAATTTAAAAAATCAGAAGTACGAATTTAGAAATGTCGAAATGAATTCGTTTCTATCCATTTCAATTTATTCTCGTTTGGCACTGGATGGCAAAATTGCAAACGGGGACCATAATTTGCAACAGAAAGGCTTTGAACTCGTTTGCACGTGATATGAATATATTGAGTTTCTTGCTGTTTCACATTGTTGATTTTGATACTTCTACGTAATTTTATCCGAAACTGTTCTTATATTAGTAGCAGGGTTGCGCTCAAATTGTTCGAGTATTTCTTCCATTACAACTCTACTCTGTCTTCACTTGTTCTCTTTTTTTTAATGTACCACATTCTCTCAAGGTTCTGTTTACATTTTGGAAAGATTCTTTTTCCGATACATATCGGTTTGGAAAAGACTGAACGTATATTCTTCTTGCCTTGGTAGCATTACTTTGAGTAGGTCCATACGATGCATATCAGCTAATTCATTAAAATTCGAACGATCCATTGGTTTACAGAAAGATTAGATACAATCTCGAAGTACGGTAAGTAAGGTGTTGCTAGATATCTGATGATGAAACTTGTTGAAAACTATCTTGAATGAGTGAATGAAAAATTTAAAAAATGAACTCAGACTACAGACTCATAAAACTGAAAATAAACTTGCTTTCTATTTGTAAGTTCCAATGCTGCTTCCGAGCTATTACAATTGATATTTGATTAACCAAAGACGCTGTAAACTATCGAAATTAAATATCGCGCTATTCCGCTCGAAATATTCATAACAGAATTATGACTTACCTTATTTATACTATACGTAGAACAATAACCTTCAATTCAGTTTTCCGTTATTTCCATCTTGAAGAATAAGTGTTAAAATAAGTGTTACGATAAAAAGAGAGACGAGCCATTCTCTTCAAACTTAATTTTATACCTATTAGAAAGAAAAAGCTATTCTCTAGTTTTCTGTATCGTTTTTTTATGGACTTATAGATAGCCGAATTGGTAAAACATCCGCACAGAGTGAGCGAATCCAGGTTCGAACCTCATCTCGATAAGGTGATATCTTTCGCAATTAATTATTTATAGCATTTCGAATCTTCGTTGTGACACTGGGTCTAAACGTCCCAGATTTCAACTTTGGAGAAAGATATTTCTAAAATATAGCTCGAAATTATTACAAATTATCAACATTTAGAGAACAATATATAAGTTATTTAAAATAAATACTTTTCAAATCTTATTATATTTTGTAGATGAATATTTTGGAAATGGTGTATTGTAGAACACAAATTTATGTTGAAACTTATACATTATTTTCATCTGATCTCTTTGTAGGCTTATGATGATTGTTCACTTTTTCCGAGATATTCTATATGTATTATACGTATATTGTTGGATATTCGATGATTATTGACACAGCATTCGTGCAGGTAGAGTGGACTAAACTGTAGTAAAAAAATCTTGTACTATCCGATTTTTGCAATAATTAATGAGATAATAATAAAAATTTATGAAAATGTGTGTCTGCGCGAAAACAACCCATCTTTATACATATTTTATGGAAAGATGTTTGGAGGTATACGTTATAAACAATTTTTACAAATATGTTTTTAAGTTTAATTTTTCGACCAGAAAATATACATATTTATTCATTTGGAAATTATGAATTAAATATATGATGGTGATAGATAACTATATATATATA
>NW_011626972.1:101298-120516 GCF_000204515.1 Acromyrmex echinatior
TTAATAAGATAAAAATATTGAGCAAAGTGTCTAATATTTTTTACCAAGGCTATGTACATAAATATTGTGCATATTTAATATTAATAGTGTTTTTGTTTAAATAAGCATATGACAGTTCTAGCAGTTAACAAAAGAGGCATAATTATATTATTTGTAGCATTTTATTTATAATATAATATTTTTATTTATAATATAATATTTAATACTTAATAGATTCAGTTACATATGTAGAGGAGATGGAAAAAATATAAATTATAATTTAATCTTTCATAAAGCAGTTATTAAACTATGCCTTTAATATATTTAACACATCTTTCAGACTTAATATATTTTAATGTAATTCTTTTTTCTATGTATCGGTTTTACCAGATTTTGATGAAATATATGTTGTAGATTATTTTAGGAAAATAGCTTTTAATTAGCGAAATGCTATCTGCCTGATCAAATGGGCTTTTGCACGTTTTCAATGTTATTTTCCTAGTTGTATGCTATTTTTCTAAGCAAATAACATTTGCCTGAACGTTTTTAGGAAAATGGGGCAATTATTCAGAAGACACAGGGGCGCACGAGTTCTGTAATTGTACTGTTGCACATGGGTTTCAACTTTCTACGCGAAACGACTTTCATTCCACGCACCCCCTCTCCCCTCCCGCCAAGGGACGCACCACTTTTTATACAAATAGACATTACTTTGCGAAAGTCGCACATCTCTTAGCAAAGAAGAAATAAGGTGAACCTTGTTTTGCATCAAGAGTCAAAATCACGTGCAACAGTATACAATCATAGAAGTCGTGCGCTTCTGAGGAGGGAGGGAAGGAGGAAGAGTGAAAGTCGCTTCGCGTAGAAAGTCGAAACCTATGTGCAACAGTATAATTGTGTGCCTTTCAACAAGCCACACAAATGACACGGTGTTACACAATAGATCAGAGAGAATCAAGGAAGAGTGAAGCGGAGAGTGTTCCTCTTCTCTGATTGGTTTCGCCATTTATAGTGCACTTCCGCAAATGTGTGTGTATGTCATATACACAATACACAGTGTGTGCAGCATCGTATGTTTCATCATGCTTCATACTTCTACTCACTTCAATGGTGCACTAAAATGGCGGCTTCCGGGTGAATCCGCTCCCTCGATTCTTTCTGTAATGGATCATTACATTCTTTGTTTGTCAATATTAAACAAAGATGACATGATCATTGTGATCGCACTGTGTCGCTTATTGAAACGTACATATAGAAGTCGTACGCCTTTGAAATAGGGGAGTGATAGATTTCCTAATCTCAATAGTCATCAACTTCAACTTAATATCTCGGTTCGCGAGACTAGGCATGACATTTTAATGCCAGATTCTTTCGTTTCATGCAAAAACGCGCCAAACGAGTACAATTTCATTGAAATTGAAGGTGAGGGACGTCTTCTAAATAATTACTCCATTTTCCTAAAAAGCATTCAGGCAAATGCTATTTGCCTAGCAAAATAGCATTCATCTAAGAAAATAGCATTTGAAGCGAGCGAAAGTCATTTGACTAGGCAGATAGCATTTGCCTGGTCAAAAACTATTTTCCTGAAATATACCATTTACCTATGACATATACATTGACAAGTAAACTCACAGCAATAAAATAAGAGATATAGCAATAAAATAATATAATAATAGAAATAATATTTGAGATTTCTTAAAAAAATCGCTAAACTTTTTAGAATATCAAATTAAATGCATTGATTATATCTGAATGTTTTCGTAACATCATTTAACAATACTTATTAACTTTAATTACATGTGCAATATCAAAGCATTTATATTTTTTATACATGATTTTTATATCTTGTACATACTAAGAATAATAGCAATTAAATATTTAACCAAAGCGTTATTATGCTGACAGATCTACTTTCTTTATATTTTATTATTCTAGATATTTACAATTTTTAAATAATCAATTTCTGTTGTTTGATACAAGACAATTAAATTTATTGCGTAAATCGAGTAAAATGCATTTGTTAGATATGCAGAAAAATAAATGTACGCTTTTTCAAAATTATTTACATAAGTGAATGAAATAAACATTAGCAGCAAAAATGTAGTAAGATTATTTTAAAAATCTCACAACTAAAAACAATTTACTAAAAATAATTAATGTTATTACATTAATAACATTAATGAGAAATGTTAACCCTTTAGGGGGCAGTGGAACGTATATCTCACCTTTTTGTTCTTAGTTTTTTTCCATATTTCTGATCTATTTTGCAGTTTGTACGCGCATATGAGTACTTTTTAAACTCTTAGACATCTAAGTTATGCAACTTTTCTGAAAAATTATGTTTATTTATTTGCAATTTTGTAAACAATTAATGTGAAAAAAACTTTTTTTTTTTTTTCCCCCAGAATAAATTCAACTATTCTTAAACGTGAAGTATTAGAGCTCTGAAAATTTTTATTAGTATACTTCATATCTGAAACTATAATATATATTTAAAATAGTCCTAAAAGTCGCCATATTGGATCCGCCATTTTGAATTTTGTAATTCTGACATTAGAATCGTAATCAGGGATGAAAACCATAGATGATCTGATATGATTTCAATAATTTGTTTAGCAGAAAAATATGTCCCTCAAAGGGTTAAAACATCGAAAGTTGCTAAAAGATTTTTAAATAATTAATTAAATGTATATTAATTATTACTTTCAAATTGCATAATGTACTGTACAATACTATCTGTGTCTTTTACGAAAATATAATGATTTCTGGGTAAATCGCGATAGTATTGTGTGTGAGTGTGTGTGTGTATCAAAATTTGATATCATCTTTGGATTTGAAACAAATTTTTAATGTGTTTTATTCAATCATATTGTTTATGAAATTAATCAGTAATAATAGTTATATAAATGACTATATATATATCGAGTGTTCAAAATAAAGCATTACACATTTTTATTTCGGAAACAAAGCACTTTAAAGAGAAACGTTTTATACAAAAGTTTTAAAGAGGACATGAGATGATTTGATTTTGAGTGGCGTTGTCAAGGTTAGAGCAAGGTCACAGAATTTTTTAACGAAACTCTTTATTTTTTATCGCATATTCTTCTAGCTTATTTCGAGAGATTTTCAAAACATTATAAAATATTTATTTATTAAATACTTTTCGAGTTACAGCTGAAAAGTTATAGTACCATCGGCATAAGAGAAAGAGTATTATCCAAGATGCCTGATCAACGGCTAAATTGAATGTTATTCAGAGACATAGCAAATATTAAAACCTTGATAACATTTCAAGATCAAGACATTGTCAAAATCAAGAGTTGGAGAATATTTCTAATTTTTATTTTTATGTAAAAATTAAAATAAAAGAAATAATCGCCAAATGTCTTTAATCTTAACAAATATTATCCAGGTCATGATTCTGAACATTCAAGAAGTTTTAGTCGTCAGTCGGATACTTTGGGTAATGCTCTTTCGCTCTCCCTACCCTCTTCCTCTCTCCTCTGTCTCTTCCTCTTCTTTCTGTCTCATCCTCCCTCCCTCCCTCCCTCCCTCCTTACAAAAGATCTTTTCGTTCTATTCTAGTTATATTTCTACTGCAGTAATTCTATGGAACGGCTTCCCGCATGATGTACGATCTCTTCGAGCTCTATTAATGTTTTTAGGCAGAAACTCTATGCGCATTTGTTCTCGAAACCATAGCAACATCTGTATATTAGTTTCTTGATTGAGTAAGAGTGATGAGTATGTCTCTGAGATGTCTCATCTTTCAATATGTATATCAGCGTTATAGTATATATATCACAGATATCTGAGCTTTCCACATGTGTGCTAATCGCTCGCGTAAATTCATTTTTTAGTAATATATATGTAATCACATTATTAGTTAGTTCTTTTTTTTGTATATGGTTTTTAAATAAAAGTTCGATATTTTCGATGTAACTGAATTTGATTCTATGTACTGTGGTCTCTGCGCTTGAGGGGACTTGTCTCAGAGCGCATAATAATGCGTCTCTCTCTCTCTCTCTCTCTCTCTCTCTCTCTCTTTCTCTCTCTCATGCCGACGGTATTGTAACTTTCAAGTATAATTCGAAAAATACTTAATGAAAAAATATTTTAGTGTTTCGAAAAACTCTCGAGGTGATAAACTGCAAGTATGAAAAATGGTTAGTCTCATTCAAAAAATTCTGTATGCTCTTGCTCTCGCCTGGACAATAGCCATTCAAGGTTCATTTATCTCACGTCTTCTTCAAAGTTACAAAACTTTTGTATAAAACATTTTCCTCTAAAATGTTCTGTTTTCAAAATAAAAATTTGTAAAGCTTTATTTTAAACATCTGGTGTATATGTGTGCGCGCGCGCGCGTGTGTGTGTGTGTGTGTGTGTGTGTGTGTGTGTGTGTGTGTGTGCATAGAATAGTAATTTATAGTTTATTCTAAAAATTCAAATAAATACATATTTTTAATTAATATTTATATCTCATTAATTAATTAACAGCCGGGAGACAAAGTTCAATAAATATTTTTATCTTAGAAATGATAATTTCGCTGAAACATTTTCATTATAAATTAATTGTATTTACAATAGAAAAAATAGTTTTCTGTAAATATGTATAATAGAATTAATAATGGGTTAGATACGTATTTGAAAATATTAGATGTAATATAATTCCATTTATTCTTTTAAAGCCCAATTTTTCATTATTTAATTAACTTGTAATTAAACTTAGTATGACATTTCACTCATTAGGCTTCACCCATAACATTATCAAATGAAGTCCATTGTATAAAACATCAGGTTAAGCTTAATCACAAATTAAATAGAAAATGAAAAACTGGGCCTTAATACTATTTTTAAGCATTTCCCAAAAAGCATTTTTATTTGAAATTTGGATATAGTAGCTTCAAAAAGTTTCCGAAATTCATTCAGAAAATTCAAAATACAAGTTTATTCATCAAAAGTGATATTGTCCCCTTCAAAGTCTCTCCAGCGACTGCAACGCACTTATGCCAGCGCTTGATCCAGCTCTCGAAACATTTCTGGAACTCTATTATTGGTATAGCTATCAGAGCCGTCTTCGATTTTTCCATTACCTCCTTTCGGCTGTTAAAACGCGTTCCCCGCAGGTTTTTTGACTCGATCGAACAGAAAAAAATCGCAGGAAGCCATATCGGGTGAATTCGATGGCTGTTGGATGGTATTCGTTGTTGCAAACTCGTTGTTGCAAATTCAACTCCATTTTTAAAAAATCGAAAACACGCGCAGAGGTAGATGTACTCAAGACGGCGTAATTTTTACAAATGTCAAGCTATGGCGATAAAATTTGGAAATGTCAATGATAGATGTGGCAACCTAGCCAAAAAAAAGAACTCAAATCAGCTGACTCAGAGCATCACCTGGTGGTCTCTTCCGGAAACTTTTTGATCAAGCTGGTATTCCCGAATATTGAGTATTTTAGAACTATTCTTTACTTTAAAATTTATATATTCAGAGCGTTAAATTTGAACACTTGTGAAATACATTTTTTTCTTTATATTTCAAAGCTTTATCTGCGGACTATAATTCCCAACGAATGTTATCTAAATATTTTTTGTTGTAAATCAATAACTAAACCATAAATTCTGTTGCGATTTTCCGTTAATCATCTGATGGTGGCCCATAGAAAATTAATTCAGGGATTTGGCCTCCTTGGACACCGGTACCATTAGTACTTTCAGAACTACACTGAAATTGAAAATTCACACTGCCAACTGTTGCTTCCGACATACCTTCTTGACCAAAAAAACTCAATTCTCCACCGTCTAATATTGCGCTTGCTGTGTATGAACATTCTGGCTCGATTTGTATCGGATTTTCAAAATATACATGAAATGTGTTACTCGAACCATCAGAGAAGAATTTAGTGTTATTCTCTGCCAAAATATTTCCGAGTCTCTTAAGTTCTATTTTAACATTATAATCGGAAGCACCAGACGAGCTTCCATATAGCCCAAAACCTATCACAAATATTCTCTTATCAACACTGAACTGAATTGAGTCGCAACGACCTCTGTATCGCCATTGATTTGACCTATATGCACAGGATTGAAATCTATGGCAAACCTGCAAATAACAATTTTTTAAATTATCTAAAATTATACGTAGTGTCATATTTACTGCTAAGCTATTGATAAATACTATATATTAGCTATTTAATACTATAGTTACCCAGAATCATAAGTATAGATACTGCAGATATTTATTTGAAACTTCTACATAAAATTTTGTCTTTTCAATAATAAAATGACGTAAATACAATACAGTTGAGGTTTTAAAATTTTCATATAATTTGTAGTTTTCACTTACCTGAGTTTTCAGTCCTTGACGTGGCTTGGTAGCAAAACAAAGTTGTGGTTTGTTACTGGCCGTAAAGTACAAAAATAAGTCGATTGTTTCTTGATGTGTTAGGATTCCTGTCTGTGCTGCACTGTTTGCGAACTCTTCAAGATTCATAGCAGGAAGTCTAATTAAATATAAGGCAGATCCTAAAAATGGAAAATATGTACACACACATATACACACGCGCGCACTTGCGCACAAACATATACACATGAAAAGAGTGGTTTAACATTTATTTTGAAAAGAAAAACATTTGCAATTATCTCACCTAATAATTGCCTTTGATTGGCAGGAATAGGCTCAAGATCTTGCCGTATGCATTCTGCAGAAGCCCATCGTAATGCAGCATCCCATATATGAATTTCTTTGCAATTTAATGTTTCTCGAGATAAAACAGACTCGAGTGTATGAATATCAATATCCACAAAACCATCAGATCTTAGTGCCATTTCTGCCTGTCAATAGATTTTACTTAATGTTGAAGTTCAATCTCATATATCATTGTTTTTTAATAATTTTTTATAATTAATTAGTTATTTAATAATAGTTTTATTGTTCCGATGATTATAATTATGATTCAAAATCTATTTTTTATCTTTTTTTTTTTAAATTATAATTTATGAATTGTTTGTAATAAAACTTATATATTTATTTGTTAAGTAATGTTCTATATACATATTAAAATTCCATACGCGCGCGCGCACGTACGCACTAACTTAACTTCATAAAAATTGTCAAAATTATTATAACTCCAAAAGGTTAAAAAAAATCGTTAAAATCAAAGGGAACAATTCTTTAAAGAACTATAAAACGAAAATGATAAAAATGATATTTCATCGTGTTAAAAATGTATTCTTTTGTCGATATTATTTAATTAAATTTTTATAAATCTGAAACATAGTTTTTTTTCTTTTCTGAGAAACTTAATTTTTCTGGTTGTATTACGGTTTTGAAGATAGCAGATGTAAAAGTGTAAGTAACATATACAGGGTATCTGAGACCACTTGCTTTAAATAAAAAGGAAGTGATTTTGATAAAAAATATTTCAAACAAAATATAATTTGAGATAAACAGTAATGATAAAATCATTGTTCGAAATAAATAAATTTTTTTTAATCATATGGAAGTCACCGTCATTTTTTTAAATGAAATTACACGATTTTTTTTGTAACATAATTTATCTAACTATTCTGCATATATAAATAAGGTAAATATTGAAAAATCAAAAGTTTATGAGATATTGATTTTTTATTCTAACACATTTTGCGATATGAAATATAAAATATCTCATAATTCATTTTTTGATAACTGTACCTTAATCCATTTATAAATTAACGAGATGAATCAATTAATGTGTGAAGAACATATATAGTTGTAAAAAATATATGCAATTTACAATATGGGGATATAAGAAGATACTATTGATTTGACTTTGAATGGTGTCGCCAAAGTCAGATCAAGGTCACATCGATTTTTTTAATAGAACATCTTATTTTTAATAGCAGAATATAATAGCTGATGTCAAGAGTTTTTCAAAACTCTGTAATAAAGTTATTTTTCATTACGTACTTTTCGAATTACAAGGCTTGAAAGTTACAATACCGCATTAGCATTACACAAGGTGTTTGACCGAAGTGCTAAACCTCTTGAATGTTGTTCAGGATCATGTCCTGGATAACATTTATCAAGATCAAGACCACTGGAGATTATTCCTCTTATTTTCATTTTTATATTAAAAATTTATTTTTACGTTAAAATGAAAGTAAAAAGTATAACTTCCAATAGCTTTAATCGACACCACCCAAAGTCAAATCAATGATATCTTCTTATGTCTTCCTCCGAACAATACAACTTTTGTTTGAAATATTTTTCCGTATCTACTATAGTTTTCGAGAAATCGTAATGCATTATATAAAATGGGACACCTTGTATTTTATATGCAGAATAATTAGAGATGTATAAACGTACGCAAGTATGCAGATCTGTTTCTTTATCATAATTTTTATACAATATTGAAGTAATTTGATAACTTTCGCTCTTGACTACTATCGATAGAAAATAAAAGTATCTGTTAGAATAGTAGAATTCTTTTGAATAACGTTTAAGCTTTGTATTCGTGCGCGCACGTCACAAGATTACATAATAGCATTCGTACTAAACACATTTTTTTTTAATTATTTTTTTCAACTATTTCTTATTGCCATCATGATGTAAAAAGACAAGATGTATCAACATCACGCAATAGTCCATGGTCTCAATCAATAAGAATTGGGTCCAAATGTTCAAAAGCAATCATGGCTGCCATGATATGAACATGATATATTGTATGTACATACTAACAAAAAGATATCCCAATCATGACGACAAAATGCATATAATTTTCAGTGAAATGTGTACATACATTAGACCATTTATTTGAATCGGAACAGTCAAAATTGAACAGTTAAATTGGACAATAATTGATATCAAAATAGCTGTGCATAGCTGTCAAGTATTTATAAAGTGATCAAGTGATTGTATTAAGAGTAATTGTATTCGGTGTATAACTGGAATTGATAAATTACGCGATGATCATTATTCATATATATTTTAAGCAATTGTAATATTTTACATTAATTTTTGTAATTTTCAGAGTTCACTGCACCTCGATATTTTCGAAATTAATGTATTTTTTCACAATATTTCAATTTTATCCGAATAAAAATGTCCAGTATTGTAATAGACAAATGAATCGAGCAAGAATTTAGGGTTAATAATCACAGATTATTTCTTTCACATAAATTAATTAAATATTGGTAAAATTCAGACGCTTCAATCTTGATTTTTTTTTTATTTCTTCGAATATTTTTTATAGAATCTATAGAATATATTATAAAATCTCTTTAAAAAGCGATGGTATCGCATTGCCGTTAAATTATCGTGTGTTATAACAGACTTGAATTTTATATAGTTTATATTCTCGATTTTATTATAAAATCACAAAGTATCATGTAGTGCAGCGTGAATTATTATGATTGTAACAATACTTTGTAATTAGAAATATTTGTATCTGTGCTATATTGAAAGTTGATAATCTGATTATGCATTGTTCATTAATTCATGTTTTATCCATTGGCATCAAGCAATTGAGAAATAGCAGTACATGAAATTACTCGTAATATTTTAATCAAAGAAATAATTCTGTGTTTATAAAGGCATTTTTGTACATTTCTATTATTCCAAGTATTTTTATATTATTTTTGCGTGCTTATATTATTCCAAGTATTTTTACATTTTTACATTATTTTTGCACATTATTTTGACAATTTACATTATTCTTACATTATTTTTGCGCGCCTGTATTATTCCAAGTATTTTTACATTATTTTTGCGCATTTATATTATTCTAAATATTTTTATATTATTTTTTCAAACATTTTAGATATATATGATTATATGTGATTATTTCGTGTTCAAATTGCGCGGATGTATTTGGAAATTTTATTGGCTCCACTCATCGTGTCGCTATTATTATGCGTAATGATATATCTTGTCTTTTTACATCATGATTGCCATGACACTACTTCCCCGTTCTTTACTTTCTATTCGTGCATTATAAGGTATAGAGTGCCGATTTTATTCCAGTTCTTAAATTGTATATTTACCCGATCCTAATAAATTACATTTTATAATTTCAAACATCCCAACAATAGTCCCAACAATATCATATTTATATTCTCATTTAATCCATGTTAATATTTATAATAGAGCTTATAATAAATACCATTAATAAATACTAATGATATTAATACAAAAATTATGAATAAGTATATTAGATTGAAATATTTTTATGAAAATAACTAATACAATTCATGAAATAATTATGAAAATTAATTACGTAGCAATAAAGAATTACTAAAGTATATCTTAGAATTATAAAATATTTTCATATTGTATATGTTTATATATTATATTTTATTATCATATATGTTATTATTATACATATATGCTATGTGAAAGGAATTGTTGCAAAATTCGTCACAAAATATAACATTATTAAAAAACGACCAATTTTATTGAAATTTTTCGTTTTATTTAATTAATACACTTAATACAAAGATCTGTATGAAATTATTCTTGACAAAAAAATACTAATAAATAACAGTCAAAAAATTTGCAGTTTTTGAAACAAAAATTAATATTAGTATGCTATAATTAAATATATGAACTCATTTGATATTTATATTAAAACATTATAAATAAAAATCTTTAAAGAAAAGTAAAAATTTATTAGAACTATTGTCAGTGACCAGTTGTGGAGATGATATATACATATAATGTGCAATATTTTAAATACTTGCGGTATATTTATAAAAATATTACTTTTTAAAGAAATTTTGTCGATTATTTTTATTTGAAAAACGTAGGGATGTATTATATAGGGGAGACTAGGATCAAAAGTAATACGGGTAAACTGTAACACTTACATAAAAAAAATACACAAAAGGAAGAGATAGAAGTTTATAATATATTTATCACAAACTTCTATCTCTTCTTTACACTTGCATATTTTGTTTATAACGGTTTTTTATATAAGTGTTACAACTCTTACCCGTGTTACTTTTGACCCCAATCTTCCAAAATTATTAAATTTACAGATTTTTCTATATTGTATTTGAAAGTAATACTTTAAAAGAAAATTTGGCAGCGATTTAGAACCTGGATGAAATATTATTTCAATAAGGAGACATATTTTTAAAAAATAATTATGATAAAATGAGAAAAATGTCATTTAAATTTTATAATTGTATTCTTAAATATGAATATTGATCTTATTATACTGTTTCATATGTATATCATGTTCATTTTTATATGGAAAGTATAAGTTTCCAATTCCAGTCACTTTTTTTGCAGAGACTATACACTTGATATATTATATCTTTAAAACATGCAAAAATTGTTTCATTAGTCGTGCACTTTCTACAAAATATTCTTTAATTGAACATAAATATTAACTGAAAATCCCTTATTTAGAGGAGTGTTTACGACAAATAACATTTTAATATAAATTGGGTTGTAAAAGATATAAAACAAATAATATTATTCTATGAGTATGCAATCATGCGGATAAGAGATTCAATATAATTGTATATAAAAATTATATAATATTTTTTTTATTCAACTAATTATTTCATTAATATTGCTGTATTAGAGATATCATTATGATCGATTTTACCGCGCTCGAATTCATCTATTAAATTATCCTGATACATGATATTTTGTGTGACTTCAATCTGATCTAACTTATTATCCGGAAAATAAGGTTCACTTCGTGTTCGAAAAAGCGAAAGAGACAAATTATCATCTGCGAGAATGTTTGTACAGCAATCGTTTTCCGAGAGACTCAAACAATGTGGTATCGATCTGCCTTTGAAACCTTCGCAATTGTCATCGTTCAATCCGCCACTGCTTTTACAGGTACGTCGATATCGCAAATTGTCAAATTTATTGTCATAAACGCAAGAATGTAAACTCGAAATATGATTGACTGAGTCACTGAAAAGACTTGAGTCATCTTCGAGCGTTCTGTCCAAGTTCTTGTCACTCAAAGTAATGGTTCTTAGCGTCCGTTGCATTTGACTTACTTGTGCATCAATCACCTCCCAGCAACGTTGCATGAGATTAGGTTCTTCAAATAGGCGAGATTGACTCAGAAGCAAACATGCGTTTTTTGCTGTAAGACTCGTCTCTAAATAATTGACACACGCCCGTGCCAGGTGTGGAACTATATATTTTTTCGCGACGTACAATGTCGCTAGAACTGTATCTGCTTCTAGCTGCACTTCGTCACAATACATATATCTAAAAAAAAAACAAATATTATGATCATATAAACTATAATTATCTTTAGAAAGAAAGGCTGAATAATAAATATCGTATTATATAATCATGAATCATCATGATAAATATCATATAATTTTCTTTTGATAATAAAAATGTTTATTTTGGTTTATTTTAATCAATCCACTAAAATATTTCAAAATTCTTAAGTTCGAGATAAAAATGTTTCAGATAAAAGTTGTTTGGTTACTAGGAGAAAAGACTGTGATCTTAATTGGCCTTAAAAAAAATGTCCTCAAGATTAAATCAAGGACATCTAAAATTTTTTTAATTGAAAATTCTATTTTTTATTTCACATTCATATTGATTCAAAATCTTTTCGAAACACTAAGAAAATATTTTTCATACAAGTATTTTATATGAGACTTGAAAGTTAACAGGTTAACGTTTAGTTAACTTACTATTAGGTGTTGGAATTAATTCGTAGCGTTTTTAATGAAAGAATGTTATTTATTTCACATGAGCATTAAAAAATACATTAATGAAAGTACTTCCCATCACTTGTAAAACGCTACGAATTAATTCCAACACCTAATATTTTAAGGGGATCCTATAATTGTCTATTTTACCCATTAAATACAATAATTTTTGTGTCGCAATTTCTTCTTTCCTCTTTTACAGATTTGAAAATCTTTTTCCAGATTTAAAAATATATATGCGCATTAATACAATTTGTGGAGTTTATATCGAAGACAAAAAATTCTAGCACTTGAGATTTTTATCATTTCTTAATTCAATTGCGTCTAGAGTCAAGATAGCTCGGTCGAAAATGGAGATTAATTTTGTTACTTTTTAACTTTAACTTTTTAGGTTAAAGTTTTTTTATCTCTTTAATGCCAATATCGTTTTTTGTAAAATTTTAAACATTATAAAGAATTAGTTTTGGAAAAAGCTCAATGATTGTGTGATGAGTACGATGTTTGTAACGCCCAAAAATGGGTTAGATCTGTATTTAAAGAATGCTATCAGTACTATTACATCATATTATCCTTGTTTTAATCGTCTAATGAGCGATAAAAAATTTTCAAAGCGTCGTGCCGGCAAAGTCAACATAAGAGAAATACAAGATTACTTACATTTTAAAAATTAAATTTTATTTTTTTTTTGTAACTATAAATATCAAAATATGAAAATATCTGTATGTAAAAGTACTAAAAATCAGTTTTTTTTTTTGTACAGGAGATAACTTTGTTATTTTATTTACAAATAAAATATTAAATTTTTCTGACTCATCTATATTGTAATTGTTTTATTATTTAAAATAATTTGATTTAAAAAAGTGTAAGATATTTTCAAAGATACCAAAAGATTTAGAATCAGTGATCCGCCTTGAATTATACATGATTAACCTTTGCTTTGTATATCATTGTAACTTTGAATTTCATAATGATAACACTATAATTACTTTAAGGAGAATTTTAAGATTATTTGTACATTAATTAATTATTTATGTAATTTCTTAAATTTTTGGTTCAGGATTTCTTTACTCTAGCTAGCGAGTTAGAGCGTGTCATTTTTATTATTAATGTATAACATTAATGGAATATGTCATTTATGGAGATAAAATTTAAACAAGTGACACACATTCATTTGGCAATGATGTGTTCTGCTTTCTTCCAAACTGTTGAGAATATCTTGAAATTTATCAATTGAATTCATTGATGATAGCCCGGAGAAGTGTCGAAATGTTTGAAATAAATGATTTTGTTAACACATGCAGGTAATTGCACAACATGAACCGTATGTGACTTTCATTTGCACATTTACTTTTGTATCGTTTTTTTAAATATTATTTAGTTAAACACAGTTTATTTTTTCTTCTCTCTTCTTCCTGTAAACATCTAAGAAATCGATAAAATTGTAGCTCAAAATTGTTTCGTTTTTACTATTGAAACATCCTATTACACAACCTTCCGATTTGATTTTTTTTTAATAAATTATAAAAAAACTTGGAATATATTATTCGTTTTCGACTTTTGTCGATACTCCCAAAATTTCAGAAAGTGATCGAGCGGCGATGTTTGAAACTACCATAGCGTATGTAATGATGTGTCAATGACATAAATCGTATGTGTATAAGTCCTATTGAGTCGATAAAACAGACGACTTTAAAATCCTCTTAAAGCAATGAAGAAAGGATTAATTTTGATGCTGAATTTAAGCTCAGCTTGAATTTTTTATTCTACCTTATTTCAAATACATTTCTTATATCTATTCATCGTGAGAGGCAACGGGAGAGAAACTTGTGTCAATAAAATATCCCAAAAGGAACAGAAAGCTATTATGTCACGCCATTATTCCTGGATAGTGTTAAAAGTAAAATTAGAATGGAAAATGTATTTTTACTCTAAATCTCATGGAGTGAAATCTCACTTGAAGAGATTGAAAATTTAGCCTGTTTTGAAAAAAAGTGAAAATATGGTCATTCTCTGACAATCTGCTATCTTGAACGAGAATGGCCATATTTTCAAAACAGGCTAAATTTTCAGTCTCTTCAAATGAGATTTTATTCCACGAGATTTAAAGAGTAATATTTTGAAAAAGTCTTTGAAATTAGTTACATGAATGAATGAATCTGACATATAAAAAAGGCACGTAAAAAATTTAATTGCCGTAATGGTGGTTGGTTCTTTCTCGCTCTTCGTGTTGCGAGGCTGTCAGCATAAAATGTTCTGACAGCTCACAAAGGTTAGATTTTTTTGTGATTGATCGGTATATTTATAAACTTATAAGTATGTATACTTTCTGTGTAAATATACAGGGTATATTCTCCAATTAAATGGCTAAACTTTAAATATGAATTTAAGACCTCAAAACAAAATTTTCTTCTAGACCTTATTTCGACATTATTATCATTCCTACAGTTCTGTAATTTCAGAAGTCAATATCTCTTGAAGTGTTTGTGAACATACTTCCAGACGAAAATTTTATTTGTTTTGAGGTTTTAAATTCATATTTTAAATTTGGCCATTTAACCCAGGATACACCCTGTATAATATTAAAAGTTAAATATCACGCACATCTGTTTTGTACGATATTAATAAAATAATAATTTATAAAATAATAATAAAATAATAATTTATTAACGAAATAAATAAAAATGGGAATTTCAATTTAAAATTTTAGATGATGATCTTGATCCTAAGAGCTTCTTCTTAAGGTTAATCAAAATCACCATCTTCTTTTTCCCTAACTGAATAACTTTTGTCTGAAACATTTTTGTTATTAAAGAGATATTTTGAGATATTTTCAGTGGATTGATTAAAAAATGATCCACTCTATATACTTATTTACTACTTTCTTACACATATATACATCATATTTTATAATAACAAATAGCATAATATGAACCGGAGAAAACCATTTCAGTTCTTTAGAAAGTTAAAGGATCAAACAACTTTTTTAGCAATAGTAATTTTGAACAAGATGTTTTCAAATTATTTTAGGCTTCTTGTGTTTTACCTCAATAATGCAAGAAAAGCTGCTGGTTCAACATCAGGCACTTCTATATCTCTTTTATTTTCAGGTAACCCTCCGTAGAACATAGCATAAAATACAGAACTGCCAGTAGCAAGAACATATTTATGTGCTGGTATTGTTTGTGTGTGACCTATGATATTAATATGCGATATAATATTTTGGGATAGTAGTAATTAAGAAAAAGTATAAGGTAATTTGAACAAGTACCTGGACTGCCAACGATAAATATAATATCGGCCATGAGATGATTATTAAACATAGCCGCGTTTCGTTCTCGAACTGTAGGTTTTGTTGCTTGCCAATTAGGATCTTGGGTGCAATCTCCGGGTGATGGTAAATTTAATTGAGTCACGGGTGATGATAAGGAAGACAAAGGTGACGCAGGTGCACTCAATGGTTGATTAACTGTAGTTCCTTCGCGTTGTAATACAATAGATGAAGAGAGTGGACTCACTGATGATGGTGAATCTGATGTATTACTTGGAGATTCCGCTAGAATTACAAAAAAAAACTTTATTATGTCAGATAAATCAAATATATTAAACATAAAAAATTTTTAAAATATCAGGATACTAAATTTTGAAGTCGCTTTCTATATCATTAGCTAAAAGACAGATAGCTATGTAGTGAGCTCAAAGCAAAATAATCATAAGATTTATAAATAATGCAAGTAATTTGAATCTATATTCAAATTTTTAATTAATATGTTAAATAATTGACAGAAATTAAAATGAAATTTGTTTAAATTTTTCTAAAAATAAGCATATATTTATATTTTCAATAAGCAAATTTGCAATATGTTTGCAAATTGGCAACAAATTCAATCAGAAATTGCTAACAAATTTTCATCAACAGTATTTGCATCAAGCTTGTGTTTTGTTGACAGAGCTAATTCTTAATTGATTACAAAATTGCTGATCTAACAGCAAAATAGCGCAAAAATTATGCAGAATCTGCTAAATGTAGATGTCATTCTATTTCTGGTGCCAGTCTGCATAAACTGTATAGCAACTATAGTCTACATAATTTTTATTATAAATTTGCTGTCATATTTTCCAGACAAACTTGATTATATTGCTATCAATCGGCATTTTGTATACAACAGCATTATATATAACAGCGAGATTCCGTATCAAATCTATATCTTTCTGTCAACAATTTGTAGTAAATATTTTGCAGATTCTCGATAAATTTAATAACTCGATTCATTTAGATCTTAGTGCTTAAATAATATTTTCGTTGTAAATTTATCCAGTTGTGCAAACTGCGCACCAAAATCATTTTGTCTTGAACGTAATCATAAGCTGAACTGGCGTAATAATATTACAAATTAAACTGATAAGCAATTTTAACAATATTAAATGTTAATAAGCATCTTAAATCAATAATTTAGCATGAGTATTATTAAAATTGCTTGTCCATTTAACTTGCGATATTACACTATTACACTATTACTGCCAGTTCAGCTTGTAATTACATTTCAATATTGAAAATAACTTCGACGCACAATTAGCAGAACTGGATATGTATACAAATTTTCACTCCGAAGATATGATACACATTAAGATCCAGCTTAAATCGATAAAGTTTTCGTTATTCGGTTACATATTAATTATATTAATGTTAAATTTGCTATTCTAAGACACTTTGTTTAATTACTTAATTTATTTATCTTTGCAAATGCTATATATTATTTTATTATTAACGTGTATCTCATAACTTTTTGTGATCCATTTAAATCAAATTTAAAAATCTATTAAAAAATTTAAATCATTTTAAAATTGTGTTGAAAATGTAATATTAAATTCAACAAAGATAATTTTGCCTGTGTATTAGAGATGTAAGTTAGGTCAAATTAGATAAAATCTTAAATTCAATATTTTTGTATATTTTTGAGATATTCTGAGCACACATTTGAATCACACATCTCTTTTTCCACGAATTAAGTAAAAACTGAAAAATTCAAAACAATATCTGTTATCTTCGATACTACATTAATCATATTATTTACCGTAAGTACATTATTTAGAATGTTGTCCAGAAGAATGTTTATTTTAATTTTCTTATTACAACAATTGAGCACGATTTTGCTTGATTTTCATTTAATTTTTCTTATTAAATTTATTTACAGTTTTTCAGCACATTAACATCTTCCTAATATGATGCCTAATTGAGCATCAAATTATTAAAAATTGCTTGTCAATTTAATTTAATTTGTGATATTATTACAGTAGTTTAATTGCGTTTGTAAGTCCAGAAAATTCGGTGCGTAATTCGAATGACTATATAGTATATACGCATGTACATATATATATATACATACACACACACACATATATATATATATATATATTGGGTCATCTAAAAAGTATCCGCGGTTTTAGACCCAATATGTATGTATGTATGTAATTCATTGAATTATTTAAGCATTAAAGATTCGACTGTTATAGGCATTTCATTTCTAATTCTTATTAGTTGTGTTCTCACGGCCTAAAAATAAGATTCTTATTGTTCTATTTATTAATTCACGTATTCTGGATTATACGGATGTCAGATAGTAGCACTTTTTCGTGACATCATACGAATATGCACGATATGAACAGTACGTAAAGTAAATAGATGTATGTAAATGACTTTAGGAATCTGCCACAAACACACACACAGGGTGAGGCATTTTAATCACCCCAGGCGAATATCTCAGAAATTAAGAGAGATACAAGAAAAAGTTTTATATGAAAGTTATAGGTTTTCTTGGGGGAAAGAAGGAGAAAATAACGGAGTTTAGATAGGAGGCACTAGCAAGGTCAGGTCAAGGTCAACATGAATTTTTTAAATGGACCTTCCCCCCTCCATTTTTTATTACATATTTTTGTAGCACACCTCGAGAGCTTTTGCAAATTCATTTTTATATAAAAATGAAAATAAGAGAAATAATCTCCAATGATCTGGATCTTAACGAATTATTCAAGACATGATTCTGAACAACATTCAAGAGGTTTTAACCGTCGGTCAGACACCTTGCGTAATACTAATGTCAGCGGTACTGTAACTTTCAAGCCTTATAACTCGAAAAGTACTTCATAAAAAAATATTTTATTATAGTGAGTTTTGGAAAACTCTCGAAGTGTGCTACAAAGCCATGCAATACCATGCAATAAAAATTCCATGGAAGATTCTATTTTTTAAATTCATGTTGACCTTGACCTGACCTTGATAGTGCCCAAAATGCGTTATTTCCAACTTCTTTCCCTCAAGAAAACCTACAACTTTCATATAAAACTTTTTCTTGTATTTCTTTTAGTTTCTGAGATATTCGCCTAGGGCGATTAAAATGACTCACCCTGTATACCATGATCAAAATGTTAATTCAGTAAAAGTATAAATTTGTTATAATCTACTGTAATCAATGTATACGTTGACTAGTAAGTGTATATATTTATTAAAGTTAACACTTTCATTGCGACATATCACACACACACACACACACACACACACACACAC
>NW_011626972.1:120614-138639 GCF_000204515.1 Acromyrmex echinatior
GAGAGAGAGAGAGAGAGAGAGAGAGAGAGAGAGAGAGAGAGAGAGAGATTCATTTTAACTCTTACAATACAAGGTACAATTTAGTGCCTCATCCATCCAAACATGGGTCACTAGAATCCGTCCGTTTTTTTTCACCTATGCAGAATGATTCAAAAAATTTCTAAGAATTCACTAACATACTTTCAATTTTCTAGAATAAATATTAAAAAATAATTTTGAAAAATAATGAAATATAGTATACTTTAGAATTACCGAAAGACTCGAAGAAACTTGCACGAACAGGAATCGCTCAGTTACTATTGACCCGATCTTATACGATAAGGGTTAATTTTAACAAATATTTCGAAAAATGTGGAAGATACGGTAAAACGTTCAGACAAAAGTGAAACGATTTCGAGGGCGAATGTGTTTTGGCTATATCACTTCTTTTCTAGATGGAGGTGCCAAAAAAGTATGAAAGTTACTCAATCTTTGTTAACTAAACTAACTGTATGATTTTTGATTTTTGAACTGTATGAAACTATATGATTTTTTTTACATAATATAATTCCTCTAATTATTCTGCATATAAAAGTACTAAAATAGAGATATCAAAAAATCAATAGATTACAAGATATTTTATATTTTATATATAGATTTATTTTCAGAGACGTAATGCTTCCAATCTATATCATTTATTCTTTGCTATTTATTATTTATATTTATTGTCTTTGTAAATGTCATGTTGTGTTGTCCACTGTTTCTCTCAATTTTCATTTTACATCCGTCTACCAAGTTATGTCGTCTAATAACTCTTAATTTAGTTTCACGTAAGTGAACTAAAGTTTAATTTTAACCATTATTTATATTAACTTTTTAATTTATTCATAATTGTATTACACAGTAAATGGAACATGTATAAAAAAAACCTTATAGAAACAGTCAAATCTTGACAATCATATAAATTTATTTTATCATATTTTGTATGGATAACTTTATGTTAGCAATTAAAAATATTTTTTAACTCCTTTGAGTCATTCGATTCAAAACAAAAAAAATTTTTTTTTTTTTTAAGTAAACTTAGTAACTGATGACCAAGATTAACTCGAACATTATCACCACAGTTTTTCGTATTTTATACTTTAATAGTTTATACTTGTATGCGCTATCATTATATAATTCATATTTAATATTTTAATTAATTTTTTTTATGCTGAAGAGGACTTTGACTGTTGAAACGTATACGCTTTACTATTCATTTTGAATAAATGGTATAAAATACACACTAATAACCAGTGTTGGCTCAAATTGACATTTTATTTATTATTTTATACTTTATTCTAGCACACATTGACATAAAATATTAAATATCTCGTAAAGTTTGCGATATATTAAAATTAAAGTCATGTTTCATTATTTAGACAAAATTTTCTTATAAATTTCCTCTATTATTGTTTAATAATTAATTTATCAGGGTTATCATATTTGTGAGAGTTGTGAAAATTTAAAATTGGTCATGAAAAAAGTGAAGGAAAAATAAAAAAGTTTGAAAGCTTTGCTCAATTCCCTTAAAATACTTTTCTACCAAACAATTGTTATAGTTTTTTTGAAATAATATATCTAACATTTATAATCAAATACATATACTAATTTTCTAGTCAGTATGGGGTCTTTAAAAGAGGGGGGGATATTCTTAGTCAATACTATTGGAAACTATGGGACTGATTCTGCAACTTAACGATAGTTGATGTCATTGCACAGCCTTTTTACTCTACAATATCAATAACTCGTTAAAGGTTACAAAATCGGTCCCTCTATATATATATATGTATGGTGTGTGTGTGTGTGTGTGTGTTTGTGTGTGTGTGTGTGTGTGTACTATGCATCAGTCGTTAAAAAGTGTAATTATTCTTTTTAATGTAAAAATTAAACGTTTCTCACAATGTCAAGTTTATTTTTTGTTTTAATTTTCATACAGTTTAGTATGAAACTTAATTCACTGTAATTAAATTTTGTTATTATTAATTATTTATTTAATTGAAAATATATTAATTTAATTAAGATACATATATTATTAAATATATTTTTTACTTCAAGCTGTAAAATTGAAATGATCAAAACAATTTTAATGAAATAATTAAAATTTACATTTTATTCAGTATTTTTATTTAATTATCATCCTTTTCCGTTATAGTAGCATTCTTTTTTTCAATACTCATTTATTTCTTGTTGTCTGAATTTGCATTCAAAATTTTATTATGCTGCTAAGAGTATTAAACTTCTAAATGTATATTGTTTTTAATAATATAGGATAGTTTTCTTACAATCTTTGTTTCTAAATGTTAAAATTTACATATTTGATATTGGTCGTGGAAAATTTTCCACTGTCATCTGGAAAACCTGGAAAAGTCATAGAATTTCAAAATTCATTTTTTGAGAGAATCCTTTATTAATAATGTAGTGTTATATTTGAGTGTTTTTTATATTGACACTGTAATTTTGAAATCCGAGATCACAAGATATTTATCATCAATAACGATAAAAACAATTTTTACTCATATAAATCTTTAGCTTGATATAAATCGATTTTATACACTTTATTTTCACTGTTGCATATTCGTGCGAATTATTCTCCGAAGAAAGTAAAAAGAATAGTGGAGACTAGGGTACCATGAGCCACAAAAATTTCAACTCAAATATGAAATGTCTTGTCCCATTTTTTAAATATAATTAAAAAATATAATTATGTATATTTAAAAATGCATTGTTATTTGATAAATATTGATTGGTTTTGGGGGGGAAAAAATAAAAACTTATTTTTAAAGAAAGACCCAAGACGTCTTATATCCATGGTCACATACAAAAAGTAAGTTTATTCAAGAAATGACAATGATAAAAGTTGAAAAGGAAATTTCAGTTAACTTACAGACTTAGCATAGTCATTGAACATAATAAAACATAACCAATAGAAAAAAAGTCCATAAATAAACCCATACTGATCAGTGAATAGATATAGATCAGTGAATAGTCTATAGATAGATTTTATATTCTATATATACATATATATAGAATATAAAACTTATAGGTAAAATAAGATTAATTGCTTAGACTTATAAGCTGCCATTCTAGCGCATATATTAGTTTATATTACCTTGTTTTTTAAGTGACCCATGATGCCCTGAATACTATGGAAAATAATGAAACGGAAAATATATATCCAAAAATTTAAGTGATAGATAATTATTTGTAATGTAACAAGGTGCAAGAAAAGATGTATAGAAATTTGCACTTGACCTTAAATATATGTGTATTTTTTATTACAAAGACAATATTAAAACATTTCTAAATTATTTTAAAATTACTTTTGCACCACAAAAATCATTAATGGCACGTGCGTCCCAAAACAACGGAGTGTAATCACTCTAGATACGAAGTATGGCCAATAAAGTAATTGTATATCATTTACATCAATTTGAACATTCTGGATTATCCTAAACAGTCGATGACCTATGGTACCCTATGACTCATAGTGCCCCTTTTGTTATATTAAATAGTAGGATTTTCTTTATAAATACGGATTTCCAGCACATCTCAGTATAGATTTTGATAATCATAAGCAAGATTTTTATCTTCACGAAACAGGTGCAAAGTATAAACAACACACTCTCACTCATTCGCACACACATCAAGTGAAAGCAGTCTCTCTGTTTTTTCTTTTTTTTTTCTTCACTCTATTTTTGTTTCTCTCACCGTTCATCCAAGCATTGGTTTGTTTGACCGTGACGTTGTCCTGAAAACGCTTCATTGGCTTAGTAGAGATCTTCGAGTAGAGATTCGACATTGCCATTGTTGTCACTTTCGTATAATGTCGTTAGTCTCCCTTTTCCGTCGTAATCTCCTCTTGTGCACGCTCGGCTCACAATCACATCAGGAGATCGTGCGTTGTCGGTTAGGCGGCCGCCATTTTCCATACGGGCGCTGGTCGAACAGTGCCGCCACCGTTATCACAAGCAACTGTGTCGGTCGATAGACATCGAATAATGAGAAAATGGAAGGGATACACACGCGCAAGAAGGCAATTACATATAGAATTAATTAAGGGGGAATATAGATATAATTTAATTAGATATAATTAAATAATTTATTATTCGTAATCTTTAGTTCCTAGTTTATTCTTTTGATACAAATTTAAAATGAAAATATTATGTTTTATATATGAGCATAGCGTTTTTATTTTATAATTATGTAATAAATGATGTGAAGTCACGGAAAAGCACAAGTGCAAGTATTAAAAAAAAAATCAGAATTTAACTTAAAAAGGATGATACATCTTAAAATTACACTTTACAATACATCCAGCAAACGCTAAATATTCTTGAAATATTCATAAAATGTTCATAAAATCCTAAAAAAAAACATTCCAGAAATACTCCAAAATACTCCGAATATTTACGTAAAAGAACATTCAAATGTCGGTTAAAAAATTTCATTTGTATATTGTTACATATTTCGATAATGTTCCATATATATTCCATATATATGTATTTCGCAAAATTTTTATTTTTTCAAAAATTCCAGGTCAGATTGTCCGTGAATCAGTTTTTAAACAAAATTTTACTTTGAAAAATTAACATTTAATGTGTAGAAAATTAGACAAATGAGATTTCGGTGCGGTACGTAATGCATAATCATTAATTCTTTGTATATATAAATTATATTTTTGACTTGCTGTACACTCGAATGTTTCGACCACTTCTTGGAGTCATCCTCAGCGAGATCAACGAAGAAAAAGAAACATAATAAAATTTCCACCCTCCTGCGTATCCCTACTCAGCTGCATATTTTCAAATGCTTCACTACGGTCCAAAACCGATGACGATTACAATGGAATAAACAGATGCCTATGAGTTATTAAGAATTATTATTTAAAATATTAGCTGAAATTGTGAGGACTCAGCTGAAATTGTGAGGACTTACCTGAAAAATAAAAAAAATTCTAAGAAGTCCTTTTTTGGACGTTACAATTATCAATGATGACAACATTCTGGAATTTGATTGGTTAAACCAACTTTTTCAGGAAAATATTTAAATTTTATGTCTTCACATCCTATTTCATAGAAAAGAGGTGTTGTCATTGGAATGATTGATAGAGCTTTCCTTTTGTCACATCTGAAATTTTACAATGAGAATATTGTTTTTGTCATTGAAACTCTATTCAATAACGACTCATTAGACTTTATATTTGATAATATAAATACGCGATTAAAATCTCTTTGTTATAAACAAACTTTAAAATAAAATAATGACAAAAATTCTGATGATACGGAAAATCCCTTGGATTACGATTCCATATGTTCAGAACATATCGAAAAAATTTAAAAATATAATAAAAGATTTAAATATTAAGTTAGTTTTTTATAGTCTCAACAAAATGAATAAATTAATTAAAGTCCACAAAGATGTGCTTCCAATTGAATCAAAGAAAAATGTAGTGTACCAAATCTTATGTAAAGATTACGACGCAACCTATATGGGACAAACGGGCAGAAAACTTAAAACCAAAAAAGAAATCACATAAATAGAAACACTATTGCCCAATCAATAATCACAGATCATAGATTGCGTCACGATCAGGAATTTGATTGGACGAATTTAAATATTCTAGATATTTAAATAAACGTTTAACATCCAAAATGTTATTTATTAAACTACAAAAAAATAATATAAATTTACAATCAGATATTGAATGTCTCAATCATGTGTATATGGACATTCTGAATAAGTTTTAATTCTCATGTGTTAGTAACACTTTACAGCTCCTAGTAATATTTTGTTTTTATATATATAAAATAGTGGTGTTTATTTATGTTTTCACCTTCATATTCTCTCTCATATATCTCTCTCTAAATATTCTCTTAATTAACAAAAAAAAATTGAATTGATCCTTGTGTGAATCAAAATTAATATAAGCAAAATTAATATATATTAATATCAATGCATCTGTAACCGTGTGAAGTTTTGTAATGTATAATTATACAAAAATATATTTTTTAACGTTCAATAAACGTCTTTTTAATATTAAATAAAGATTTTAGTTTTTAACATTTTAAAGAACAGTTTAATGTGCAAAAAAATTAGAATAAAATTAGAATAAAATTATTAAAATACTTTATTTATTTTCATATTGGGGCTTAATTTTGAAGACTTGTTTTCAAAATGTCATTTTATTAGAAATCTCATAATGTTGTGACTTATTCTATCTTACATAATTTTTTACTTACGAGAAATAGAATTCGCGTTCAACTAGCAGCGGTACCGCGTACGGATTGTTAAATAATTAATGTGAAATTAATATTGAATTAATCTTAATGAATGTTAAATGTTTTTTTTTTCAAGTCATTACTACAAACGAATAATTAATGTAAAATAAATATTTAATAAAAATATTTAATAAAAGAATGAAGTATTTAATAAAAGAAGAAAAAGTAATATATAACATTGTAGCTAATTATGATAATATTTTTATTAATGTAATACAAATGGTCAAACGCACTTTCTTATCGACTAATTCAACACTTATTAAATCATACTATTACTACTACTACTGAACAGCTATTATTTTTAACAACAAGGAAAGGAAAAGGAAAAAAAATTTAGAACGTATTTTTAAAAAAAATCTTATTTTATTATTTTTTTAAACTTGATACATTTCTTTTTGGCGTTGCCACTAATTGTATATTTTAAATACATTCTGTAACGCACAATTCTTATCATGTTTTACACATAGTATTAGTAACATCTAGATTATTCAAAGAATCTATATCTTCGTAATCAGGATCCAGGGTCTCAATGATCAAATCATCGCAATCGAGTATATCCACTAACCATTTGTATTTTTCACATCCTTTAACGTATACGAGAGCCTTATTGTCGTCATTTTCTTCCGCACCAATTACAACCATCAGGCTTTTCACTATGCTGTACGGGATCCCGTCTTCCCATTGCAATCCATAGTGATAAGCACTCAACCATGAAGTGCAATACTTTTCGGATTTTGTCAAGAAATTCCATGGCCTAGGACATGTAAAAATGTGATAAAAGAGAATGGCTCCTTTTCTCAACACCGCCACTTCCTTCATGATAAATTTCTTTCTAATGATAAATCCTTGCAGATCTATAAACGTTGCTACGGTCATAGCAAACGATTTTTTGAGACTATAATCGATTTCGATGAATCGTATATTTTATAACGTGTCGGAGAATGTACTTATTATTAGATTATTTTGCGCACAACATTGGTTAACGGATTGTACTGAACCACGCGATCCTGTATGATGAAACGATAGGCTATAGTATTTACAAACACATTCTCCTTGCAATCAAATTCTATCGCGTACATCCACAATAGCGCTCTTGATGGATTCGTTTTGTCGCGAGCAGTCAATGACCACAAAAAGTTCTTTTTCGACAAACGAGAGCACGTTGAGCAGCGTTTTTTTGAAGCATTCGGTAATATGTTTTACGAAAACGCACGTACATATTAAACAGAATGGCGTATCTCTTTTTATCAAAATCCAAATTCAAATCATCGTATGGATAAAAATCTGAATTTAGATAGAGTTTCACATTATTCAAATTACAGTTGCATCTTGAAATATGCTGTTCTTTCGACCGGTCTGCAGAGCAAAGATAACGTATCGCGACTTCTCGAGCTGAGCAGCCGTTTTGATGGCCCATGAATGTTTGGTCGTGTTTTGTAACAGAGAATATTCGTACAAATTCCACGAGCGAAAACTCATGTTCAGATAACAACCGCTTTCCAATGCTCGTAGCATCAGCTTATTTATGTCGCTCAATAATACGTGCGGCATTCGCCACTGCATTTTGAATAATTCAAGCATTGGGTCTATCGCCGGATCTCCAATCAGACAATTATTGTCGTTGCACGAACTTATCAAAATCAACTCGTGGCGAGCGTTAACGACCATGCGTTTATAATCCTCGCAAAAGCTTAACAGCATGTTGAGCAGTACGCAAAAATTATAGTGTCCTTCCCCTGTGTCAGATTTAATGTTCCATCCAGCATTCATCGCAATCAAAGATTTGTCATACGTCAACGATACGTAGTTCTTAATGGTTTTGGTAACTCCGACGTTTCTATTGCGATCAATCTCCACACTGTTGAGTTTATATCGAATTTCATCAAATATGAACGGGACGCAATTATTTGCCAATATCGCGGTAGCATCCTGGACCTCTGTTCCTCGTCAGTTTTCCTTCAACATATAAAAAGCTTTTGCACGGCATCTATAAATCCTATTGCTGTATTCTTATCTCGCTGTACCCAAACGTTGTGTTGGCAAACGGATTGTACGTGTGAGTCTCAAACTTTACGATCGTCGAAGATTGGATCATCCTTGATGTTTAGGATATCAGTCATCTCGAAAATTGCATACCGTGAACACCAAAGATTTTAAAAATTTAACGTTCGACACGCTGAGCTTCTTCTTCCTGATGCAGCTGGATGAGCGAATGTTGTCGAGCGGTGACGTTACCAGTCTTGTAAAGAATGCGTTATCTCCCTGCGTTCTATAGGCTATATTTGCAAGCACATTCTCCTTGCAATCAAATTCTATGCGTACATCCACGGTGGCGCTCTTGACGGATTCGTTTTGTCGCAAGCAGTCAATGACCGCAAAAGGTTCTTTTTCGACAAACGAGAGCACGTTCCATCCACTTCGCTCCGTTCAACACGAGCATCTTACGCTCGCACTGTCATCGTCACATATGCAATTTGACGATAATCTCTTCTCCTCGAAAATAGAGCAATCGCCCATTTTCGTCGACAACGCGTACCATTAGATCGGTAATGCTCCTTGCGATGATTGGCAGATAAAAAACTTGTGCAGGCCTTTCTGATATCTTATATCCCGACGGCACACTCGGCGAAAATTCGTGTATCGTGTGTGCGTTTTTGCCGTTGCAGTACTCGTTCGCGATCACGTTACACTTTACGCGAATAACATTTACATTCATTATGTTGATCGACACATCCAATTCGTATTGCATCTTCGCGGTCACATTTGACAAGAATCCCAGCAGCGATGCTGTTGAGCTTGCCAAAGTTAATTCTGTAGGCGCATTTAATCTCACATCTCATCGTGTTGTAGTTTGCGCGGAGCGTTAGCGGGTATTCTCCACTCTCGCCATTGTCGTCATTATCGATTGTTGCTATTGTCACCACGCACTATGTCAACAGTTTCAAGCGCGTCGCGGTGCGGATGTTTCCATAAAATCATGTTTCAAAAATTTGTTGTCTCGCATTTTGTATGAACTCTTGGAAATTATAATTTCCGCGTCGTCTTTATCGAAATAAAATTTTTTGTTTGATTCATTCACGTTCGGTATCGTGTGATGAGTCTCAAAGATCATCAGACCGAGCTCGTAGTCGTCGTCACACAACTCTATAGCAGGAAAGTAGTTTGCCGTGAGAGCACTACTCTTCCCGTTCAGCGTAAGTGTCAACGACATTACGGAAAAAGTGTTCGATGAATACTGAAATTTCGCGGCACCTCATCGGGCTTTTTAAATTCGCGCGCGTCGACCGTTCGTAGAAACCGCGAGCGCATCTATCCGCAGATAGTAATTTGATTGTACGTATGATAGGACGTGCGATTATACTCTATCGTCGTAACACGAAATATCGCACCAGTTCCTTGGGCGGTCGAAGATTACCGAAACTGTCAAAATACCACTACGTGGTCGTTCCTTTTCGTATAGATTACTCAATGAGTATCTGGCCCCGTCGCATTGTCCAGATGCACGATACCATTTTCGTTTCGACACATATCGCTTGTCGATAACGCGTTACGCATGAAAACATCTCTAAAGTACGCGTATACATCTCGTGAGCATGTCCAATTGCATGTTGGTAGTTGCACCAGAGCATTTTTATCGTCTCTTAGGCGATTTTTTTTCTTCTTTACTGCTACACTCTGTTCGCGTTTGTAGGAGCTGAGATACAGTCCGCGGCCCTGTTCCATCGCGCGATCGTGATGTTGCAGCTCCTCGAGCTGATTTTGCTGTCGCGCGGTTTTGCTATTGTTTATCACTTTCGCCACGCTGGCCGCTCCGCCAATCAAGGACTCAAACGCGCCCAACATTGGCAAAAACGATAACGCGTCATCTCGATTCGCCGTCGGTAGTATCCGCTCTTTCGTCACCTTCTTTCTCGTCGTCTTCTTCTTCGATTTCATGCCCATGCTGATCTTGACTTTCTTTGCTGTCCAGACGGTAGCAATGGCGACTCTCTCGCTCAGAGCCGAATCTCTCGTGACTTTATCGGCGAGCATTTTGTCCACCGCCTGTATCTATCATGAGATCGTCGAGAATACGCAATGTCGTGTTCTCGGCACGCCGCGTCCAACGGATTTATGCCCGTGTTATCTCTGGCTAATCGCTTCGTAAGCCGAGTGCCTGAACCACCAAAACTGGTAGCCCGGGATATGTAACTCAAAAGGAAGCGCGTTTATCGCTCGATTCAGAACGGGCGACGTCGATATTCGCTACAGTCCTTTATCTTCGGTGCCGGACCATCGATGTGCGTCCACTGCCACGACTGATTGTAGTGTTCGTCCAGTGATAGATTCGAATCTCCGGATCCGATTTCACGTGTTCCGGAAGCTTGTCTCACGCACGGTTGATATAGTCACCGTACATGCGTAAGAATACAACCTTCAGTATATATTACAACTGCTTTGCACTCAAATCCTGAATGTCGAAAGGATGACATAGTGCGAGATATATTTTGTTACTGCACGTTTTCTATTTTTCGATGCTGTATACATTAATGGACACGTCGTTAAGACGTTCGAATTTCGTTACGTTTTTTAACATTATAAGAAATTCTATATTTTGGAAATCCTGCACCATCGTATAGTGTGGGTAGGAAGATTTGCGATCCGCGTTTCTTTCGGCTGGGTACAGAGCGGCGACCACATGAAGCATGCATAATCCATCGATCGCATTAACTACTGTTCTCTTCCTAGATAGCACAATAACGTTTTAAAAATATATTTAAAACGTACATATTGGATGTTTTGGACATATTAAAAACATCCAGATTAGATTCATGGATATTAAAAAAATGTTTTAAAGTCATCCAGTGTTACCATTTTGAATTTCTTAAAAACATCCATTTTAAATCGCAATGGATTAAAACTGGTCTAAATTAATATATTAAAGCCACAATCAAAACAAAATGATTCTTATATGAGTATTATTATTGATTAATATCTTATTCCAGAATACACATCATAAAATTATGATAAAAAAAAAAACGTTTTTCCCTGAATTCAGGAACTAATTTCATAGTGCTTTGAAACGGTCATCCATCCGGTTGCATACCGCCATCCACTATCCTTGACTTCTGAAATCATATGGAAACCGCTGTACTTCGATGATCCACGAATATTTAGATAATCATGGATGTATAATTATGATACATCTGTTCAATATGGACCTAACAGAAATTTGTGCAGTTCAACTGAACGTCCAGTCAGTTACTGTCTAATATTTAATTTTAATATTAGGTCATCTAAAAAGTATCCGCGGTACTTTGTCACTAGATATATAACTATCAACACACATCTAGTGACAAAAAACCGCGGATACTTTTTAGGTGACCCAATATAACAACTATTTTCAGGTTAGGAAATCATACGCTGTACTTTCACAGTACCAATTATCATGTATATCTAGTCTTCGATTAGAGATCTCCACAGTCTCTCTCCTATCGATAATAGTACGGCATATTGATATGTACCATAATGTACCTAAACAGTATGTAGTATAGACTTTTGTTTCATTGAAAATTTTCAACACAACACAGATGTCCTAGGAACGTCCATAGGACGTTCAGAAGACATCCGTACATATTAACAAAAGTGAAACTCCTCGTGCGATCTTAAAAAAATTTTTCACTTGTCAAGTCAGCGAAAACAACACGTCGCGAGCAGATTTAGAAAATTTTTTGCATGAGATGAACATTTTTAAAATGTCCAAATGTGAACGTTGCGTAATGTACGTTTTTAAAACATTCGTACTAAATTCATGGACGTTCGGACTAAATAAAAACCAGATTTGGATGTCCAATGGACGTTGTGTGCTGTCTGGGTTTGTCATTATCTTCGAAGCACATCCCACGCGCATTGGATTACACTTATTGATGTTTATTGTAAGATTCACGATTCGCAACAACGCCTACCCACGCACGTTCTTGAAAAGAACGCACTCCTCGAGAGATGCCAACATGGGTTCGATGTGTCTCTCATATCACTCACGCAAGTTCGATATGTGAAAGAGTTCATAGTTTTTAGTATTAATACTTTTATTAATACATTTATGATCCATCATCAATTCGCTGTTAAATATAGTGTTCAATTTTATATAGTTGTCTTTCTATTGTGTCTTGCACTCGCTCGAGCATTACACTGCTGATGTCTTCTAAAAATCGTCGCGATATAGTCCGCGTTAATTACCGCACCGGTTAAAATTCGATTTTCAAACGCTGTATCGATCTCTCGCCACACAAAAGATCTTTTCGTTATTATCACTGTTATTGCTAGTGCTCGCGTAATCACCACCAAAATGCAGAAATTATCTTTCTAATTGAGTCTTTGTACCCTCGAGTCATGCAATTGTAGCGATTAGAAATTGTCTGTATCTAATGGAGAGCCGTGGACGCTTGACATGATTGCATTTTTCAAGATGTTTAATAAATTCATTGCACTCTTCTATCCACGTGAAAGGATCCTTCAAGGTAACAACTTGGTGGGATCGCTTCAACAAATCGCGCTCTGCTTAACTGAAATCTCGACCCATGTTTATAACGATTTACTAACGTAAGATGAGTTCGCTCTCATAGATTTCAACGTACTATCTGACACATTTCTAGACTGAATTTATTTTGTCTGTAACCCTCTCTTTTCAGAATAGAGCATTATGCGTTCATTTTCAAAGTATGCTTGAAAAAACGCTCTATCCTCATAAAAATTTATGAAAATATAATTCTATCGAGTTTCACTTACATTTACACTTCTATTAACCTTGAATCATATTGTAAAAAACATATTCGATTGTTATGTCCTCTCCCAAAAAAGAATAAACGGGAAAAAATTTTTATCAAGGGAGGGAGACATTGCGTTTCAATATCATCGATTTCGATAGTCAGATGTTGGCACTCGATTAATTGAAACTTGATCGTATTTATTTAAAATAATTAATAAATGTTGTTTCTAGAAAAATTACATTACGCCATATCTTGGCCATATCTTGGCTTGAAAAAACGGTTGGAACATATACCGGCGAATACCCTTTGCAACACTTTTCATTTTATAATCATTTGTTTTTTGTATTATTTTTGTTCATTTTTTTTTTGTTCATTGATTTTGGCAATATTCCCTTTTTGTGATGTTTTTTGTTGTCTTGTACGTGACTGTAGTCCCCAAAATCTGTAATATCTTACTGCCACTCCGCATGACGTCATACCCTCACCTCCGAAGAATCCCCCGCGTCCCGCATTCTCCTTGGAGCTCCCGAATTAAAACCTTCCCCCTCTCTCTATTACACTAATAAATTTTTATTTTTACAGTAAATCGGTACAATGTACACTATCATTCAAAAGTTCATTGTCAGAAAAGCTTATGATTTTCTCGAATCTCACAGAAAGTAAAAATTTCAATTTTTTTGAATCTCATCTTAAGCAAAAAAGACAATAGTCTAATACATAATTGCATGATATCATAAATCAATACTTTCTGCATATTTTAAAAGAATTTTCAATTAATAATAAAAGAATAAACAAAGAATTGGAAAGGATACGGGCAGGAGTCAAGCGCAAATAATATATATATAAAGTGTGAAACTTCTTTATTCATTAAAACGCGCTTACATATTTCGGCTCACTTTTGAGCCTTCCTCAGAGACAACATAAACTAACATATATAAAAACTGTGAACAAAAATTATCCTGCCATGGTGAGCTCCCTTACATCGAGAATTTAAATGTCGGAATTAAAGCCAAAAAGAGTGAAAGAAAAAGGAAAAGAAAAGAAAATAAAGAAAATAAATTAGGAAATATCATAAAATAGAATATGGAGAACTAATATATATCAAACAATTTTAAGATTATAATTAATTATTCAGCAAATATAAGGACGCTCATCATGCTCAAAAAGTACCATATCGCAAATACTATAAAAATAAATCAAGAACCGGCTCCTGATAATGTTGGCCAGTATCAGACAAAATGAGTCACTTTTTATTTATTAGTTAGTAATTTTCCGAAAATAAGTAAGTGTCTCTAGTAGGTGCCGGGTTTTTCAATAGAAGGCTGCAATATGTTATATAAGGATAGATGTACGAGTTTGAATGAGACACAGATGTATGAACTATGAATTTCTGTTGAAGTTGACAGAGTAATAATATATAATAAGAATGATAGCAAAATGTCAGCAATTTGATGGAGCCAAATTGATAGCAAACTCGATCAGATTTTGACTACAAAACCATAGCCATCTGTGTCCGCATTTGGCTATAGATTTGTCGACAAAGCCTGCTGACAGGCTATGCCAGCAGATTGGTGACAGAAACCAAGCAGAATTTGCTCGAATTAGATTCTGCTCTCAATGTGCTCTCAATCTGTCGTCAGGGTATGCAGGCCTTTGTTCAGTTTCTGCTATCAATCTGCTGGCATGTCTAGTAGGCTTTGTCATATTTCTGACAGCAATTTACGATGTCAAAATACAAATTCTATGTATAATTTGTTGCCTTTCTGCAATCAAAAATTGGTAGCAGACTCTGCTCAAAATCTATCTGTACAGGCTTTACTATCAGGGAAATGAATTAAAAATATCGCTATTGTTGATATTTTTAATTTGAAATTAAAAAAATTTTATAATATGAAATTAAAAAAGTTATCACTTCAGCATCCCCTGCTAACTGGAGCAAACTTACCCTAAAACTAAAATATCGTATTAAAATTAAAATGTATATAAAATAGAACACATTACTTATGTTATTTAAATGAGAAAATAAAATACTTCAAATAAGTTTTTTGCCCAATATATAGAATGAAATAGATTGTACAAATTTATATTCTTTATCTCATTTAGATCCTTCTTTATACATCATGAGATTTGCGCATAAACTTGAGTTTGGTGATAAAACTCACACCGTATCTATGACAGCTTTAAGAGTCGTTCAAAGAATGAAAAGGGATAGTATTCATAGTGGCCGTAGGCCATCAGGTCTATGTGGCGCAGGTAAATATTTTATTATTTTAATGTATTATGCGAGTGTGTGTGTGTATATATAATGTATATATTAAATACATTAAATACATTAAATACATTAAATTTTTTCTGCAATAGCTTTATTAATAGCTGCGCGATTACATGAATTTAGCAGATCAACTGCTGATATTATAAAAATTGTTAAGGTACATGAATCTACTCTACGTAAAAGGTAATGTAACATACGAGAAGTAACACTTTTCTCAGACATCTATATACTTGTATAATATCTTATTTTTTTCTAATTATCAAGTGTATCAAGGATGAAATGCTTCAATGATGGATTTTTCTTATATATAGGTTACTGGAATTTGGCGATACACCATCCAGTGCCTTAACACTAGACGAATTTATGACAGTGAATTTAGAAGAAGAACAGGATCCTCCAGCATTTAAAGCAGCACGTAAAAAGGATAGAGAACGTTTACAAAAAGTATATCATTTTTTTTAATTTGTAATATTTTTTGCTTGTGAAAGCTTAAAATTGAGTTATTTTATGTCAGGCCTGCGAGGTAATTGTTCGCGAGCCAGTCGCACCGCTTCCTCCAACTCGATCCAGCCGTTCAGGAAATGGCTGTCGTCATGATACCTATCTTACTCTCCATAATAAACTATTAGAAGCTTCAATTTTTTTTCTTCTTTGTTACATGACGTAGAAGTTTCCAATAGTTTACTATGAAGAGTAGAGCCTATATCGCGATAACTGACAGTCCCTGAAGGCCAGTGGAGTTGGAGAGGAAAGCGCTTGGCGGCGCAGCAGGCTCGCGAGTCACTATCTGATAAGCCTGTTTTATATAATACTTTTATATTCTAATAAAATTTCTGATTTTTTTAGTTAGAAAATATAGATATGGAAATAAGTGAGCTGCAAGCAGAAATTGATAAACAATTAGAAGATTATAGAGTAGGAAAAGTAAAAAAACGAAAGGATGGTAATTGTGTTTTTATAACATACATTCTCTATTAACAATAGATTTAGTTTATACTATAAAATCGAGTGATACGAGATAAAATATTTTTGTATTTCTACATTTATGGAATAATGAGAGGGATTCATTAATGTAAAGGACATAACAGATACAATTGCCTTATAATTTCTTAATTTATGTACAGGGTGTTAAAAAAATTTAGCATTTAGCATTTATATAGATAGTACACACCATATTAAGTAAACATAGATCGAAAGCTCAACCTTTTCTGACATATAAACATTTTCGTATGTTAGCATGAATGGCTTATTTGCTATACTAATAAATCATTAATAAGTAAGACTGTTAAAGCTTATAACGATCAAAGCTGGATCTTTAATGCTTTAAATAATTTAATTAAACTATATATATATAATATATACACGTATATATACTATATTTGTAGTCATTCGAATTGCACGCCGAATTGATTTTCCAGACTTATAAACACAATTAAACTATTGTAATAATATCACAAATTAAATTAAATTGACAAGTAAATTTTAATAATGATGTTCAATCCTGATATCATATTAGAAAGATGATAAAGTGTTGAAAAACGGTAACTAAATTTATTGCAAGAAATATTACTTCGGCCGAGAGGCGAATCCGGATCTCTTGTATTTCGTACGAGTGTCCTAAGCCTTTAGACTACCGAAGCAAATGCAATTAAACTAATAATTTAATTGCGTTTATAAGTTCAGAAAACCAATCCGACACACAATTCAAATAACTATAAATATGATATATATGTATATATATAGTATATATTAGGTTGGTGCATATGAAATGTCGGATTTTTAAGTGAATATATAAAACTGCATATCTTTTTTCAAAAACTGTTTATTTAATCAAAATATGCTCCATTTGTTTCAATACACTTTTCTCAACGAGATTTTAATGCATAAATGCCTGTCTTAAAGAAATTCTGATCTTTAGAATCAATAAACTCTGATATGGAATTTTTTAGTCTTCATTTTTTGTCTTCATTTTCATACTGTTTAGCCTGTAAAAACTGTTCTAAATGTTTTAAAAAATGAAAGTCGGTTGGCGAAAGATCCGGTGAATAAGCTGGGTGCTGCAAAATTTCATATTTTAATTCATTTAATTTCGCAATTGTTTTGTACGACGTATGCGGCCGAGCGTTGGAGAAGTATTGGGCCATGCCGATTAACAAGTGATGAACGTATAATTTTCAATTTTTCATGCATTTCATCAATGTACTGGCAGTACTTTTTGGTTGTAATTGTCTCTCCAGTTCGAAGGAATGAGTAATGAATTACTCCAGTTCACATTCCACCAAACTGTTATTAAAATTTTCCGTGGATGAAGCGAAGCGTTGGAGTATAAGCACAAGCCTCATTCCTATCAAGCCACCGAGCACATCTTTTCCTATTGTCGTAAAGAACTCATTTTTCACAAGTAATAATCCGATCGAAAAATGGTTCTCGATGAAATCGGGTTAATAATGGTGAGCATAGGTTAATAATGGTCGGTTAATAATGGTGAGTTCAATCGATTTAACTTATTTCGCTCGGATAGTTCGTGCGGTACCCATTTTTTTCACCTTGCCAATTTCAGAAGGTATCGCAATATCGTTGTATGATCAACTTTCATTCTGGTAGCAAGTTCTCTTGTAGATATAGTTGGATTCGTTTCCACCAAGCTTTCAGAGCATCATTTTTTACAGACGTTTTGGATCTTCCACGCGGTTCATTTTGTAGGG
>NW_011626972.1:147658-166384 GCF_000204515.1 Acromyrmex echinatior
CGAGAGATGTTGAACGGCGTTTGTTTGCTTGTGAACTGCTGCTTGAAAGGCAAAGACGGAAGGGATTTCTGCATTGCATTGTGACTGGGGACGAAAAATGGGTTCATTACGATAATCTCAAGCGCAGAAAATCATGGAGTTCTCGGCCATGCTTCCACGTCGACGGTCAAACCGAATATTCACGGCTCCAGGATTATGCTCTGTATTTGATGGGATCAGCTCGGCGTAGTATATTAGCTGTTAAAACCGACTGAAACAATCACAGGCGATCAGTATCGAACGCAATTGATGCGTTTGAGCCGAGCATTGAAAGACAAACGGTCGCAATACAACGAGAAACACGATAAAGTGATTTTGCAGCATGACAATGCTCGACCCCATGTTGCGAAAGTGGTCAAGACAATACTTAGAAACGTTGAAATGGGAAGCCCCACCCGCCGTATTCTCCAGACGTTGCTCCCTCTGACTATCACTTGTTTCGATCAATGGCAAACGACCTGGCCGCCCAGCACTTACGGTCTCTGACCAGCACTTCCGGTCTTATGAAGAAGTAAAAAATTGGATCGATTCGTGGATCGCCTCAAAAGATGACCAATTTTTTCGACGCGGGATTCGTATGCTGCCCGAAAGATGGGAGAAAGTAGTGGCCAGCGATGGACAATACTTTGAATCATAAATGTATAACCAGTTTTTTTACAATAAAGCCTCGAATTTCGGAAAAAAACGGTATAAGCAAAATTATGCGCCTTATATATGTACTTGCGTATATACCATATTGTAATCTTTTTAGAACTGCGCGCCGAATTATTTTTCCGGACTACGCAATTAAAACTACTCTAGTAATCGCGAATTAAATTGACAAACAATTAAAAAATTTGATGCTACCATCAAGCATTATATTATAAAGATGTTAATATGTTGAAACTGTTAACAAATTATTGCGAAAAATATTACCTCCGGGACTTGAACCCGGATCTCTTATTGTCTATATTTCGTACGAACATTCTAAGCCATTAGACCGAAGCCTTAGTAATATTCTTTGCAATAATCGGTACAATAAGGAAACTTTCTTTCTTTCAGGCGACATAATATAAATAATATTGAGAATGTCTATTTTAGACCGCATATATGAGAAACATAATCAATACTAGAAAAATGTCTATTACGATTGAAGCAATAAAGATCCAGCTTCGATCGAAAAAGGCATTTTTCTAATATTGATTGTGTTTCTCATATATACGGTCTAAAATACAATAGAGATTCTTAATATTGTTTATATTACATCGCCGAAAAGTTAAAAGTTAAATTTGTTTTTTTATATTTTTTTATTTCATGATTCAGTCTTATAAATAACGGGAAATGATAAATATATACTTCATTTAGAAAATACTCTATATTCTATTTACATGTTTTGTTCATATATACTCATTAAATATAAGTAATAAAGCCATTTCGAAATTTTTGGCATCTTGGACATCTTGTCTCGCAAGTTATCGAAAATAAGTTTCTACATTGAACAGCCGGCCAACGTGAGCCCACATGAGTCAAAGATGATATTGATGTGTTACGAGTATATTTTAATAATAAAGAATAGTAGATTTCAACTTATCAAAAATTAGACATATTAAAATACACGGTTTCTGACAGATTAAAATCTGGAAGCCGATTGTGTAATTTGAAATGAGATGAAAATTACAAAAGTGACTAAATTCACTAGAATATTTATAATTTCATTGGTCAACATCTAGTAAATTTGCTCACTTTTACAATTTTCACCTTTTAAGCTATCGCTATTACCGTATTATGTCTGAGACTTAACTTAACAAAAATTAAATAAAAAATTAATAGTTACGGATAAAATATAATTAAAGTTAAGAAGTTAAGAGTCTAAATTGTAACTAAGTTAAATTAAAATTAATTAACTTTTTAACTTAACTTTTATCCTTTTAACTTAACACTACCTAACCCTGCTAAAAAGACTACAATATGGTATATATGCAAGTACATATATAATGTATATTAGTACAAGATTGAATTATTTAAAGCAATGAAGATCCAGTTTTGATTATAATAAGCATTTTTCTAGTATTGATTGTGTTTCTCACATATGTGGTCTAAAATAGAGATTCTTATTGAAATAAACTTAAAGTATTTCTGAAAAATAATATTATATCGCCAACTATTTTGATTAATTAATCATATTATATTATATGTATAAGCATATATACATAATTGCTATTAAAAAATCACACCTGCAGTTTTCACACAATCATTATTTATATACAAATTTTTTCGCAATTAATGTTTTATATACATTTTTGAAATGACAAACAAAATTATTAAAAAATTACAAATTATTCTAAATCACGTTAAAAACAATATGACAAATTTGGTGACAGTTTACTATCTAGATTATAAGTTATTTTAATAAATAATAGTATTTTATTAATCTGTGTTTCAATAAAAATATATGGAAATATATTATAAAATGATAAAAATTTTAATTTTTTAAGTATAATATGTATTCAAGATTATTTGCGTAGAATTACGTTACGATGCATGAATTAGTTGTCTAATAAATAAATAAAATATTTATTTGTTCTATATATATCTTTGTAATAAATCAATAAATCGTAATGAAACTTTGCATAAATTATTTTAAATATTTAAAGTATTTATAAAAGAAAAATATAAATTTTTTAATAATTTTTAAAATTTTCATTTTTAATAATAAAAATAATAAAACAAATAAATTGCAAAAATGTGTTATTCTAATATGTCCTTAAAGTAGAACAAATCACAATAACATCAAAATGAAATGAAATTATTAAATTGAATCGTAATTGATCAAAAAAATGATTTAGCAAACATTTTGGATTTTAACATCGTGATGATTGTTTGTTCTATTTAAATATGTTTTTGAATTTATTACATATGATAGATTTTAGAAACACTTCTATTAAAATATTTCATATGACATACTGCAGAAGCTTTTCAGAATTGTTGCACATGAAATGTGAAAGGGTGAAACAGTTCTGGAAATTTTCCACAATAATCGGTGCTGTATGGGTATACTTATCTAAAAATCTATAGATTTGTAGACTCATTTTCTGAATTTTTGAATATATTAAATATTATATTTTTGTCTTTATTATTATTATTTATGGGATCATAGAGGAGTATGCAATATTATATTACATTTAAGGTTCCATACAAACTTGTATAGCCGCATAAACATATGCATAAAGAAATTATCCAATCACATTTTATGTGTATCTTTATAGGAGAAATACGATTAATTTTCTTTGTACATACGTTCATGCGGCTATGCAAATTTATGTGGATGTACTCTTAAATATTTGAAATAATTAAGATTTTGTTTTTAGTCTTCTGAAGAAATCTACACGAATGATATCGATGATGAGGAATTGGACAGTTACATTCTTTCGGAAAAAGAATCGCAGTCTAAATCTGCTCTTTGGAATAAAGTAAACGCTGATTATCTTGTTCAACAAAAAGAAAAGGAAGAAAAACGTTTGAAAGAAAAAGAAGAAGGTAAACCTGAAAAGAAAAGAAGAAGAACGACCAAAAAATATAAAACGCCTGCGAATACTGCAGGTAAATTTTCTATTTTCTATTTTTCATTTAATTAACTTATTCAGTATTATCAAGCTGTTTTTTTTCCTTTAGGCGAAGCAATTGAAAAAATGTTGCAAGAAAAAAAGATATCTTCCAAAATCAATTACGAAGTTTTGAAAAATTTAAATAATCAACAAAGCAATGAAGACTTACCTGTCACAAACACATCGGAATTGGACACAATAAGTTTTAAAAAACCGTTAGTGCAGATTATTTTACGATTACAACCAAATCGATATATTACGGGCAAAGTCCGCAAGTATCCGGGCAATGCTGACATTGTATTTATAGCAGGCAGCTTGGGTAATGCCGATACTGCCCACTATGCAAACTTTGCCCGTAACAGATATACTAACACTATGATTTTTATTATTAATTAATTGATTAATACATTAACCCTTATTAATTTCAATAAATAAGTCACATAATTAATCACATAAATAATCACAAAATAGTAAATATACACATTTTCGATGCAGGGAAAAAATTGAAAGGGATTTATAATAGAAATGTTTATTTAAAGAATGCCTATATAGAGATACTATTTAAAATAAGTATTTTGCATAGTAATTATAAAAAAAGCAAATCGTATTTACTTATTTCAAATAGTATTTTTCATAGATTGAATCTTTAAACATTTCTAATGAATTTATTCCAATTTTTTTTCCTTTTTTTTCTCTGTAAAGGACAATAATGGTACGTGTGTTTAGCACAAAAATGAGTCCACCTATTATGATTATAGCAGATCGATCGCTTTTCGATTGATAACTCCTTCCTGGAAGGAGTTATCATTTATATGTTTATACGAAAGCATTTTATATGTTTTCATAAATTTTCACAGTATCATAATACAAGGCAAACAATACCATGAAGTTCTTTCATTGTGATGTATAATTGACAAATCGGTTCGGAATAATATCGGGCTATATATATACAATATATATATATATTAGACTGACAAGAAAAAAACATTTTTTTTTAATCGGCCTTTCAGCTCAAAAGCTTCCATTTCATGCCAAAAAAACACCTAAATTATTATTGAAAAAATATTAAAATTTAGAGGCCGCTAGTGCAGTACCACATTTAAAATCCGGATTAAGCCATTTTTGCATCAAATCAAACATGTATTAAAGAAAATCGAAACTTTGATTTAAAAATCGCTCACTAGCGACCTCTAAATCTTAATATTTTTTAATAAAAATTTAGGGATATTCTTTTGGCATGAAATGGAAGGCTTTTGAGCTGAGAGGCCAATTAAAAAAAATATATATATATTAGGTCATCTAAAAAGTATCCGGTTTTTTGTCACTAGATGTGTGTTGATGGTCATATATCTAGTGACAAAGTACCGCGGATACTTTTTAGATGACCCAATATTTAAATATAATATATTATGGAATGCTGATAATGTTTATAACAACAGGTTTATAACAGGTAGATATATTTCTGTACAAAACAATTAATGTATCACATTCCTTTACAGTGAAATTATCAAATATGGAGATATATTGAAATTAATAAGCAATAGGTAGTATATAATAATTATTTTGTATACAATAGGATAACAGTTAACTCTACACTGAAGTCTGCAGAGGTTTTATTAACAAAAAAATATTCTATTAAACCAAATACCCCAAAAACACCATTGGATAAAACATTAGATAATGCACACAGAAAAGAAGATGAAGTTACAAAAAAAGAAATCAGTTCAATGGAAACGGATACACCTATAGTGGACACATCCGAAATAGGTAACCCTTTTGCGTAATAAGGGTTGCGTAACCCTTTCTTTATAATCTTTACTATTTTATCTTGAATTATAACAGAATTAAATATTAAGCATAGCTTTTATTAAGCTTTTTATTTTTGTTATAGTATATGATAATGATGATTACCTTGATGAAGAAGAATCTGATGCTACGGAAATGTCACTTGGACAGATGCTCGAATCTCGTGCAACATTTGAGAGTGAATTTTGTGATGATGGTTATGAATATGAATGAAAATGTAAACATTTACCTAAACTTTTACCTAAACCTAAACTTTTTAATACTATTATTTATTATTATTATAAAAATTAAAATAAATAAATAGAGAAACACATTATCTGCAGTAATTCGAAAAAATAACCCATATTTTTTTATAATAATTATTATAATAGTACAAATTATTTACCCGCATCTTATATCTTATTAAAGGACTTAGTAAGATAAGTATGTGTATGCTGCTCCCACATTTATCTGGTCGAAGTTTTTACTATAAATTAGCAGTAATACAAGAATGAATTTCGCAAAATATTATATCTGAAAAAAATTCTTGTTGGAATTATAGAGATAAAATTGAAAATCGATGAAACGAATTTCCTCTTTAATGGATGAATCGATTTCGACAAAAAAAAATGTTATAGGATTCAATGGTGCGATGTTTAAAAAAAATTATAAAAATTTTTTCGAAAAAAATCGGTTGAAAGAATTCCCAAAGTTTTAATATATTTTTTTAAATATAGGATGTACTTGACATATTACTATCATTTTTTATTAAAATGATCTTCAACTTATCTAGTATAACATCTTTAATTTTTAAAACGATCGGAAAGATAGTACATAGCTTAAAAAGTCAAGAGTTTGAGCATGCAGCAGGGGAGGGCTCCATTTTGTCTACAAAATGATTGCCTACAGCTTCGTTTGCACACAGCAATATTATACACAGCATATTGCACACAGCGTATTGCATACAAGATATTGCACACAGCATATTGCACACAAGACATTATTGCACACAGTCTATTACACACAGGACATTATTGCACATAGCACATTGCACACAGGGTAATATTGCACACAGAACATTATTGCACACAGCGTATTGCACACAAGATATTGCATACAAGATATTATTGCACACAGAGTAATATTGCATACAGGACAATAATGCACACAGCGTATTGCACACAGGACATTGTACACAGCGTATTGCACACAGCATTGTACACATGACATTAGAACAATAGGCAGTTTTTGCCGTACACATGCGTAGTTCGATTTTTCCCTGACGTTACAGTACCTATAATAAAAGTATGGCCAATGTGTGTCTGATTTTTGATTGGCTTCGCCATGTCTGGATTGAAACCGAAAGTACGTTTAGATAAAGGCTGAGTTCTATTTGTTTACGTTGTTGTACGTTTACGTACTTTTGCACGCTTTAAAGCGCTAAACCAAACGCAACCAAAGCGGTTTACGAAGTGTAAAGGAATATTTATATGTATAATATTTCATATTGTGACTAATATCTTAAAAAATATATATAGATAAAAAATGAATAATATTTGTCACAACAGTATAATTCTTTTACGCATATATAGGATATAATTGTTTTTTCTACGTATTTTATTTATTATAACGTATTACTGCTTTAAGAGAGTGGCAAATTGAGTTTTTACTGATTGAAGGTAGTCATCAGAATTCCATTGAAGAGGTTGAAATAAAAACGGTTGACATGCCTCCATCCTGATTGAAGGCCGTCACTACAGCTCTATTCAAATTACTAGTTTGCCACTCTTTTTCTAGAATCCTATCATATCAGATTAGCGCAAATGAAATTCGCTTGCTGAGCGATCACCAATCATCGAAACCGGGAATATCGGATCTGCAGCCGCGGATTTATGACAAAGCAGCTGTATGTATATATTAGAGATCCTGTCAGATTCTAATGTTAGATTGAATATACATGCTCAGGCACGACAAATTTTTTATCAAATTATATATATTTATAATAAATGTCGAACGTTAGTCCCTCTCTCTCCTCTTTATAAACTCGAGTTATCAAATTATGGATATTGCTTCACAGTGACTGCATTCGCTTAATTAATATGTTAATTTTTATATTTCTAGTGGAAGCAATCCACTTTTTACACAAAATAGAAAATTGTTTGATATTAAGAAATGCAATAATAAATAACCGGTTGAATGTTTCACTTTACTTATTAAACAAATTGAAGGAAGGAAAATTTGCACTTACCGCGTTTAAGTGAGTAGAAATTAGACAATGAAATTAGTTCGAAACCTGTTTTCTTTGTTACGGATAATAGTTGCAATATTGTAAAAGCGATTGAGATATATGAAAAATGGAAACGAATTCCCTGCTTCACTTACGTTTTACAATTAGTAATGAAGGATGCGATGAAAAAAATTTAAAGAATATTCGGCGTTACGAGATAAATGTAAAAACATAGTTGGGTTCTTTTCGCGATCCGCGTCTAGAAGAGAGAAATTTTTAGAAATACAAAAAATTCATAAATCCGATCAAGTTATTCTACAATTGATACAAGACGTAAACACGCGGTGGAATTCAACATACGACATGTTACATAGATTAGCATTATTGCGAAAATCTTTGAGCATTGCATTATACGAACATAATATGCTGGAAAATTTAAATAACGAAGAATGGAAGTTTGTGGAAGCTATTGTTACGGTACTATAACCATTTAAAGAAGCAACAGAGTTAATGAGTGGGTAGACTTATTCAACTCTCTCACTATCTTCCCATTTACATAGGTTTAAAAAATGTTCTTCAATCTGATAATACTCTAATGGGGACAATTAAAGAAATTTATAATAATTTATGTGATACATTGAAGGTAAGTTTATTTTCGTACAGAAACAGAAACTAAAAAGAAAATATGTATATAGAATGCAATATTTCTTTTGTAGATGCGTTTTGAATCTATTATAGAATGCAAAACATTGATGTATACTATATTATTGGATCCATAATTCAAAGATCGTCTTTTGCCAGCAGGAAATCGAAGATCGGAAGCTATTGACAGTTTAAAGCAGAACATTTTATCATTAGAAAATGATATAAATTAGATATTGTTAATATGCAGAGCACATCAATTATCACGTCAATGTGACGGTATATTTCCCCTATTGTGTACAAATTTATTGACTGGTTGATACCAGCCAATTATTTTCTAATTCGCAACCTTTCCTGTTTCATTGCAATTTCTTGCAGTGTTGCATCATTTGCCACAAAATTATGTGACGTCTTCAAAATAAATGTTTCATCCTGGTTCTGGATTAGTACCGTATAACAATCCTTCGGCGTAACGAATACCGATATGTATCTCGCTTGCATCGCTTATTAACATGATAAAAATATCCATTATATAGAAAGATGAACGTGCCATTACATTTACCTGACACCATCTCCATAATTATGTGTACAAGAAATTGGATTTTCTCTTAATATTGGATAAGATCACTCAAAGGTTATGCTAAGAAGTTAAATATTTAAGTCAAATAAAGTAAAGAACGCCGAACGATCAAAGTTAGATGTTACGAATATATTTAATTTTTTGTTCCAAATGTGATTGCGCGCCGATAATTGTCGGACTTTTAACACAATCATTATGAGACATTTCAATAACCCCCTCTAAATAAAACCCCTAAACATTTAAGCACAAATATTGCTATCACATGAAATATAGGATACGTTTCTTTTCACGTATTATGCGCACGATGCATTATTCGTTTAATACTCTCTACATTTTTTGGAATAAGATTCCGCTCTAAAAGTTTAGAGAAATAGTCTTCCTTAATATTCGTTGAACAAGGATAAATATAGTATATCACGCGCATTATACATGAAATGGAAAGTACGTTAGTAAATATAAGTTTAAGTAGCAAAAAATGGCAAATTGACCTTGAAAAGGATACCTATACACTTTGAAAATCTCTGTACTGTTAATTTACCTAATCAGGTAAATTACCTAATCAATTTACTCAGTACAATTTAATCAGTTTGTGAGCAACAAATTAGAAGCACCGCCTTTAATTTAACTACAACTTTAATAATATTATTTACTGAACAATCGAATTTTTGCTTATTCTTGACGATCGAAAGCGAATATGAGTACATTACACTGTAATAAATGCTTCCTTTAAGACGCGTTCCACTCGCCATTCACATCTTACATCGCTCTTTAATTGTTTCAACTTCGTCGCAGATTTTCAAATTTTAATGCGGGACAAATAAGGCATTATAAAGTCACTAGATTCAAAAGTACCGCTACAGATGTCTATAGCGCTGCATTCGGAATAAAGTCACTAGATCTATGAAGTACTGCAAACTCGAACCCATTTTGATGCTTAACGCATCAAAACCATTTGAAAGACTCTCAGCAAAATTAGGTATTTTTTGGTCCATTTTCTGGACTTCTAATTTTGAAGCAAATTTTATGCCAAATAATTAGTCATGATGAGACATAATCGTATAAAATTTTTAAGTTTAACATATGATTGATTGATTTTCGAAATATTGGGTCATCTAAAAAGTATCCGCGGTTTCTTGTCACTAGATAGTGTTGACCATCAAGAGGATCGAAGTGGTGCCTATCGCTTAAGACAGTATACACTATTGTATTTTTATTAACCTAATATTCATGTTAAAAAATAGTCTCGACAGTATTTTAATGTTTTTTGGGTCGCTGATTACGAACGTGACATCTGAATTCTAAAATTCAAAATGGTAGATCCAATATGGCGGACTAATTTGCAAAAAGTGATCTAATGAAGTCACTTTTTGCAAATCGATCCGTCATTTTGAATTTTGAAAATCTGAGATCAGATTCATAATCAGCGACTTCGAAAATTCCGGTTTCATCCTGATCAGGTCACTTTTTGCAAATCGGTCCGCCGTTTTGAATTTTGAAATTTAGATTTCAGATTCGTAACTAGCCCAAAAAACAATAAAATACTGTCTATTTTTAACCTGAATATTAGAATAATGAAAACACAGTAGTGTCAAACATTCTCAAAGGATAGGCACAACTTTGATCCCTTATATTGAGCAAACCAGTCATGCTCAAATTAAAAATTTTATGCGATTGCCTTATCATGACTAATCATTTGGTACAAAATTTGGTTCAAAAATCGAGATCCAGAAAACGGGCGATTTTTGCGGTAGTTTTTATGTATTTGTATATACGTACTTTATTTGTGAAAAGAAGTCGTCAAATATGTAAATCAATGTTTTTTAATTGTAGTTATTTTATTTATGACCAAAAGAATATATGCGGATGTTTAATTTATGTATTTTTTATAAAGTTCTAAGCCTAAGAGTGAAATGACACGGTGTGGAAAACGACTGCGGAATAGAGAATGCGTCATAGAAGTGTTAGTCAACCAATCAGTGTTATTCTATGTTATTCCGAATGATTCCGTGTGATTTCACCCTTAAGGGGATGCTGGAGTGACTCAATTATCAACATTTCAGTTTGATAAAAATCTCTGAATTGACTAAATGGAATAAAAAATCCTTTTACTGGATTAAAATAAACGCAAGCTCCTGATGTGATGCAAATAAAAAAAAAGTTAAAAAGTTTTTCACTTTTTTTCGATTTTAGTATAACATCCACTTCACTATCAGGATTTTGCGTTTACTTTATTCCATAAAAAATTGAGTCACTCCAGCATCCTCTTAAGGGTGAAATCACACAGTGCGGAAAACGACTGTGGAATAGAAAATGCGTCATAGAAGCAACCAATCAACGTTATTTGACGCTTCTGAAATTAATATTTTAGAGTAATATTATATATTGATCTAAAATACTTGTAATATATTGGGTCATCTAAAAAGTATCCGCGGTTTTTTGTCACTAGATGTGTGTTGATGGTCATATATCTAGTGACAAAGTATCGCGGATATTTTTTAGATGACCCAATATATTACAAGTATTTTAGAGATCTAGTGACTTTAATTCGGAAACATCACCCAATTGCCCTCATATACAGGGTGGGCCATCTATTGGTACGTTTTTAAAAATGCGATCAAATGAGCATACATTGCTATTTTTTATTAATTTTTTTTTTGTTGTGAAGCTAAAAGTATCCGCGTCAAGAATGAAAAACGATTTCGTTCATGTGGCTCCCTCTACTGGCCTTACAGTATGCCATTCGGTCACCCCAATTATTAATGACATTTTGGACTACCTCGGCGCCAATTTCACTCAAAACAGTCGTAATATAATGTCATCCACTAACATCCCTTTCTCACGAACTTTCCTCACCAATTTGCGTATAGCTCCTTCGGTGGGTGCTCTATCACGACCCATATTTTTTTTCAAAATTCGTACAGTTTCGGCGATACAGCACTGACTTTGAAAATAAGTTTTTAAAATTTCAAAACGCTCTTCAAGAGAAAACATGTTGTTTCGTGCCGCGGACGGTATGACTAATAAACTGTCAAAATTTCGGGTCTGTAGCTCGTTCGGTGTTGCCATACGACGAAATTCAAAAACGTACCAATAGATGGCCCACCCTGTATCATCTTATCCTTATTTAACATTAGGCTTATTCTTTTTGGCTGAATTTTTGTAACAGTTCATCTTTCTTCCTTTTCTCTCCAAGGTATCAATTATGTATCTTTTTCTCTAGGGCGCAAAAAGTAAAAATTTTTTATATGTATATGTGTACATGTATTGCATTCAATACATGCATTCATACATAAAATTTTTCACTTTTCACGTTTTCGCTCTAGAAAAAAAGTTACATAATTAATATCTAAGAGGAAAGAAGAGGAAGAAAGATAAACTGATGCAAAAGTTCAGTCAAAAAAAGAACAGACCTATTGGATGAACAACAAGAATAAAACGATATATGGAAAGTTCGTTCGCATCGCAAGCTCTACCTTTCTCTCTCGCACAGATGTTGACGAGAGAGAAAGGTATTCTTCACCTCGGTACAGCATAGACAATTTCCCTTCCAGTAGAATGTGTTGTAAGAAATATTTAGGATACCTTCCACCGCCGAGATACTATTAAAGACTGTCGGCCCTGGGCAAATTTTCGTGACTATCAATGGGACCTGGGGGGCTTTTTCAATTATCCCGGAGATAATTGAAGAACGACGTTACCAACAATTAATAACAATTTATGATTATTAACATAAATATTTCAACTTTAAGTATCTCGTTGGTTCTCATCTAAAATTAAAAAAAAATTTATTCATTCGATACGTTTTCATTTAAGGGGATCTAAAGCCTTCTATATTATCGATTAAATCGTACACATATTAATACGTGTTTGTGAGGTGAGATTCATGCCGAGAATGATAAAAAATTTCGAAATTGAAAGCTTAAAAAAAATTCAATTTTGAAATTTTTGGTCGTCTCGGTGTTAACTTCACTTTGCAGACACTTATTAATGCGTATACTTTAATACTGGAAAAAGATTTTCAAATTTATAAAAGAGGAAAAAGTAATTATTATATATACAAAAATTATGATTAGTCGGTAATACAGACGGCTTTAAGATCTCCTTAATTATTGTCGAGAATATTCATGCTGACATGTTGCCATCAATTTGTCATCGCAAGAATTCGAATTTCATTGAGTTCAACGGCAGACGTAATGCTGTCTGATCTTATCCTAAGTTTGTCGAAATTCATGCAACGTTTTCGGGAACATGTTAGCAAATACACTACATTTGTGGGATTATTCATATAAAAAGTTTTTCGCAATTAAAGCAGAACAAGCCATTCATGTACAAAAGTTTTTTGCAATTAAAGTAGAACAATTTATAATAACATCAAAATTATCTTAAATCTATTTGTTCCACAGAATATCATAAAATACTCGTAATTAAAGAATTCTCAAATCGTTTGATCTGTTGACTGAAGTATCCAAATGTTCCTAGCTTTTTCATCTGGCGGGATACTTATTGACGTTCGAATTTTTTTATATTTTTTTATATTCTTTTATATTTTTTTATACTTTGACACTTCACCATTGGGTTTTTTAATCTTGTATGCGTTATTCTTTATTCATTAATGTGAGATTGTATTTCTGCGTTGTAACACTAAAGAAGGCTTTGTAAGCCGAAACGTCTGTTAATTACATTAATTTAAAGTTAATTTAATTATAACTCGAAATAAGCCATGACATTATGTTAATTTTTTAAGAAAATATACGAGCATTTTTTATTCCATTTTAAAATGGGATTTATCTACGTTTACAAGGGTATAACAGTAGTGGCAAAAATGTCTTATCGCATCATCATAAGTTTTTTCTACAAAGAACAAGTCACAGACCTGTATATATGAAACACCGCGAACTATTACTGCTTTTGTATTGCAAAATTATCCCCAGTCCAATCTATTTATAAAGGCACAGCAATATCTAATAACGGCTACAGAGCAATAATATTTACAAGTGATAATTTACTTGATTATATGGCAACAACCACGAAAATTTATAATACATAGATGGTACATTTTCAGTGAGTAATGTTCTTAATTAAAAATATGATATTATTTTATATAAAGTATTTTATGTAAAGTTCTACATCAGTTGCAACAAGCTTGTGATCAACTTATCAATGACTAATGTAGAACTAGCCTAAGAACTATTACAATACAATAAAAATAATACAGAAGGGATACTGAAATTTGTCACTTGCTGAAAATATATTTATATATTTGTATATTTAGGTTGTTGCCAGAACACTGTCCTTTGCGCAATTATATACTAATTATATTGGGTCATTTAAAAAGTATCCGCGGTTTTTTCATTCAAAAATTGAACAAAAAACCGCGGATACTTTTTAAATGACCTAATATAAGATACATGGACGCGATAAGGTGATTGTAAAATGCTATAAAATTTACAAATTTGATAGCTTTATAATTATTTCTTTGTAACATATTTTAGTAACAATTAATGTCAAAAGATTTCTAAACATTATATTTAATTATTGTTTACATAATATAAACAATTTCACACTTCTAAACATTAATTTGTTTTTTATTTATTAGGATATAGCTATCCTCTTCATATTGTGTGAGAAATATATACTGGATTTGTACAGTGTAATTTGGCAAAAAGTGAAAGAAGTCAGTCCGGATGCGCTGCAAAGAATACAATTGATTGTCAGTGATTATGAATATGCGGCTATGAAGGCTGTAAGGGAGATCTTCCCAGAAGCACAACTAATCGACTATTGATTTCATTTCAGTCAGGTGTGTATATAATATCTGATATAGAATAACAAAGAATTTAGAAATGTATATACTATTGTATATTTTTTATAAAACTATTTATTGTTACATAATCCACAATTATTTTTTGATTATTGTTTGATCTTTTATATAGATCGTTCTAAAATGTTAGAACGTCCTATTAACGGTAGCACCTAGAAAAGTTCTCGACCTTACTATGGCCTTATCGTTAACACAAGCCGATGCGTTCGAAACAGGATTACAAATAATTCAAGAAGTTGATATGACATCTATAGAATATTGGACTGTGTTACAATTCACGTACTTGGTTTCCTTTGAAACAATATGTCTCCGTATTTGGCATGCCTAAACGGATGAACAATTTTGCGGAGTTTCCACAATACGAATTTTCACAAATTTAATGGAATTCATCCCTATATTTGGCAATTTTTTCGTATGTATTGCTTATTATCGCAATAAATTGTAAATCTCGAGCGTGTAATATCGATACATTTTATTAATATAATTTGTTTATCCTTTTGTAAATAATTTAGATGAATTAGTAATCGATTAAAAGACAAATATTGCAAGGTTAACAGAAGGACATAATGTAAAGATAACATGCATACGTAAAGATATCATGCATGACATAAGTAATAAATACATTACAGAAGCACAAACCCGTTTGGGAAAGTAAATCATATTTTCTTTTTAAGCAGATTTATTGAATTATTTTTATGAAAAAAATAGCGTATTTACGATTTCTTCATTACTATTTTTCTGAATTTCATATATTATTAAATTATTATTACAATTTTTCAATACGGTTTAGCTTACATAATTTTTATTGTTTTTATAGATATTCTTTGGAGTTTCTCTGATCGCTCAGCAACTCGAAGAGAGAATTTTGGTTAGTTCTATGACATCTTCTCTATTCCGCAGTCGTTTTCCGCACCATATGATTTCACCCTAATTCACAATACATAAAGTATAAGAAATATATAAAGTATATGAACCAATCAAAATTCTTTATTTCCTTCCTTTTCATAAAATAAAGGACTCTGATTGGTTAATTTTCTTATGCTTCATGTTTTATGCGTTATGCAAAAGTCTGTGCTCCTCGCTTTATCTATATACCTCGGTATATCTACACAACTTGCACAAATGCATAAACATATGCATAAAGAAAATTATCCAATCACATTTTATGTGTGCCTTTATAAGAGAAATGCGATTGGATAATTTTATCGCATTTTGTTTATGCGGTTATGCAAGTTGTGTGGATATATCATAGGCCGTGGTCCGATTCATACTAACAACGCTCATGAACATCGTTTGTCTTCGTTTAATATTTGACAAACAACAAGGATGAAATGATTTTTAAGTGTTGTGAGTGTAAATCGGACCGCAGCCCTAAGAGTAAAATCACATGGTGCGGAAAAGGACTGCGGAATAGAGAATGCGTCATTGAAACAATCAATCAGCGCTATTTCGCACTTTTCCATCACGCAAGTTTTGTGTGCTATGTTCACATAATGCGTCAAAGATGTATCCAGCATGAATATAATTTAAAAACTACTAACTTCATGTTAATAATTTGCTTATTAAAATGAAATATAATTTTTCATATTGTAAAAATAATTATCACATTTAATGTTTTATAATTAATATTTATAATCTCATAACAATTTTTTAAACTGCTTTAACGTATTTACTATCATTTTTTCATTGTGTGAACATAGCACACAAACTGACGTGATGGAAAAGTGCGGAAAAAGGCACACTGAAATCGCATGTAATACATCATTGTTTTTTTGATATTGGTATCTACATTTATGCACTCATTTTGTCATTTTGCTTTATTCGTCTCGACATTACGCAATTCCATCATATCAATCAGCATTAAATTATTTTAACCTCTCAAAATACGACGGTTTATTATAAGAACAATGACGCATTCTCTATTCCGCAATCCTATTCCACACTGTGTGATTTCACCCTATGTCCATTCCACACAACTTGCATAGCCACATAAAGATATCATCCAATCATATTTTACGTTTGCTTTATGACAGAAATGTGATTGGATATTTTTCTTTATGCGGCTATGCCAGTTGTGTGGAATGACCCTAAAGAACTTCACACATGAAATGCATAACAGAGCATAAGGCCGTTAAACCAATGAGCATCTATATAAATCAATATGGCGACATTATGCTAGATGCTCATTGGCCGAACAGTCTTATGTTTATGCTCTGTTATGCATTTCATGTGTGAAGCCCTTAAGGGCCACTACACACCAAGCATTGTTCGTTTTGTCTCTCGGGAGTTGCTCGGGATCACTCGAAATGAATTCAGCGTAGGAGTGTTGAAATGTAGGATTACACTATGTACACACTATGCAAGTTATGTGGATATACCCTTAACGTATTACGTATTCTCCACTCGGAATGAATGACAATGTGATGTGAGCGCGTGCGACAGCTTTATTTTGACAAAAATAAAGGTGATTGAGAATTGAAAAGAAATCAAGAAGAATATCTCAAGAATTGATCTCAATAGTGACCAACTTTTATGATTAATATATCATTTTAACGGCAGGTTCGCACTTTTTTCTTTCAGATTCTTTCATTTCGTGCAAAATCGCGTCGAATGAACATAATTTCATCGAAATGAAACGAAGGTGAGAGGTGTGTTCTGAATAATCATCGAAGAAAAAATATATTGTCTCATCCAGCATCAAAGGTTGGGATTTGGGATTGATGCAAGTTTATACTCGTGGTGAGTAGTTAATTATCTCGTCTGAAGCGCGCGCGATAGTTGATTTCTTTTTTTTTTTATTTTTCGACGCTAGTATTTTTCGCGATTGTACTTTTCTCTCGTTTCGTAATAATTATGATCTACAAAAATGTTCTCGCTCTCGACGCATTACCTATCGTCGCGTTGCATATAGGTTAAGAAAAGAAAGGAGTGCGCTTGAAAATGATCAAAATATTAATATTAATTTGTTAAATTCAAATTTTTAGAGAAAAATTAATTTATATTGTTTCTTATGCATTTCAAGTTATATATACAATTTTGAACATGTCTAATCTAATTTCTAAAAAACGAGATTGGAGATTGAACATATGTCCTGATTCTGTAACTCTTACTGACAATTCATCAGTATCATTACATCGTTTTCGTTCAGTTTCTTTTGTATACAAGATATCCCACCTTTACTGCATATCCTCTTAAAAACACATTTTTGAGAGATCACCTTTACATTTATCACACTGTTATGCCACTGTTATGAGCGCATTGTCCTATCTGTATCTATATATATATATATATATATTAGGTATATGACTTTGCTCATTCGGTTTTCGTATAGATGGCTTTAGCGGTAAGTGGTGATCGAAATAAATAGATCATAGACGTCACACAATAAACTTGGGCATCTGTCAACATAATCCCATAGAAACATAGTCGATTTGTGTCTGCATCATAAAGTTATTCTCGATTGAAAATCAGTTTACGAGCCAAATTCTTGTCATTTGCGGAAGGTTTTAATTTTCTGCTTCAATATGAAGAAATCTGCGGCTGAGGCTCATCGAATGCTTTAATAAAATATTTATGGTGAAGCCGCTATTAGTGAAAGAACGTGTCATAAGTGGTTTCAACACTTCAAGAACGGTGATTTTCACGTCGAAGACCAGCATAGCGGTGAAAGAGAGATTTTCGAAGATGCAGAATTGAAGGCATTACGTGATCAAAACTCTTATCAAAATCAAAAAGAATTGGCACGATCATTAGGAGTGACTCAATCAGCCATTTCAAAACGTCTCAAAGCCATGGGAATGATTCAGAAGGATCAGGCAAGGAAATTGGGTGCCGTACGAGTTGAAGCCGAGAGATGTTGAACGACGTTTGTTTGCTTGTGAACAGCTGCTTGAAAGGCAAAGACGGAAGGTTTTTCTGCATCGCATTGTGACTGGGGACGAAAAATGGGTTCATTACGATAATCCCAAGCGCAGAAAATCATGGGGAGTTCCCGGCCGTGCTTCCATGTCGACGGCCAAACCGAATATTCATGGCTCCAAGATCATGC
>NW_011626972.1:166725-201855 GCF_000204515.1 Acromyrmex echinatior
TATATATATATATATATATATTTAATGAATGTCTCACTCTTCAATGTCTCATGCCATGTCTTAGCGCTGAGACATTACTGTGATTGCTATTAATTTAAAAACTATTGTAGTCTTGACATTTTTATATTAAGATTTTTGTCTCTAAATTATTTTATCTCAAGAGGAAATGCCTTTAAAACGAAATGCATTTGTTTGTATCAGTTTATTGCACTATTACTATATAAATATGAATTAAACTGAGTGAACGTGATATGGCAGACAGCGCACTGGTCTGTCATGCCAAAAGTCCCGGATTCGATCCTGGTAGAAAATACTTATGCTGCTCTCGGTGTCTCATCTCGGAAAGGACCCGCAGAGTATCCTTGCCACAGAAACACTTCTCTACAGAAAAATCCGTCGTTCGGAACCGAATTATTAAAACTGTAGGTTCCATAATGCTTGTAGCAATTGAATAAATTGACGTGCTCACAAGCATATGTGCGTAACACAGGTCAGAAGCCTGATGTAAGAGGAAGGACAAGAAGCAAAAGAAGAAAAAGAAGATAAATTAAACTCTATAATAAAATTTATAAAAAAGATCAAATATCAATAAAAACGGTAAATAAATATAAATGCTATAAAAATGTGAATGAAAATTAATCTGTAATGAGTATTATAGTAAATAAAATGAAACAAAAATAATTTTTTGAATTTATTTTATCTTTCGAAATTCGATTTTCTACAACCTTTTATATTTTAATATTGATATTTTGATATATCAATGTCAAACTTTCCATTCTCAAACATTGATTTGAAATAGCTGATGAGAAAAAGCTAAATCATTGCAAAAAATGATTGTGAGATCAAATAGCATTAAAATCTTTGTCATGTGCTCTTCTTAAATGATACTTTTTGGCCTTTACGTTTGTTTGCTTGGAAAATTGGACCAATTTTTATTTATGATTATGATTATGATTTAATTTTTGATTTAGAAAATTTATAATTTTATCAAATTTTATGTGACCAATCAAAGAAAATCGACTTTTTAAACATAATTGAATTTCAGAAGGAGTTTATTAGGAAAGAGCATCACTGACAATAATTGAGGAGATGGGCGGAATAAAGGCACAACTCTACTTAGGCCCTTTTTTCGGCAATTAGCTTTTTCATGTAATATTTATCGTAATACAGAAGTATTGTAACATGTAACTTCTTAAAGATATTACATAAATTCATTTAATATTGTACCCATTTGTGTATAATAAAAAAGTAGCAAGTTATTTTAATTTGTATTAATATCAAGATTTTGTAATTAGGTCTGTATATTCCACCCCTCCTCTCAATTAGATCCACCAAAGAATATAAAAAAAGGCATCAAGTATATTTTGCAAAAAAAAAAATCAAAGATAAAAAAGTAAATACAGTTCTCCGAGCGACATCTTGAAGACATCCTTATGATGTAGACATCTTTTAAGACACCTTTAAGATTGTTATATGCGATAATTTCTTACAATTATAATAGATTTTACAAAGTATGGATGACATTTAAAGTGTATAAAGTATAACAATACATTAAAATAAGAAATGAAATGCAATAAAGTAATAAGAGATGCAGTAATTGAAAAGGGGTTTTTACATCGATAATAAGTAAAAAATTGTAGAGACAAAAAAAATCGAAAATTAGCAGTATCTCCAGAAGCAGCATACTTGACGCGTCCTTATTCATATTTCTTGTTCATATTTCAATTCATGCAAATAATTCAATAAATCTTTTATTATAATTATAAATTATTTTTCGCAAATTAAAGAAATTTAATATACACTCAAAATTGGCAAAAAAAAAAAACGAGCCATTAAATTTTAGCACAAATTTTTAATATTTTAAATCGTAATAACTCAATGAAAAATCATCGTATCAAAATGTGAATCACAGCTCAAATTAAAGTTTGAATATTCTTTTTGATGACCATCACGATCAAATTTGAGTTACACAAAATGTAATACAATGGCGGACAAAATAGTTAAAAAATTTTTTTCTTTAAACTGTTGTGCTATTCAGGGGAATCGGCTGCATGGCACAAAAGTATATAAGTCTTTAAGCTCATTGATTTCTAAACAAATCATATTTTGAATATTTTTCTACGATTTTTTTGCGTCTGTGAAATTAGCACCTCAACATTGAAATTCCATAGTTCTGATTAGAGTTCATGTCCTTTTGTCGAGACGAAGAGTTCTCTATAATTTATAACAAGAATTCCGCTTAATAACTATTTTTAAATAATTTTTAAAAAATGGGATGCTTCTCAGCGAAATTCGAGATCGAATAGTTCTGGGCAGCTTAATAGCTCTATTTTGTGAATATCTAAAGTTCCTGATATATAAAAAACAATTTTGACACACAAGAAAATTTATTTAAAAAATTTTTTTTATAAAATAGTTCTGTGACATTAATTGTCATTCTAACAATTTCGAAGAGTTCTTGATTAAAACCAGTACAAACTCAAAAATAAAAAAGATATACATTTAAAACGAAATTTGAAAAATCGGTTGCAGAAGTATTTCCTTATGTAATCATTCAATCGCTTTGTGACATAATTTCGACAGAACTCGTTGAGAACTACACAGAACTCTTAAAAAATTTTTCGACATCGGACTTATTATTGTTCTCAATTGCAATTATCTATTTATTTTGTTAAATTCTCGATAGCTCGGTTTTCTTTATTATTATTTATAAGTACTATCGAGTGCAATTTTACATTTTTATAAAAGGAATAAATATATTATGTAATTTTTATAAACCACAAATATACTCATTTCTAAAAATGTAAATTAACTTTAGTGTCGATTTATTTTATTCTTCATGTTGTTCTAAATCTTACAATCAGGAAAAGACGGAGTGTTAATTAAATCAAGATTAAAATTAAGAGTTGATAAAAAGGCATAAAACATTGCAGCAGTTTAAAGAAAACATTTTTTTAAAACTATTTTTTCGATGCCGCCTATAACGTCCGTCATTTTGTATTACATTTTATGTAATACAAATTTGATATCGATGGTCATCAAGGGGAATGTTTAATTTGAACTGTAATTCTTCTCGATACGATGATTTTTTATTGAGTTATCCCTATTTAAAAATATTAAAATTTGTGCTAAAATTTAGTGGCTCGTTTTTTTTGTTGGTGAGTGTGTAAGTATATTCAAGTTATTATTTTAATATTGATATATTTCATATTCAACAAATACAAATATTTTTCTATGAGATACTCTTAAATTTTTTTACTGTAGTAATAAAATCTGAAGTTTATTACAGTAATATTTATAGTAGTATTTATTTATAGTAGTTATTATACGACATAATATTATTGTCTTAATCAGATTATACTTGATCATGAAATAAAATCTAAATATTATATTTTTTACAATAAGAGTTGTAGTAAGGAGCATATAAGCCTAGTGCTGGATGTCTTTGCTTAATTTTCCTTTATTTCAAAAATAATATATTTATAATAATATATGGTTTTCGACTATTTATCTGGTCATCTTCAGTATATAAAATGCTTGCCATCAATAATTTGACATTCACCGTAATCAGTTACAATTCAAATTCGCCGCAATACATACTATAAATTCTCACCTGTCAATGATTCGTTTCAGTCATCTTATAAATTCGTTCTCTCTGTAATCTTCGTCGTTTCCTTATTGAAAATTAGAATATGAACAATCAACCATATAAAATATAAACCAACGATTACACATAACAAAAATAATGAATTAATAAGATAGTGGACGCGATGCAAAAAAAAAACTTTATTAAGAATCATCCTTTTTACTAAAGCAGATAAAGGGAAACAGTAGCTTTAGACAAAAATAATTACAAAGAAAGAATGAAGCTGATGTCAATATTTACACAATAATTGAAAAAGACCCTATTAAAAAATTAATTAATTAAGTAATGATACTCGAAATATTTTATCGAAATGAAGAAATAAAAATTATATAGACCAATATACTACTATCAAATTACATATTTCGGATGATAATTTACCACAAACCTATGGGTTGCCGAAAGTATACAAAGAGAGGAATCCTCTTAGAATCATTATTTCTTGCATTGAGAGTTCTTTGTATCCATTAGCTTCATTCCTACATGAAATTATTATCAAGGAAAATATTCCGAAACATTTCAGTTATATTGAAAATAGTTACCAATTAATAAATTAGATGGAATACATTTGGATAAAGAATATAAATTAATATTATTAGACGTAGTGTCATTCACAAATGTACCAATAGACTTAGCGATAGAGTATTGAAAAAAGATGGTAATATATGGGACATTCCATGTCAAATTAGCCACTCATTTTGCGAAGTTTCATGGATTTCGTTCATATTGCTTGAGCTTGAACAGTTTGATGAATAAAGACTCTATGCCAAATAATAGACCTACAGGTTAACTTGTTATCGAACTGTAGGGTCGTCAATTTTAGGACTTTCTCGTCGCAGCGCTCTTTTCGCTTGTCATTAATGGGCATAAAAAGCAAGTTTGGAAATGAAATATTGACATTCTGTTATAGAAAATTTATATTCTTTCACGTAAAAATACTCTTTTTTTTCGATCATACCATTTTCGACAATTTCTGTCCGTTTTTAAATTTTCAAAATGGCCGCACGACTAAAAGGTCGATTTCCTTTAATATAGCTCAAAATCCCCAAGTCTCTATTTTGTTATTCTAAAAAGACATAATGGGACACGCATTTGTTTGAGAGTAAGAGAAAATGAGGCAATGTCGCTCCGTCACCCTGCCGGCGCGTCATCACGCTCAGTCCAGTCGCCCAGCATGGGTCGCTGTTAGGCCCTGATGACATTTCTGTACATGCACATGAATTTAAAAACAATTGCTCTCTGCATTTAACAGGATTGAGAATATCTTTAAGGAATAATGTCCGCATTACAATTGGTTTTTTTTTGTGCAGAAAGGGTACAGAAAATAAGTGCAAAAAAGTGCAAATGAAAAAGATACAGAAAAGATATAGAAAGTGCAGAAAAGTACAACATAGAAGGATAGATAGATAGGTGTATAAATGTAGATAGATAGATAGCTAATACAGATAGATACATAAAGTAGATAGGTAAATAGGGTGACGTACATAGATAAATAAATAAAGTAGACAATTAAATATATAACATATATAGGTAAATAGATAGCGTGCATAAGTAAATAGATAACATAGATAGGTTGATAGATATTATGCGCATGTACATAAAGTTAATAAGTATACAGATAATGTTGATAAGTGAATAGATAACGTAGGTAGGGAAATAGATATGCATAGATAACGTATATAAATAGATAGGTAACATAGACAAATAAACAGATAATGTAAATAGGTGGATAGATAACATAAGTAGATAATGTGCATATGTACATAAGATTGATAAGTATATAATTATATATGTATAGATAATGTTGATGCTAAAACAAAAACGTAAGTCAAATACACTTTAAAAGCTTATTATCTTAATTATAGAATTGTTATTAGTACTTGTAGATATTCAATGATTCCATTTTGCTTCAGTTTCTTGAAACAGTCAGAGGAATAAATTTGGATGCGTAATAAGTACTCGACACAACGGTTTACTGTAATTCATTTTCTTCACTCAAATATTAAATGTATTTTAAGTAGATATCAAGTCACACGTTCTTACAATGAGATTCTTCTTTTATAAATTGTCACGTTTCAACATATTGACACTTTGATTACATTCACTTGATAAAACGAGAAATTTATTAATCGATTTATTAATTAACCACTGACAATCACAAACGATTATTCGGCGATTGAAAATCACACGAAGGAAGAAAAATTTCTAGAAGTCTGTATACAACACAACATGTGTTTATGTATGGCAAACAGCTTACTGACTTTCTTGGTTATGGGTGCATAATATGCATGATTTTCTGTAGGTTTTCTGTTTCTATGGGTGCATAATTTTCATAGTTTTCTGCTTAGTTTTTGAGAAAATCGAGTTTGAAAATCCGTTGCGTACGTATGCTGTTACGGTTAAGCTACGGTTTGTCGAGCGATTAATCACGTAACTAATCACGCATTCGAGCAATTAAAAAATTAAAATACGTTGCCGAAAGTTCAGGCATCGATAATTAGGCGGGCACAGGGTTATGTATCCGATAACCCGATTAATATGAAAAAAATGACCAAATTTCGAGTTCAAGGTCGATTTTAGCAAAGTCCTAAGCGTTCAAATTGTGTCATTTTTTATAACATAAATCGGACTGTATTTCTTAAGGTGTATATCGTAGGTATATATCGTTAAATGAACTATTATCGTGTTCAGCGATTAAAAAACATACAGTACTACATTTAAAATCCGAATTAAGTCATTTTTGCATCAAATTAAACATGTATTAAGGAAAATCGAAACTTTGATTTAAAAATCGTTCACTAGGGACCTCTAAATTTTAATTTTTTTTGATAAAAATTTAGGGGTGTTTTTTTTGGCATAAAATGGAAGCTTTTAAGCTAAGTGGTCGATTTAAAAAAAAAAATTTTTTTCCTTGGCTGTCTAATATACTATATACATATATGTGGGATATTCCATGTCAACCGGATCACCTGCGTGTCCAAAAATCAGTGCAATGAAAATAAATGTTCAAAATCTCATCATTCGTATGTGAATGTACTTTCGAAAGAAATATGCTATTTTGAGAGATCCAATATGACGAGAAGCGCTGCAAAACATCGCAAGCAAATGTAATATTTTCTTGTTTAAACTAATATACTAATCCCCAATTGGCTTGAAAATGATTACTTTTAAGTTTTTGCTTTTAAAATTGCTGAATGTGCTGTTCAAATTTCGAAATTTAAAATAGTAAATCCAATATGGTAACCAATGTACGAAATCTTGAGCCCTATACTCTTAGACCTCTCTTTTAATTCCCAAGCTTTTTAATCCCGAACGTGAAAAGGTAAACTTTTAAATTAATCTTAGAATAGAAAATATTTCATCAGATGGTGATTGATTTTTAAATGCACATTCAAAAAAATGACTTGCGACATGAATATATCAATCAGCACCTTCTGACAATATAAGACCTTCTCGAATTATAAGATTTGAATGTTACAATACCGCCGGTATTAGCATTACGCAAGGTGTCTGACGGCTAAAACCTCTTGAACGTTGTTCAGAATCATGTCCTAAATAACATTTGTCGAGATCAAGATCATTAGAGGTTGTACCTCTTATTTTCAATTTTACACTAAAAATTCATTTTTACGTAAAAATGAAAATAAGAGGAACAACCTCCAATGACCTTGATTTCGACAAATATTATTCAAGACATGATTTTGAACAATATTCAAAAGCCGTCGGTCAGACACCTTGCGTAATGTTAAATGCTAATGCCGGTGGTACTGTGATATTCGAGCCTTATAATTCGAGAAGTACTTAATGAAAAAATATTTTATTATAGTGTTTTGGGAAGTTCTCGAGATAAGCTATAAGAATATGCAATGAAAAATGAGTTCCCATTTAAGAAATTGAAGGTTATCTTCACATTACTTTTAAACAACTATCCAAGGTCAAACCAATGGTACCATCTTATGTCCCCCTCTAAATCATACAACTTTTCTTACTAAAATATTTTTTCCTAAGATCAAAAATAAGAAAGTTATTTGATGGGACTTTAAACTGGGACACCCTGTATGTATATATTACGCAAAAAAATTAAAGGATCACCTAGTCCGTCCTCAGAAATAGGTAAATATTTAAAAGAGTGATACTTCATCAAAAATGATCATAACGAGGTTTTAAAAAAAATATTTTAAAGCTTGAAATATCTACTTTCAAGATCAGTAATTGATATTTTGATCAGATTAATTTTTTTACGAACAGAAATGGATATCCGTCAAATGAAAATTTTGTAGAAACTTTATAAAGGCGTGAAATAAAAATTGCACACAAATGCAGTTTACAGGAGTCGAAAAAGGCTCCTCTTTATCTTTAATTTATTTTTTTATTGAATGTTGTACGATTTTTTTTTCAACGAATTATTCAACATTGAAGCAAAAATGATCCCTTTTACTTTAATGTTAAATAACTCGGTGTAAAAAAAATTTTTATTTTAGTACATTGAGCCCTACATATTGGACGCCAAATTTGCGACCGCACTCACGTGCGTGATGCAACTTCGTCGTGCCTTCGCGGTTATGGTTCTGCATTGTTTTCATTGTTTAATAATTATAATTCTATACTTAAAGTCGACAATATATCAGATAATCTGACAAATTCCAACTCTCAATTCTCAATGCTAATAATTGGGCGCTAGGCATGAATGAACGTGTTACTCTTTCACAGAATTAAAAAGAAGATTCTACTCAAAATATAAAGATCTTTACAGAATCGCAAACGCAAACGGTTCTGATAACCAACTGCTCAGCCACGATAATGGTAGAAAGAGTGGTTTGTTGGGAACGAAGGATGTCTTGGAGAACAAGCAGGGCGATATAGCAATAAAATATGCGGAATTCGTATCAATAAATGATAACACATATATTCTATCATTGGTTTACAATCCGCACCCGCTGATTGACAAATTAACAATCATGCGTTAAAGGGGGCATTATTGCCCCTCCAAATGACGTTCTCGACACGCGATATTAGATATAAGAATTTTCTCTCAACGGTACGAGCTCCAAATCTTAGAATAAACGAGCAGTGGATGTCGTAATTAAGGGAATTAATCGCGAGACAAAGATCACGGAAGTGATCGGCTTTGCTTAACGCGTCGACGAATCCGACCGCGAGGATAACGAGAACTGTTATGATGAAAAGTTGCGAGATTCTGGAACATACGAGAATATTATCTGAAATCTAACACAATCTCCACATTAAGACGCGATATAAAAATATATGACCCAACAATATGATACCAAATGACCTGGCTATGGCCGCGTCGGGCGTGTAAATAGTTGATTCGAAGTTAACGGGATTAATATAATGTCGGGCGGGATGACATGATCACGCGCTGCGTGCTCGCTAAGGCAACGTTACTCACAAAATGCCAGATTCAATGAAACTAAATGATCTAATTGCGGATACGTGCGATCCCTCCGATCTAGAAATCAGCAGCTTTATGTTACATTACGTTCGCCTCACCACGAAATCCTCTTAACTTGGCTTTTACACATGATCTCAATAATGTCGACAGTGGGATGTCCTGTGTCCTCTCGTATGCACGTCCTGCGCCAAAACTCGTCAATCGTCGCAGCACAAGTGCCGGGCCCAACCGAGATCCTTTCGGGGGCATGCTGGCACCGCAGGCACCACGTAATAAATCTTATTGCGCCTGATTGGTTGCGAACCATCTCGCGAGTTCCACAAGCCCTCGCGAATCGCTATAGTATTGCGCGCCCTATATCCTTGCGTGCGGGATATGACTTTTGGCATCCTTTTCGGTTACTAGCAAGAGACTCCTCTCTGTACTATATGGGCGGAGTGCTTCTAGGATTTGATGGACTCCTTTGAACTCCTCCTTCTTCCACTTCCGAGTTGGACGCCCTCTCTCAGTAGAGGTTCTCTTGCGGCTCTACCGACAGTAAGATGTTTCACTCATTCTATGGTTCCACGGAGAGTGGATCCATCCCCTCATGCCGTTCGAGTTCTTCCTTTTTAATAATTACCTGAAAGGAATTCAGCAACAGGATCACAAGTTCATAAACAGAACGTTATTTCGAAAAAGTTAAAGTGGTGTCACCTGCGTGCTACCTCTCCCTGGAGTGACCAGGGAGTCACCTCGTGCTTCCGATGTGTGTCGTCTGTCTTCTTCCTTGTCATCAGTTGAGATGATGAGACGAAGCCTCATATAACAAAATATATCTCGAAACCACCGATAATAAAATCCTAAAGTAAATTTGCAAAAAGAAATAATAACATTCCGCGAAATATAGCAATAGAAATCGCTCGAAAATCGCAATAAGCGCAGACACGCTTACCCTCCGCGTCGGGAAGACACAGGACGAAAATATCGCGCTATTTCGGTCAAGTCGACTGACCCTTATGATGCACGGTGAAAAACACACGTCACAATACACAGGGTGTTTCAGAATAACCGCCAAATATTTTGTGTGCAGATAAAGCGAACTAAACTGAGTTGAAAAGTCCTCTATCATTTTGCAATTTTCGTAATAGTTAACGAGATATTAATTACTAAAAATCGCCGAAAATTAATTTTCAATAACTTTTTACTCGATAGTATTCGAATAAAAAATTATTAAAAATAATTTCAGCGATTTTTAGTTATTAAGGAGATTCTAAAGTGAAGCCCGAATTCTGATGAAGTCATCAAAGGTCGCTGTTTTTCTAGCGCATCTTTATATACTATCACGCCAATATCTCATGCAATCTATGATACACGCAGTCTCACTTTTGTATTAATTTTTGTATAAGAAATTCGTAAAAAGAAAGTGTTTAATTCTAAGAAATTCGTTATTTGTTCGTGCAAACTACTGTCATCATATACAGGGTGCGTCACCAAAATCCGGACAAATCGAACAATTCCTTATCGTGCAGCCTCAGAGAGCCTCTTTAATGTGTACGATTTGTATCGAAGGTCCTCCTCGGCAATTCGACGCATTGTTGGCTCGCTTACACCAACAATCGATGCTAATTTTCGCAACGATTGCCTTGGGTCATCCGAAATCAGCGTTTGAGCCCTTTCAACGACTGCAGGGATCCTCGCGGTGCGTTCTTTCGAATGACTCTTCCTCGCTGGCATACTGGAACCTTCGTTGGACTGTTCTAAAACCGTATATTTTGCCACAACGTCATAAACAGTGGATCTCGGGTATCCAAAGAACCGAATTATTTCCGTTGCTGAGCGCCCGGCGCGAAGGTCTTCGATGATCGCGGCTCTTCGATTATACTCCGCACTTGATTTCAACATCGCGGCCATTTTGAGAATATGACTGTTTACTAGAAGCATCAGGCTTTCTTGAACGCCAATAACAATCTCTGGTGGAGGCACAGTATAGCGGAAAATTTGAATTGAAATTTGTCCAAATACTAATAAATTGAAAAACAATCAATAACATACAAAGTGTAATAGCAATGATTTTTAATTTAGGATATAAAAAGCATTCTAGATGATCGTTTATCTAAAACATACCAAGAAGTTATTTCCGGATTAAATATTTAAATTGTTTGTTACATAGTTAATTCGAGCATTGATATCTTCTGTCTGATAATGTATTGTATATGATCTCAAGGCCATTCTACAATTACGTAAGCGTAGTTGTAAAGTGTAAGCGTGGTTGTAATTGTAAGAATTAACCAATTACAATCAAATGAAGAAAATATTCGACTGTGATTAGTCAGTTCTTTTTCTCTACAAGTTTCTCTACAATTGTAACTTATAATTACGCTTACGCAGTTGTAGAATGGGCTTTATGTGTACAATCAATTATGTATATGTAATGATTTGTTATAATAAAAACATAGAATTAATATACATGTACATATACGTTGGAATTTATATTGATGAATTTTACACAATAATGATGCATTCCTCGCATTAAATAGTCATGGTTTTTGGTCTCTTTTTAGATTTTTTTATTTAAATATTTGTTTAATTAAATTGTTTAATTAAAAGTGTGATAAATATTAATGGAGGCGCATTTACGAAATTTTATGTACCTCATATCTGTGAATTATATTTCTTAAAAGCGTACGTACATAGTGTTTCCAAAAATAGTTTATCCTTATACTACTGATCCTTATGCTACTGATGCTCATTACTGATCTTATTTTGTAATGAAGCGATGACAAATATATCTGTTATTTCTATGCAACATTGACAAAATAGTTGAGCTGCCATGTGCCTAATATTCGTTATTATCTTTCTATTTTCAGCATATTGTTCTGCAAAAGTCTAAAAGAATGGCCGAAGAAGAAAAAGCTGTTCCTTCATCTATGACTCAGTGCTATGAAAATTATATTATAGTTGACGTGGGTGCCAATCTAACGAATAAGAAGTATAGTCGAGATTTGGATAGTGTAATACAAAGAGCGAAGGACGCCGGTGTACAAAAGATTATGGTAACCGGTGCTAGCATTCGTTCTAGTAAAGAGGCGCTGAGACTGACCAGAATATATCCCGGGACACTTTATTCAACCGCCGGCGTGCATCCACACGACGCCAAGTCTTGGGAGGAACCAAATACCTTGCGTGAATTGGAAGGTATAGCCAGTAATCCAGAATGCGTTGCGATCGGAGAATGTGGTTTAGACTACAGCCGTGATTTCTCAGCTCCGGAGGCGCAGCGCACTGTATTTCACAAGCAAATAGAATTAGCCTGTACATTAAATAAGCCACTAGTAATACATGAAAGAGGCGCGCAGAAGGACGTATTAAAAGTTCTTGACCAGTATAAGAATCGTCTGCCGCCTATTTTGATTCACTCCTTTATCGGCACTGCGGAAGAGGCACAGATTTATTTGGATCAAGGCTTTTATCTAGGCATCACGGGCTATCTGTGCAAAGATAAATCCGATAGTGGAGTTAGACAATTGCTGGAAGGAGGGCGAGCACCATTAGATAAGATTCTAGTGGAAACTGACGCGCCATTTATGTATCCAAATACCAGAGCCAGTAAATTACCCGTGCACGTGAAAGATGCTTTAACCGAACGGTCTATGACGTTTCTTCATCGTTACTGCACTTTCCAACGTAACGAACCATGTGCCTTGCCAGCAATCGTGGAAATGGTAGCGGCGTTTATGCGAATCACGCCAGAACAAGTCGCGCTGGCTACCGCTTTCAACGCTTTAAAATTATTTGGTTTAAATCAATGATAACAATACTTACAATTTCAGAGTTTAAGTTTAAGTTGTGCATAAGATGCTATATGACAATGGAATTAGATTTTAAAATAATAAGTATAAAGCTTTATCTGGAACCATAATACGTAGGCTGCTGGAAAAGTTTCTGCAATCTAATACTTCTAATGGCGCCAACATTCTGCTACTATCATATCTATAAAATTAGACGTTTTTAACCTATAATTCAGTTGACAGTTTGTATCCAAACTAGTTTTGTTTGTATAGTATTTTAAAAGAAGTTATTTTATGAGAAAATGGAAATTTCGCGTGAAAATTTTCGGGCAATGATTTTTTACGATTACAAATGTAATCTAATTTCGAAACAATGCATCGATCGATTTCATTTGGCTTTTGGGGATGAAGCACCATCCCAATCAATAGGACTGTTTATAATTGATTTGCCGAGTTCCAGCGTGGACGTACCTTTCTTTGTGACGAATTCCGTGAAGGTCTGTCCATCCATGTCTGTTGTTGCCACTAATGTTGATGCTGTGCGTGAAATGATTGAGCGAGACTGGCATATGACATACCGCGAGATTCAGGCATCCTTAGGCATTGATATGAAAGCAATACATACGATTTTGCATGATCACTTGAGCGTACGGAAACTTTGCAGTCGTTAGATCTCACACAATTTGACCGAAGCTCAAAAATAGGCTCATGTTAAATGGAGCAAAGAAATGTTCAAGAAATTCAACCGAGGTTGATCAAATTTGGTCTACAATATCGTTACTGGGGACGAAATATGGATCTATTCGTATGAGTAAAGTAAACAATCCACTTTGAGTATTTCAAAATGAACCGAAACCAACAAAAGTTGTTCGATCACGCAGTGCTGCCAAGCAAATGATTGCTTGTTTCTTCAATTATACTCGACATGTGGCTTTAGAGGATCGAAAGACTGTAAATACTGATTGGTATACAACACTTTGTTTGCCAGAAGTCATAAATGAATTGCGTAGAACAATCCGAAATCGTCGCATCATCCTTCATGGCAACGCCAGCTGTCACACAGCACGTCAAACCGTTGATTTTTTATCCAGTAAAAATGTCAAATTGATGACTCATTGTCCGTATTCATCTGATTTATCACCTAATGACTTCTTTTTGTTCCCAAACATTAAAAAGAAGATGCGTAGTGAGCGATTTGAGTCGCCTGAAGCAGTTGTTGAAACATTTCGTACACTGATTTCTGAGGTTACAGCCTCAGAGTGGAAAAAATGCTTCGAAAATTGGTTCGAGCGTATGCAAAAATGTATCGACCTTAAAGGCGAATACTTCGAAAAACAATAAAGCCGAAATTTACATGATATATTTACATATTTACCAAATTTTACATATTTTTTTTCATATTGTTTGCAGAAACTTTTCCAAACAACCTACGTATATGTGTATTTTTTTAGATGCGAATTTAAAGTTTTTTTTTACGTGTCAAATCAAATTGAATATTATTCCTTTTTTTAAATCCGAATCAAATCGAATTGAAATTTTATCCAAATCGAACTGAATTAAGTCAAATCGAATCATTGAAACATAACTTTTAACAATATAATTATTATTAACAATATAATTATTATGTATTGTAATATATAGATAAATGATTTTGATGTAAAAATATTGATGCAAATTCACTATAAGATCTAATGGTGCATTATGTGCCAATATATAAAAAAAAAATATATCTTTAATAAATCTTAAGCTATACAGTTTAATTAGAATTTGTTTTAAAAAAATTGTTTATTGTACAAGGTGTTCTATTTTAATCAATCCTGTCAACATTCTCCAAAAATTTTAGAGAAAATTGATCAATAATTTTGGATCAAAATTATTGATACAAAAAAAATATTTTAGGTGAAAGTGGAATTGGTTTTGAGGAGCGGGCATGTATTTTAGTCAGCATTTATTTTAGTTTTACATATATTTTAATTTTTTTCTAAACGAAAAGATCAAAGAGATATAAAGGTTACCTACATTTTTTTTAATGGAATTGTATAATTTCTAAAAAATTTCTATATAATGGTTTTCGAAACAAATCAAAATTAATTATTTCAGGAGCATAAAAGTCAAATACAGGTTGTTCAACGTAATTTATATATATATATGTACGATCTACAATTTGATGAGCGATGTGATTCTACTTTTTGATTCAATGTATATGACGATTTTACTTTATGTAAGTTTTCAAATTATTATTGTATAAGTGAATATTTTTGATAATTATTTGACTATTCATTATATATAATAGCTAATTTGGCATTCGGATAAAGAAAAACGAATTAAATTGTCAGGAATCACCATCTTGGAATTTACGTTACTTATGTAATTTATATTTTATATTGATAAGGAAATTGAAGAGTCCCAAATCGAAACGTTTATTTGATTCATTTTGTTACATTCACACAAGAATAAAGAGTTTTCTGTGCATCCGAACAGATGCTGATGTAGACTTTGATGGGCTTTTTTTACTGATTATTGCAACTAATCATGTCTCTTGATTAGACATGATTAGTTGCAATAAATTTTGAAGTATTGTACAGAAATTGACAATCTTATTCTCGCAGAATTTGGAACTTGTGCGAAACATTAAATTGTCATATTCGAGCTATTCATGGAATGTTGAAGACATTTAATACAAAATAAGAATTTTAATTTATTAGGTGTACAAATAAGTTTCCGCCGTTTTTTATCAAAAATTAAGCATTTATTGTGAAAAAAACGATACGTAATGTTTTATTGAAAGTATTGCCCATCGCTAGCCACTACTTTTTCCCATCTTTCTGGTAGCATACGGATACCGCGTTGGAAGAACGCTTCATCTTTTGAGGCTATCCAATTATCGATCCAATTTTTAATATCTTCATATGATGTGAAGTGCTGCTCAGACAGGCCATGCGCCATCGATCGAAATAGATGGTAATCGAAAGGGGCAATGTCTGGTGAATACGGCGGGTAGGGTAGAACTTCCCAATTGAGTGTTTCCATGAGTGGTTTTGACCGGCGCCACAACATGTGGTCGAGCATTATCATGCAGGAGAATAATTTTGTCATGCCTGGAGTAGTAGTGGGCGCGTTTTTCCTTGAGTGCTCGGCTCAATCTCATCAATTGTGTTCGGTAGAGAGTAACCTAGTAACGGTTTCGTTCGATTTGAGCAACTCATAATACACGATATCAAGCTGATCCCACCAAATACACAACATAAGTTTTTTTCCATGAATATTCAGCTTGGCTGTCGATGTTGAAGCATGGCCAGGTGATCCCCATTTCCTCTTCTTTAGGTTATCGTAGTGGATCCATTTTTCATCACCAGTGATATACTATACGATGTAAAAAACCCTTTCGTTTATGCCTGATAAGCAGCATTTCACATATGGAAAATCGGCGTTCAACGTTTTTCGACTTCAGTTCATATGGAACCCAATTTCCTTGCTTTTGAATCATTCCCAATGATTTCAAACGATGTGAAATTGCTTGTTGAGTCGCTCCTAATGTAAGTGCAAGTTCTTTTTGCGTTTGGCACGAATCTTCATTCAATAATGCTTCCAATTCCGCGTCTTCGTACACTTTCGGCCTTTCGCTACGTTCTTTGTCTTCGATGTCAAATTCACCATTCTTAAATTTTTGAAACCATTCATGACAACTTCTCTCACTTAAGGCAGCCTCACCATATGCTTCTACAAGCAATCGATGAGCCTCAGCTGCAGATTTCTTCAAATTAAAGAAGTAAATCAAAAGTTCCCGCAAATGACGCTTATTCGGTTCAAAACTCGGTATTTTCGCACAAAAAAAATATATGATGCTGATACAAAATCGCTAGTATTTTAAGGTTATGTTGTTGATAGATGTCCAACCTTACGATATAATGTTTTACATCGGACAATTTTAACCATAGCTTGCTAGTGGCGCCGTCTTTTGTCAAACGGCGGAAACTTATTTGTACACCTAATATATTTTGTTTGGATACAGAGGATGACCTAATTTAAGGTCGAAACGTTTATCGTCTATCATAACAATAATTAACAACCTATTACTAATGTATTACTAACCTATTACTAATAACCTGCGTTTTTATTAAAATAATTAATTTTAATTTGTACAATATAATTTTTTTTACATGATATATATATCTCAGGAAAATTAAATTTTTTTTGCGTTTTGGAGGTAAAATTGTTACAAAAGATTTATTTGCGGGAAGTTGTTTGAAATGACGTATTTGTGGCCTAATTTGTATGGGAAAATGAAAACACACAGCAGATATCGATGTTTATTCGTTCTCTTTATTTCGCCATCTTCTTGTTCGATATATTTATCTCTCCTTCCTCGAGTGCATCGCGATGGCGTCGGAATTACGCTAATTGATAATCGATAGGGATTGACGGGCTTAAGTAGGCGCGCTACAATTCGGCCATGCTGACGAGGATTTAGTCCCGCAAACCAAAATTATGTAATCGGCTCAGTGAGCTCGCTAGCTGAGCTGTACATCAGGTATGAGATTAAGAAAACGTCTGAGTGTTATAACATGTGATGAATCTAATGACACCAATGAATTAATATATATTAGTATAAAATTTGGATTAGATTGCGAAGCTAAAAACTAGGTTATATATAAATGAGTTACTATGTAAGCTACAAAGGAACTCTATAATTTGGAAGATGTTTGATCTGCAAAGCTTGTCCAGGATCGCAAATTACTCACCTCCCAAATACCTACGTACCACCTACGTACGGTTTCTGCGAGTTTTGAAATCCAGCGGGATCCGAAATTATCGGTTATTACGGAGTATCTTGGATATTTCGTAAGATCCGCGAAATTATAGGATCAGTTTCTTACTAATATCAGGTGTGCTTTCGAAGTTTCTAATTATTATGAGGTCACCAAGATTGTACTGCTTGGGCGCCTTGCGCTTGGAATCGTAGACTGACTTCTGCTTTTGTTGAGATTGCTGAGTATGTTGTTTGGCTTGCTCACGCAATTGTCAGATTCAGAAGCAGTGTGTTTAGTATATCCCTTACGAATTACTTCTCTAAGTGGTCGGTGTGGCAACCACGCTGGTCGATTTCAAACGCTAATTGGCTTGGAGTTTTTCCTGTGAATCTATTCACAGTGTTGTTGATGGCGTGTTCAATTGTAGGGAGTGTCTTATATCAGTGCTGACCGGCATCGGCCGTCAGCATGTCGTCAATTAATGAGAGGCATGGAATAAGAACTCAGTTTATCCATTTGGTTTGACTATTCGCCTGCGGAGATCCAACTGCAATCTTCACATGACGAACGCTATGTTCACGTAGGAAATGTTCGAAGTCCCGCAACGCTGTGCCTCTATCGGAAATGATGATAGACGGCTTGTTATAACTTTGAAAATACTCGGTTAAACAAGAGATAGCTTCCTTAGAATTCGTGATTTTCGTAGCAAATAGCCGAACGAATTTAAAAAATTTATCGACTAGGAAAATATATTTCTTTGCTTACTGACTGACCCGAAATGATCAATGTGAAGAGTGTCAAATGGAAGTTCCCCCTTGGGGATGCAGCCTTTCCTTTTTCCGGAAGTAGGAGAGAATAAGATGCACTTCAAGCAGTTCTTTACATGTTCCTCGCATTTTTCCCGTATTCGAGGAAACCAATGCGTCGGATAGCCTCAATCATTTTGCCACGTGTCCCATCTCATTGTATAACGAAACAATACGTGATCTTCCATTGATTTCGGTATTACGAACAAGGTATTGCCGCCATGCTTCTTGTAAATCAGTCCATTTCTTAACTCATAATGAGGATCCTCTGTTGACTCTAGTTTTAAAGCAAGTTCCTGAATTTTTGGATCCCTCGACTGCATTATTGACAGGTTTCATTCGAAAGGGTTGTCCTCGATGATCAACACCCCAAAATCTTTTCAGAGCATCTATGTGAGCCATCTGGATCCAGGATGTATTACTTTAAAGTCGTAGTCTTGTAGCTCGAGATTCCATCTGGCTATCCGAGCATTTAAATCACGTTTCTCTAATGTCTGGGTGATTGCGTTACAGTCAGAAATTACAACAAATGGGACATCCTGTAGGTATATTCGAAATACGCAACGCGTAAATGATTGCCAAGGTCGCGAGCTCAAAATGTGATATTTGGATTCGATCGCTGTGATACGTCGGCTGAAATAGAAGACCGGGTGCATTTTATTATTTGCTTGCCGTTGCAGCAGAATTGCTCCAAATTCTTGCGCGCTCACGTCGCAATGCAATTATAGTATAGGATTTTGGATCGTATAGTTGAAGACTTAGTTAGTCTGGCTTTGAGCTCCTCGAAAACGTGTCTCTCGAAATCTTCAAATTTGAATGTAGTGTTTTGCTTTAGTAAATTATGTAGTGGTTATGTAATCGTAGAGAATCCTTGAATAAACTTACGGAAATATGACGCTAATCCTACAAATGACTTCTTTCGTTGTTTTCGGTATTGGAAAGTTTGAGACGGCCATAATGCCTCTATCCTTCATTACTCGATATCCTAGATATTCGATTTCGATAGAGAAAAGAACATTTTCCGATTCTAATTTGTTTTCCACCATAGCTCTGTTTTAAAGCTTTTAAATGTTCGTTGATTGTTTCAGTGGCAATTAATATGTCATCCATATACAACAACGGTCTTGGCTTTGATCAGGTCTGCAAAAATTTCATTAATAAAACGTTGAAATAATTTGAGGTCCGATTTTGAGACCAAATGGCATACGCAAAAATTCAAATTGCTTCGTTGGGGTCATAAATGACGTATTTCATTGAACTCGGCAATATCGCAATGTGATAAAATTCATCCTTCAAGTTTAGTTTGCTGAAGAAGTACTTACCTCTTAAACTGTTTAATTGGTCTTCAATCAGCGGGAGCGGATAATTATTATCGCGTGCTAGATTTTATTAAGAATTCGAAAATCGACGCACATTCTGATCTCTTCATTTTTTTTCTCTTGGGATGATCGGCGATGCATACTCAGACGTGCTTCCCCTAATTCCTTTCTCTAATAATCTGTCGAGTATTACCTGAACCTTTTCTTTCTCAACGAATCCCAGCCTTCTGAGCCCAAATTACACAAACCTGTTTTCTTTTAAAACTAGAGAGGCTTCCATTTGAACCTTCGATAACTCGGGCCCGCTGGCCTCACTATAATGCTCACGAAAGATGTTCTCTACTGCGCATTTGTATCTGTTAAGAATAAAGAAATTAATATCAAAATCATTAGGTATTATACTTTGATTATGATCTGTATTGAGAAGTCCGCTAACTACCTTATCAAAACCGAGATTTTTAGTCAATTTATATTCGAAAAGTTTCAATGCATCGGTCTAGTAAGAATAGAGCATCGTGGAATTGGGGACAACCCCCATGGTAATCACCTTGATCGTATCGTCAATAATTTTTATATCTATCAATCCTTTAACAATGAGCTTTGAATTATTGATTCTCCGAACTCTGTTCCACTCATGCCCTGGGACACGCATATCTCTATCTCGAAAAAGTTGTTCTTTAATAAGAGTAATTGGGCATCCAGTGTCTATCTTGGCTACACAAAAATTATCGACCTCATTTTGACTCTGGAGATTTACTATTCGTTGAAACTCGTCGCGGAGCTTGCTTTACGTGTCGATAAAATAGATCCCCTCGTCCTCAGTTCCTGTTCCAACCGATGATGCGCTGTCTCCGTCTACAAGTTGGATCTCGTCTTCTTCCGCCTGCTCGGTGTCCTCAAATCTCATTTCAGCTCGGCCATGCGACTATTATCTATCAATTCCACCTGCCGGTTTGTTTTTGCGTCCTTGCTGCTATCGAATCCTCCTTTTCTACCAGGACAGTCCTTGGCATAGTGACCCGTCACAATTGTAGCATTTGATGATACCTCAGCTGACCGGTTTAACTCTATTAAATTCCTTTGGATCCTTCTGCGCCGCTTCTGGATTCACTTCTCTGTACTTGTTTGATTTAATACTGCTATACTCGCGGCGAGATGTGGTCGCGTCTGCTGTGTTTAATGTTATCTTGCGAAAAGCTGTCAGTAATACCGAGGAGGAGTGCATCTTCGCTTAATTTCTTAGGATTACCAATAGTATTCCACTACATAATCTACTAGTTCGTCATTGGCAACACGATTTCCAAGAATGAGCTTATTGTGGCAGTAATCACTAAATGTCTCATCCTTTCTTCATTATTTAGCTTCAAACTGACGCCTCCTTTCTAGTCGACTGATTGACTGCTTGAACATGATGTCCATCTTGTCTAGCAGCGTATCCACCGGCAAAATTAAATTATCGACCAGCGAGTAGTATCACTATTGCGGTTTCCCACGTAACTTGGAACTAATTAAAATTTTGATAGCATTCTCATCAAAATCGATTTCCTTGTCAAGTTAATTTGAGCTTCCCAGCGCTCGAAGTCCTCGCTCGATCCAGTGTACTCACTGTAGCTCACCTATACTTTTGATATTCATTGTGGCTCTTAACATTATCGATGTGCTAGCCACGGAGGTCGTAGCAACTGATTTTCTCTGCGTAATAAGTCTATTTCTTCTGCATCAGCTCTCTTTCGCGCTTGAAGAGTCGTTTACCAACGAGCAAGAGAGCCCGCCGATTCTTGCCCGATTTGCTCGCATTCTTGTGCCGCTCTCCTGAGCTTCCTCAGTGTCGTCGTTTGCCCCTGTCTGCAGGGCGGCCTCTAATCAACCTTCTGGTCGGGTCAGCTTCCTGCATTCTCGCTATTAATTCGACTTTTCTTCCATAGTGGCTTCCCATAGGCAACAAATATCCTGCCGTTCCGATCGTCTATGGTGCAGACGTGTCAAAAAATTATGAAACGATGAAAATTATACTTCAATTAATAAATTATGATTTGCACGGCTGAATAATTTACTGCAATCTCAAAGTAGTTGTCCTCCTTACTGGTCTAAAAAAAGGATACTCATATTTATTCTATTATATAATGTGTTCTTTGTTTTTTGTTTCTTGCTTTTTACCTTTTGCTTTTTTTCTCCTTTGCAACCGTTTTACCATTATATTTCTTGCTACGTATTTCTTGTTTCTTTCGAAGTTCGTTAACTTTTATCTCGGGCGACATAAAACAAAAAACCGGATAAAAAGCAAGAAGACAAGATGTAAAAAATAGTAAAAAGCAAGAAACAGGAAACAAAAAGCACATTGTAGAATAAGCTTAAAAGTATTGGTGCTTTTTGTGTCTTTGGGAAGGACACTGAAAGGAACTGTATTATACGGACTACAAATAGCAACCTCGCATTATTTACCAATTAGGTCGCGATAGTGTTGATCACATGTCATTCCTGGTGAAACAGTGGAAATGGAAACAAAAATGGGACTTTCATTTACTTCTGACCTACTTCAAATTTTTATCTCAAACAATCGAATGTAAATGGAAGCAAATGATTACTTTCTTCTACTTCCGACGAAAGGGATATGATCTTTTTCTAACTACTTCCAATTCATGGAAGTCAATATTTTCCCGTTACTTCCAATCTACTTCAAGTTTTTGTTTCGGAAAATCGGATGTAGACAGAAGTAAAGTGTTACTTCCTTCTACTTCCGATGAAAGAGATGTGATTTTTTTCCGACTACTTCAAATTCATCGAAGTCAATGTTTTTCTATTTCTTTCGCTAACATGTAATTCATTTTAGTTCATTGGGCACCTGCATTCCAATTTACTTCTGCCAACATATACTTCCGAATACTTCCATCTATTCGGTATACTTGCATTTCTGTCCATTTTCGACCTACTTTCGTAATAATTTATTTCCGTTTACATCGATTCATTCGGAACCTGCACTACTTTCATCCACTTTCTATCTACTTCCACTAACATCTTCTTCCGAATATTTTAATTTATTTGGAACTTATCTACACCATTTCTTTTTATTTCTTTTTAATCAACTTTTGCTATCAATAACTTCGATATAAGTTACCAGGTATATGCATAAGTTTTTTCCGGTTTAACTAAGAGATGGCGCCAGCGAAAAGTACGCAGCGTATTAATTTGACACATACACCATTTTGTTCGTCTGACATTTAACTACAAACACACACAAGTTGAGTCCGCCAAAAACTAGCGTCTTTGTTTTATCGTTCAGTGATTATGTCGAGTTTTGTGCCTGAAAAAGAATGATTTGCGGCACGCATTGCTTTTTTTATTTAATCAAAAGAAAAAGGCTGTTGAAAGTCATCGTTTGCTGGTAGAAACATATGGTAAACACGCTCCATCGATTAGAACATGTGAAACATGGTTTCGACAATTTAAAAATGGTGATTTCAATGTGAAAGACAGTGAGCGTTCTGGTAGACCACAAAAATGCGAAGACGAGCAATTGCAGGAGTTATTGGATGAAGACCCAACTCAAACTCAACGGCAATTAGCAGAAGCATTACATGTACGAGGGGTATCCAGAAAATAAATTCCGTTTTTTTTTTACAAATAAAGTTTTTATTGAAAAAATCTAAAATTTACATGGATAATACTTGATAACTTCTAGTCTTTTTCTACATAATTCCCGTCAATCTCAATACATTTTGTATATCTGGAAACAATGAATGTGTATTATGAACTCTTGAAGCCCGGCGAAACCGTTAATACACAACGCTATCGCCAACAAATGATTAATTTAAACCACGCATTAATCGAAAGACGACCGGAATGGGTCAGAAGACATGGCAAAGTGATTTTGTTACACGACAATGCGCCGTCTCACACAGCAAAACCAGTGAAAGACACCTTGAAATCGCTTGGATGGGACATCCTTCCGCACCCGCCGCACTCCCCAGACCTGGCGCCATCTGACTATCATCTCTTCGCATCAATGGGGCACGCGCTCGCAGCACTTCGGCAATTTCGAGGAAAATGACTCGACGAATGGTTTGCCGCAAAAGACAAGCAGTTTTTCTGGCATGGTATTCATAAATTACCTGAAAGATGGGCGAAATGTGTAGAAGCCGATGGCCAATATTTTGAATAAAAAAAAATTAATTTCCCTTGAAAATTACGTGTTTTTTTTTTACCAAAAAACCGGAAAAAACTTATGCATACACCTCATAGTCATATATAGGATTCTGAACTGTTTCCTTTCTTTTAGAATTTCCATTTTAACATTAATGAATTGTAAATTTAATAATGTAAAAGTAAAAAACTGTGTTTCTTTTAATTTTACATCGTTGAATTTACAGTTTAGCTATTTCTTTTCAAACCTAGGTAAGTGCCTATAATTTTATTTATAAGTTCTGGAAAGAAATGTGTTGCAAAATTAAAAATAGCTAATTATTTGCTTTTACATCTTTATTTACAAATATAAATACACAAATCTGTCGTTGAAAAATAAATAAAAAGGAAAGAAGCTACTTCAGTTTATTTTCTAACAGAATTGGAATCTATAGGATAACTCCGGTATATACGCTGCATCTATCAAAAACTTAATTTATAATATTAAGTATTATTTAATATGTTTAAAGTAAACGAACTATATCAGTAAAAACTTTGTACTGTCTACTACTATGAAAAAAATATTAGAAATTCGAAATACTTATTTTTCATATTAAAAAATAAACTTTTGAAATCCTTGCATTTTTGCCGTATATCCCATAGGAATAAGATATATGGCTACTCATAGTGGAAGGGGGAGGGGAGGTATATACGACTCATGAAAAATTTATAAATAATGCATATAAATAAGACATAAAATAACATAATAACTTATAAAATATGTTTATAAAGTTTTATTAAGGAATAGGAATGGTAAATATATATATGAAATAATAAATAATAATTACAATCTTTCTATATATTAGGTGTACAAATAAGTTTCCGCCGTTTGACAAAAGACGGCGTCACTAGCAAGCTATGGTTAAAATTGTCTGATGTAAAACATTATATCGTAAGGTTGGACATCTGTCAACAACATAACCTTGAAATACTAGCGATTTTGTATCAGCATCATATATTTTTTTTGTGCGAAAATACCGAGTTTTGAACCGAATAAGCGTCATTTGCGGGCTTTTGATTTACTTCTTTAATTTGAAGAAATCTGCAGCTGAGGCTCGATTGCTTGTAGAAGCATATGGTGAGGCTGCCTTAAGTGAGAGAAGTTGTCATGAATGGTTTCAAAAATTTAAGAACGGTGAATTTGACGTCGAAGACAAAGAACGTAGCGAAAGGCCGAAAGTGTACGAAGACGCGGAATTGGAAGTATTATTGAATAAAGATTCGTGCCAAATGCAAAAAGAACATGCACTTACATTTTGACTTACATCAATAAAACATTATGTATCGTTCTTTCATAATAAATGCTTAATTTTTTATAAAAAACGGCGGAAACTTATTTGTACATAATATATTACAAATATTATGATATGAAGTACATATTTCATATAATGCGTTTATTGCATTTAGTGCACTAAATTCAATCTGCACACTTTGTATGTTTTGGACATAAATCCCGCTCACTAAAAATGTCGCATATTCCAAACAAGTGGGATATACAAGACAACAAATTAAACAAAGAACACGAAAGCAAAGCACTTGTATTTTGCTATACAACATGCTTTACTATTCCACTATACGTATGTATCACGAAATAATCGTTAAGTCTTTTACACTCCCTACAGTATCATTTTATGTAGACTTCAATTTATGATGGCGTTACTTATTATAGTGATAAATCGATTCAACTCACAATAATTTCATTAATATTAACAAACATTAAGAAACTGAAATCATAATACAATATTAATATAACATAAAGGCATGTAACAGAATAGTTGCGGGAAAATTACCACCACTCCTATTTTTTCTGACTTTTGCGGCATAAATCCCAGCGTATTTGCTGAAATTACCCTACTAATGTATTTCCCATGTTTCCTACTACTTTCACTGATCAGGAAATGATCATAGAATATTTTCATTTTCTTCATTATCCTTAGTACTTTCGTTCTTATTTCCACTGAATTCATTATCTTCTGTTTTTTTCGTTCTGTATGATAACATCAGAATCATTTATTTTCCGCTTTAATGTAATCCTGATCGCTATCTTTGATATTTTCCTTCTTATTTTCATTATCTCTATTACTTCTTGTATTTTCTTTGTCGTCATTACTCTGTATTCTCAATATCCTGTTTTCTTGCTGTACTGAATATTTTTATGTCTAACTCATTTATATCATCAGAATGGCCCACTGCCATTTTTATTTTCAATTGTGTAAAAAATTATTTCTTTATTATATCATACGCGAATATTATGTAATAACAATTAATGATTTTTCGAAACATTCTTTACCTATTTTTGAAGCCTTTTTATTTTTTCTGTTCCAATCATCAATTTTGTGACTCAAGTAGGTATCTACGGAATTACATTGGAGGTCTATTACCGCATCGTCGTATTTTTTATTTATCATTCAATCGCATAGGATCAATGAAAAATAATTTAATTTTTAATCATTATTATTATTATTATCGACATAATATTTTATGCATGTATTTTTTTCCAAATTGAACTCCTTTGATTGAACTGATTCGAAACTTTACAGGTAGTATTATTACAATATATAGTGATTATTAATAAAGATCTTATAATATATTATTTACTTTGATATATATACTATTATGGTTATAACGATACTAGGTGTGTATCGTTCCGAGTATAAGTACCAGCCGGACATCGCTGCGACAATTGACGAGGGCGTGATGCGTCCGGATTGTATGCAAAATACCGCATGAAACTCATGGGTGACAGCCGCTCCGCCGGATATATCCGAGCATGTTCGAATTCCACCGAATGCCGTTTTTTCTGCTCGTATTGTTAACCGGCGGGAATCGTTGAACGATTCCGGAACAATACAAGTAGGAACAACAATTAGTATAAAAGCCACGTAATATTTTATTCGCTCTCTTTTCTTTTCCGTACCGATCCTACTCCGCTATCTTCCAGATCCGAATCCTCTGGCTGCGAGCACAAAAAGGTGATAGAGAATATTGTTGAACGTTCTCGATCGCAATTGACCGGCATATCCTAAAAACCGCTGCATTGACGGGAATTTCTCAGGCAGAGCGTACTCTCGCCGAGCGTTCTGGACCGCCGATCAGCGGGCACCGTGTGCGACTGCACCAACGGAAATTTCCATGACAGAATGTACTCCCCCCTTACCTTATGAAAATGATTCGCGCCCGCGTGTTACCGTTTTTTTTTTCCTAAAAAGTAAGTACTCGTTATTAATTTGCAAAAGTAATTCGTTACAATTACCGTTATTCAAAATGTAACTCGTTACTGTTATTGTTACTCAAAATGTAACGAATCATTATTTTTTTATTACTTTTTTTTCTTGACATTAATAAAATATTGCTTTAAAATAGCGTTTTTCATTGGCAGAACTTGTGCATACTCAGTGCACCTTTGTATACTTTAATCTAAATGTAAAAATGAGAGATATCTAAATTGAATAATAAATAAAATACCTAAAGTATATTTTATCAAATAACAATAATATGTATTGAGGATTTTTCCGCGATTTAACTCGTTTCTATATTTTTATTAAACATACCAGGTGTACAAGTACGAAGTGCGGATTTGAGACAATAGATGGTGCATCACTGCAGTGTGTAGTATAAAGATTTGACGTATATGCCATTTTGTTGTGCCATCAACAAGTGTCAAACGCGCATAAGTGATAAATTGAAAAAGTGTTTGCATAATATTGTTTTACTGTGTTCAATATATCGAAATTTGTGCCAAATAAAGAGCATTCGCGGACAGCATTAATTTTTTTGTTTTCATTTGAAGAAAACTGCTGCTGAATCATACCGATTACTTCGAGAAGCTTATGGTGAACATGCTCCATCGCAAGAACGATGGTTTCGACGTTTCAAAAGTGATGATTTCGATGTTGCAGACAAGGAACACGGAAAACCGTCAAAAAGGTACGAAGATGTAAAATTGCAAGCATTGTTGGACGAAGACGATTCACAAACACAAAACAACTCGCAGAGCAATTAAGCGTTAGTCAACAAGCTATTTCCAATCGCCTACGAAAGATTCAGAAGGTCGACAGATGGATATCACATGAGTTGAACGAGAGGCAGATGGAGAGGCGCAAAAACATATGTGAAATTTTACTCGAACGATACAAAAGAAAGTCGTTCTTGCATCGTATCGTTACTGGGAATGAAAAGTGGATATATTTTGAGAATCCCAAGCGCAAAAAATCATGAATAGATCCAGGTGCACCATCCACATCGACCGCAAGACCGAATCGCTTTGGCAGGAAGACGATGCTCTGTGTTTGGTGGGAAGAAAGGTGTGATCTATTATGAGCTCTTAAAGCCTGCTGAAACGGTTAATACCAAACGCTACAAACAACAATTGATCGATTTGAACCGTTCGCTATTTGAAAAACGACCAGAATATCGAAAAAGGCAAGATCATTTTTTTCCATGACAGTGCTCTATCACATACGGCAAAACCGGTTCGCGACACGTTGGAAGTACTTAGTTGGGAAGTGCTAGCCCATGCGGCTTACTCCCCGTAACTAGCAATGGAGCATACTTTATAAACCACTTTTTATCATTCTTCCGAATTTAACGTGTTTTTTTTTTTGAAAAAAAATTCGCATTTCATATTTGTACACCTGGTACATTTTTACGTCGATTTGTATATAATGAATTTAAAGTGAGCTGAGTGCGCACTAGTTCTGCCAACGAAAAACGTTTTATGCAAATTTTTGTGATAAATATAAAAAAGATGTCAGAATTCTATATCCTTTAGTAGAGGAATAAAGCTCAAAACCTGATAAATGTATATATACAATATGTACAGGGTGTAGCAAAAAGTCCCGGACCCCTTAAATATCTTGAAAAGTAATCATTTTTAAGAAAAATGTTTTATACAACCCTACAAAAGTTGTAGGGTTGAAAATGATCTATTGACTGACCTTATCAATTTGATCTTGGATGGCGCCATCAAAATCAAATCAAGGTCAAATCGATTTTTTTACGAAACACCCTATTTTTTAGTTTAGAATATAATAGCTGAGGTTGGGAGCTTTCCAAAACACTGAAATAAATACTCTTTTTAATCAGTACTTTTCAAGTAATGGAAGTTAAAAGTTATGGAACTGTCGCGGCATTAGCATTACTTAAACTACGTAGTTGCTTCATTCTTACACTGCTCCTAAAACATTATCGCTAAAATTGTATGTGAAGACAGTAATGATAATTCCAGGTAAAAACTTTTTTTGTTTATTTTTGTCTAGGAACCATTTTTTTATCCGACAAATTAAATGCAGCCAGATATATAGATTTTATGACAATTGACTTCTTTGATTATTTAAAAGACATTCTAGCAACTGATTGAAATGTGGTTTCAACTCAAAAGGGTGTCCAATTCATTATGGCAGAACTACTCGAGCTTAGCTAGACAGATATTTTTCACAACGATGGATTAGACATGGAGAAATAGTACTTTGGCTATCCCGATCTGATACCATTGGATTTCTTTGTATGAGAATCCTGAAGCAGGAAGTTTATTCGTAGTCAATCAACTCAAGAGAACAATTGAGAAATCAGATCAGTGTTTCGCAACACGAACTGTTCCTACTAGATACAACGCACTGCTGTAAGAAGCCAACATTTTGAACAATATTTACATTAAATAAGTTAATAAATGCAATGTGAATAAATAATGAGAAAGTACAAAAATGAAAATTATGTTTTGTCTTTTCTACGATTTTCTCTAAAACAAAGCAAAAACGAATCTTCTATCATACAGGACTTTTTTTTTTAGTTTATAGATCCCCTACACATTCCCGAAGTTTTGACATTTAAATTCCAGACATTTTATATATTGGCAACTATTTTTATCAACATGAGAAAAAAATTCTGAAAAAATTTTGACATAGCATGTCGAAATAATTATGTTAAATATAATTGTTATCAAAAACATGAATTGAAATATGTAATTTAGAAATAAAACGAAAATTACAAGAAAAAACGGAGACCTAACCACCAGATCGAGGCGCATTAGAATTCCGCGCCGACGACGTCTTCCCCGACCTCTCTGATCGGGCCTGTCCCGTTCACGTACTCTCGGCCTTCTCCTTCCAAAGCATGATAGCTTCACTGAAGGAGGAGATCGCCTTCCACGATTCCTTGCCGCTCAGCATGGCCTTCACCAGTGCCGGTAGCGAGAAGTTACTCATCCCCTTGGCGAGAAGAACGCGTTCTATGCTCCACGCCAAGCATTCCTCCACGGTGTGCGACGCCAAGTCTACCTCGGCGTCACAGTGATGCCGTGATCGGCTCCTTCCCAATTCTCCACAGGTACTCACTACGAAGCATCCATGCCCGGTGAGTATCTGCGTGAGACGATATGAGAGGACATCGTGCCCTCTCGCGACCCAGTCCTGAAGATGGGGACGACGATCCTTACGACCTAATTGCCGGCGGATTCCGGGTCGGTACTCGACTCTAGGCGCTCCTGCATTAGTCGATAATTCGGGAATATGTCATACGATCCTCGTGATCTCAATAGCGCGAGTCAGATGCTCCTCCCGTATATGGGCGGCCTCCAGCCAACGATAGTTATCGGCTCGTCCCGAGCCAAGAGGTTCGCGGGAGGAATATCCGCGAGGACCGTCGCGGCGACATACGACAACGTCCTGACATCGATAATCGGAGGGCGAGACGACGCTGCACCCGATTAATGCATTGACGAAGCCGGGCCATCTCTCTATCCCAGTCCCACCAAGACGGCGTGCATATATCCCCGCCGCACTGCCGCACCAGGGTCATGAAGGTTGAGCATGATGCCAGCCAAAGCATCAACCAACCTGTCCAACCTGGGAGAGAGATCCAAATATTTCATCTGGAGCCCCATCTGCACTGTTGTTCCCACCCAGACTTCCAGAGGCGGCGGCCCCTCCTATCGACGAAAATCGCTTCCGTCTTTTGGGGTGCCATCTCCAGTCTCCTAGGTTTCTCACAGACCACAATATCAACCGCAACATTAACGGCATCCCCCAGTCTCGCCTCCCCCTGCGATAACTAGGGTGTCGTCGGCGTAGCATACCGTGTGATATTCCAGCTTGGCGGAGCACTGCGTCATATACGATGTCTCATAGCAGGGGGCCTAACATCGATCCTAGCAGGACACCGCACGACAACTTGCTCTCATGCACCCTACCGTTTCTTGATAAACCAACTTCTGTGCCGGAAGTAGTCCTCGATCATGGCGTCGGGCAAGTCACGGTAGGCGAGTGCACCGATCACCCGGTCCCAGAGGAGGGTATTGAAGGCATTAACGATATCAATAAATACCGTCACAGCCCACTCCTCCCCCCCCTCTCGCTTATCACGAATTCCGAGGGTTCGCACCTGTCGAATAGCACCGGCAGTCGAGCGCCCTTGACGGAATCCCTATTGCCCCGGATGAAGATTGGGGCCTTCTCAACATAAGAATGTACTATAATTTGGTTGGGGTTAGGTTATTATGTATATATGAGTATACAATAACCTAACCCTTTTTTTTATAAGGCGGGAGAAATGTCTACGCATACTCTCGGCTCTCGGGAACAGAACCGAGAGTTATATGAGACTTGCACCCACTTAAAACCCCCGCCAGTGTTCTTTATTGGCCTATATACGGGGACGCCCTGGGCATGCGTACAGCATTCACCCAGGCTTGCTGACCTGACTGGTCGATCTTGATTTTCGATAAATCTAACTTACAGTCAGGCCCACCAATATCCCTGAGAAAGAGGCATTCACCTCTCTTCAAGCGAGCTTCTCTTCAACCGAAGAGGGGACACCGTCTCCTTCTCCCCCTCCTTCTGCAGCATGACAGCCACGCAGAAGGAGGAAACCGCCCTCCACAGGTCGTCGTTGCACAGCATGGCTGCGACCATTGCCAGCGACGACAAATCCTCTCCGATTGTTCGGACTAGAACGGCTCTTTCGTCTGTGCCGGGCAATCTTCTATAGTGTGCGGCGCCGAATTGAGCTCAGCATCACAATGATGATCACTCCGTGATCAACTCTCTGCCTATCCGACACAGGTACTCCCCAAAGCATCCATGCCCAGAGAACACCTGCGTCAAGCGATATGAGAGGGCACAATCCTTCTCGATCCACTCCTTAAGGTGGGGACTAATAACTCGCATAGTCCGTTTGACGGAAATTTCCGGATCACTCTCCAAGCGCTTGCGCCAGAACTCTACAAGAGGTCCATCATCATCCTTCTGATCTCGATGACGCAAGGAGGCGGATATGCGCCCCCTTATGTGGGCGGCCTCTAACCAGCGGAAGTTTTCCGCCCGCCCGTGTACCATCAAATCCGCGGGAGAAACTCGAATGGCGATGGCCATTGCGGCGGCATGCGACACCGTCCCCTCGCAATAGGCCCTCGCAATTCTGAGGACCAGTCAGCGCTGCACCCAGCTCAAAAAAATTCTGTATAAATACGTCCTGATCCCAAACCGGCGTTCCATAGAGGAACGCTGCCAGGACAGAATGCATATATATCGCATCGCCATTCCCAGACCGTGCAAGTTTGGCATAACGCTCGCAAGAGTCCGCAGAGCTTAGGAGTCAGCCACTTGAAGTGAGCGATGAACTCCCACTGAGTGTATCTCAGATATTTCATCGTCAGCCCCACCCTCACGGTCACAGTCCCCAACTTAATACGCGCCACCGCCGCTGCTGTCGAGTGAGGTGCGATGTTTTTATGAATTTTTTATTTTTTAAATTTCTTGTTTTTATTAGTTTTTGTTTCTGAGTTTTTCTTAGAAACAAAAATGAAAATTATATTTCTTTATTTTATTTTTAATTATATATATTTTTAATTAAAAAATTTTAATTTTTTAATTTTTTTGTTTAATTTTCATTTTTTTAAATTTTTTAAAATTCGTTTTTTTAAGATTTCCGTCTATAATCATCACAAATAATCATGCCAAGAAGAGCCAACACATGCTGTTGATGTGTATGTATTTATTCAAATATAATATATAAAATAAATTATATAAACGTTTTGATCCTTTGTTTAGGATCATCTTAAATGCTATTCAAATTAATGCTTTCGTTGCGAATGTCAAAAATTAAAAATTAAAACTAGAGTTACAATTGAGTCGCTTTTTCATATTACATAGTTCCTATAGATTATGAATGCGTCAAGATGTAATGCGTTCTTTTGTCCAACATATTGATCCCCAAAATTGACAGATTAACTAAATAATAAATTAATTACATATATAAACAAGTAAAGTACAGGTTATATTTTAACAAACTTCTATGTTAAACTATGCTAGACTGTTATTGTCCGTTTGACATGTGGATCTCGTGAGGATACGATAAACAATCGATAATATTACATAATTTAATTTATATAATCTTTTTAATTTTGTTATTACAATAATTTTTAAGATCTACGTAATAATATATTCGTTATGATATTTTAAAAAATATGTTTTTACATTCTAACCCTCATTCGTCCTTTAAACTTTTTATTAAGTTTCAAAATAAGAATTTTGATGATCATAAAAATTCTCTTAAATAATGGATACCCATTAGATTTAATTTTTTCTACAATCAAGAAGAGATTTCATTAAAAAATTGATATGCTAAATAAAATAATACATGCTACAAAAGTGCCTTCTAAAAAACATGAAAAAAACATGAAAGAAGGAAAGAAAAAAACATATTTAATATTACCTTTCATCTCAGGCACATCGGAAAAAATAAGTCATCTTTCTGGGAACAATTAAATAATATGCATGGCGTATTTGAAAATTAATAAATTGAGTAAATATATTAGAGTATTAAAGGATAAATTAAAGGACTATCTAAATGGTCACATATGAATATAGTGTACAAAATTGAATATAAAAATTGTGACGCCAAATACGTGGGCCAAATGAATAGAAAAGCACGAATAAAAGAACATAAGGACCAGATAAATTGGAACACCTAACAACATTCTCGGTTATAACGGAGCATAGATTGGATTCAATGCACGAATTTGATTGAGAAGGAGTAAAGATTTTGGATGGAGAGAGTATTTTACAAAGAACAGCTTATATCTAAAATAATCTATGTAAAATAGCAAAAAAATGGTTTAAATTTAAAAAATAATACTGATCTGTTAGATTCTGCATATTCAAATATATTACTTACACAACGTAAGATTTTCTCCCTTTCCACAACAATTATATCACACGAAAAACATCGATTGTTTATCGTATCTTCACACGAGATCCACATGTCGAACGGACAACAACAATCTAATATAGTTTAATATGTAAGTTTCTTAAAATATAATCTGTATTTTTCTTGCTTATATATGTAATTAATTTAACTAATCTGTGCTTCGCGGGTTTTCTCCATGTCTTGGTCCATTCTTGATGTGCCAACGTTTCGTGGGTGGTTTATACATAAAATTCAAGAAATCCGACTACAGCCCACAGATCTACTCGTTAGCTTCGACGTAGAATCCCTGTTTACACAAGTCCCAATAAAAGATACGATTAACATAATAAAAACCTCACAAAAAGTCTCCTCTGACCTCATCCCATTAATAGAGCACTGCCTAACGACCACGTACTTCTCCTACGACAACCATTTCTACGAACAAACATCAGGAGCAGCTATGGGCTCTCCGATTTCTCCTGTAATCGCTAACATCTTCATGGAACACTTCGAGAAAGAGGCTCTCAGGAAAGCCCCAAAGAAACCAGAAGTCTGGTTCCGGTACGTAGACCACATTTGTAATATGGAGACACGGCAGATCTGAACTCCGAAAATTCCTCATCCACCTCAACAAACAACACCCCAATATCCGTTTCACCATAGACATAGAGGAAAACGGGAAACTCCCATTCCTAGATGTGCTGGTGTCAAAGGAGGCCAACGGCACCCTAGGGCATCAAGTGTACAGAAAAACAACACACACGGACAGATACTTACATGCTGAGTCACACCACCACCCAGCACAAAAACAATCAGTAATAAACTCACTGGTACACAGAGCCTTCGCCATCTCCGACAGAGGACATCTACGGACAGAAATAAACCATCTAAAACAGGCCCTACAAAACAACGGACACGACAAAAAAGACATAACCAAAATAATCAACAAACACACAAACAAGACAACGGCTCCGAACTCACAAACAGACGACAGGACTCTAACCATTCTCCCTTACGTCAAAAGAACTACAGACCGGATCGGCAGGATATTGAACAAACACAATATC
>NW_011626972.1:202180-269836 GCF_000204515.1 Acromyrmex echinatior
CCTGATGAAGTGGACTGCAAGGCCCACGAAACGTTGGCACATCAAGAATGGACCAAGACATGGAGAAAACCCGCGAAGCACAGATTAGTTATATAGAAAGCACCCATGGAAGCATCAAGAAGAATGTAATTAATTTATTATTTAATCTATCAATTTTATGAGGATCCATATGTTGGATGAAGAAATGCATTACAGCTTGACGCATTGATAATTTGTAGAAACTATGTAATATGGAACTTAATTGTAACTCAAGTTTTAATTCTTAATTCTTGACATTCGCGACGAAAGCGTTAATTTGAATAGTATTGAAGATGATCCTAACAAAGGATCTAAACGTTTGCGTAATTAATCTTTTATATATACTTGAATAAATACATACACACCAACAGCATGTGTCGGCTGTTATTGGCATGATTACTTGTGATTTTATTCGCCTAGATATAGAGCCTAGATCTCGTATTATATTTCTGTCTATATTGTAATTAATTTCTAGCAGCAGTCGAGAATAAAATAAAAAAAAACAGATTTTTAAGCGTTTTTAAAATTTCTTCTTTAAGTTGTTTAAAATTCTTGTTTTTTAAATTTAATTAAAAAAATTTTTTTTTTAATTCTAAGTTTTTAAATTTTTTTTTGTTTAATGTTAATTTTTATATATATTTTTTAATCAAAAAATTTTTTTATTTTTTTATTTTTTTATTTTAATTTAAAAAAAAAATTTTACTTTTTAAGTTACTTGTCTTTATTAGTTTTCGTTTTTAAGTTTTAAAATTATGTTTTTTTTATTTTTTACTTTTAATTATATATATTAAAAAATTTTTTTATTTAAATTTGTTCTTTAAGATTTTCATCTATATTGTATTCTGGCAGCAGTAAGAAGTATATATATTTTAAAAAAGAAAACAGATTTTTAAACTTTTTTCAAAATTTCTTTAAATTTTTCAAAATTTTTTTTTATTTTAATTTTTTTTTATTCTGAACTCGACTTATGACCAGAGAGAGAGAGAGAGAGAGAGAGAGAGAGAGAAACCTGAGAGATGACATGATGGCCCAAAAAACCTGTAACTGCAAAATGCTGCCGCGCCCTTTGAAGAAGTGAATGTTAATTACATAATAATATCCACTTTTTTTTGCAGTGTTCCTGATAGAAATCGTTGAAATCGTTGAAATCCTTATTAATTTAACAGATTTTAGTTATTTTAGCGATTTCAACTATCTGTTTCCATTAGGGGATCGATTGCGTATCTTGGAATGAGGTGAAAATTACAAAAGTAAACAAATTCATTAGAATATTCATAATTTAATTGGTCAATACCTAGTAATCATTGCTCACTTTTTCACCTTATTTCAAAATACACAATCAAGCCCCAGGAGCACCGCAAAAAAATGGATATTATTGTGTAGTTAATATCTACTTCTTCAGAAAGCGCGGCAGCGTTTTAGCAGCGATTACAGGTTTTGGGTAGAGCACTATAATATAGATATTCGCATCCGCCATTTTTAGTCCTTTCCGCACTCTTCGTTCTCTCTACAACTTTCTCTCTTCTCTCTTCAATCTTCTTAATTCAGCGACGGAGTGAAGAGAGAGCAAGGGATTGAGGAAAGGAGCAAGAGAGAGTGGGAAAAAGATTAAAATGGCGGATGCGAATATTTATATTAGGCCCTGCGCACAATAGAAGGAATAAGAAATTAGGAATAAACAATAAATAATTTCAACCTATCTGAAATTGGATACATCGGAATATACAGTTTTTGATAGGTTGAAATCGTTTACTCTTTATTCCTAATTCCTTATCCCTTCTATTGTGCGCAGGACTAGTGCCTTAAGGAAGTGAAATCACATGATGCGGAAAAGGGTTGTGGAATAGAGAATGCGTCATTGAAGCAACCAATTAGCGCTATTCGGAATAACGCAGAAGAACGCTGATTGGTTGCTTCTATGACGCATTCTCTATTCTGCAATCGTTTTCCGTACCGTGTGATTTTATTCTTAGTTTTGGATCGTCATATCTTCTCTCAGGTTTTCATATTTTCTCTCTGCTTATGACATGTGCTAACCATAACTGAAAATTACTAAAGTTCCCTACTGACATCTCATTGATTAATCGATTTAGTTCCTAGATTCATCCAATCAAAGAACGTGCATATGAGAATTCATTTCTAACTATTATAATAAAAAACTCATGTGAATGAAAATTTATTTATTAACAAAATACAATTATTAATAATTATGTGCTATAAACCAAGCTTGATCAATAAGAAATCTATAGCCAAAAGCTGATAAGAATATATTGGGTCATCTAAAAACCGCGGATACTTTTTAGATGACCCAATACATTGTTATAGAGATATGTGCTTACAATCGATCCGCCTTAGTGAAACGCATACTCCGTTTTTCCAACTTTCGGTTGGCAGCAATTTGTCGTAAAAATGTAAAATTCCGAAACAAAAATGTTTAAAGGAAAATTATATTGGGTCATCTAAAAAATATCCGCGATTTTTTGTCACTAGATGGTGTTGACCATCACTAATATCCCAAACAACACAAAGTCAAAATTATGATATAAGACATCTTTAAGTTGTCTTTTAGACGCAGAAATCGTCTTATGATCTAATTTTAAACACTTTTTGTTGTCTGGAGTTAAATTCTTTTTTTAATAATGTGCGAAATATTCCCACAATACAATCGAGAATTAGTTGAAAATAAAGAAAAAAATAATTGTTACAAAAAATATACATACGTTGGGTCATTTGTGACCCAGGGATGAATTTCGAATTTTTTTTTATGCCAGTTAAAGGATATGAGGCAATTGAGGCCAATAACACATAAAACTTGTTCTAGATACTAAATTTTTTTTAGGAATAGAAAAGAAACCAGTATTTAACCCTCTTATGCTCATTTCTTCTTCTTCAAGATTAACTTTAATCTTGATTCAACTTACTCTTCGTCTTTTTCTAACTTTAGAACTAGAAAAAGACAAAGAGTAAGTTGAACGAGATTAAAGTTAGCTTTAAAGTAATATTAACTGATCAATCGAACTTTTTCATTAAGTGTCTATGCATCATTGAGTTAAGACCGCAGAATAGACTTGCATAACGCATAACGCATAAGAGATGAATCAATTGAAATTCCTATTAGATTTGTATATGAAAATAAGATCGATTCGACATTGAAATGATATCAAAATGAATATTAAGAACTCATTGATATTTTATACCATTTCAATGTCGAATCGATCTAAAGTTTGACTTTATTTCAATGTCAGCTTTGAGACATTGATTCGACATTGTATAAACTATATCTTTTTGACTGGGTTATTTTTCAAACTTTTTTTGTTAATAACTTTTTAACGAATAACAAGCGACGGTTAAAACATGTTAGAGGTCATTAAGGGTCATGACCTTAACAACATATGTCAAGGTCATTGAATTTTCCCTGGGATTTCCCTGGGATTCTCCATGGGATTTCCCTAAACAGGATATTTACCTTTTTATTTCATTGTAAATAGCACTGCCTTTTTTTACTTTTCTCATCTCCCGCACAAACCTTCTTTGTGTTCTGACCGATCAAAAACCGACGAGCTATTTCCGCGCAAAAGTAATTATACAATAAACGTTGTTTCTTGTATAAATTATGTTTTGTATATATATATATATATATATATATATATTCTTATATTATTTTCTCATAAATGAATAACAAATTATTTTATTGCATATATGTATATTTCAATTGTTTGTATGACAGTACATTTTTTTAAACATTATTTAAAATGTCTAAAATGGAGTTTAGACTTCAAAAATGTATTCCGTGTGAAATTACTCCATCACATCACGTTTATGAGAAAATTGAGCTTAAATGTGCCGAAAATTGCATTTATACTTTTGAGCTGAAGAATCTCAAAAATGTGTGACATAAGTATGAGAGTAAGTAATTTCATATACATTTTCAGCGGCAAAAAATTTATAAAAGTTGCCTATTGTATTGACTGTTTCATGCAAAAAGAAACAGTTATAAAGAACAGAAAAGAACTTAAAACCGTAGATAAATATATATATATATATCGCTTATGCAATTTAAATAATCATGTTTTGTATTTTTTTTTACAATAAATGATGCTAAAAAATAATGCAATGTACTAGATACGTACGTTTTGTTCATAGAATAGTATTATTATTTTCATTTAAATCAAATTTTTAATTGTTTAAATAAATTATGTGATAATTTTGATTTCAGATTCGTAATTATATATAGCGATCGCACAAACCGTGCAGATAATCATTCATTGCATAACCGGTTCTCCCTCAAAAGGTCATATTTATCTACAGATTTTAGTTCTTTTCTTTTCATTCCATCTAATACTTCTTGTATAAAGCAGCCAATACAATAAGTGACTTTTATAGATTTTTTTTATAGCTAAAAACAAATCCGTAAATGAAATTGCTTTATCACATCGCGTTTCTGAAACACTTTAGCTCAAAAGTATCTAAAAATGCCATTTTCAGTCCTTTTAGATTCAATTTTCTTGAAAAAAAAATGTGACATAACAGAGTAATTTCATTTTCAAATTAATTTTCAGCGACAAAAATCTATAAGAATTATTTTGTTCTGTTCGTGAAAAAATTTTAATTTGTAAACAATGTAATGAATATGCACGCCACGCACGCACGCACATATGTATCAGAGAGAATTAAGGAAGAGTGGAGCGGATATTGTTTCTCTTCTCTGATTGGTTCCGCCATTTATAGTGCAACTTCCGCAAATGTACGTGTGTATGGATGTACATACATGTCATACACACAATACTAATGCAGTACAATACTAATTTGTACAGCACCGTATGTTTCACGTTCCTACCATATCTCCTACTCACTTCAACGATGCACTAAAAATGGCGGTTTCTGGGTGAGTCCGCTCCACTCTCCCTCGATTCTCTCTGATATGTATTAGGATGCCGAAAAAAAATTTTGGAAAATCGCAATATCCCCCAAAAGTTAGCTATGGATCGTAATCTGATTTGGGTAAAACTTAATCGAAATCGATTAATATCTTCAGTTTGCCCCTCGACTTTGAAGTTAGTATTTATGCATTTCTTGTACGGATACATGTGTCAAAATTCGAAAAAATATTTAAATTTTAATACAATTTAATATCTGTTATTTTTTGATTGTTAAACACGAATCCGAAGTCAGAAGTACACATTTCAAAATGATGTATCCAATATGACGATATACAAGGTGAGTAAAAAATCCCGCACCGGTGAAACCTCGAAAATTAAGCATTTCCGAAAAAAATGTTTCCTACAAAAGTTGTAGAGTTTTAAATGATCTATTCACTGATCTGGTAGCGTCGCGAAGATCAGATCAAGGTCACATCGATTTTTTTAAATAGCACACCCAATTTTTTATTCCAGAATCTAATAATCGATGTCGAGAATTTTCCACTAAAACACTATAATAAAATTATTTTTTGAGTATTTTTCGAGTTATAAGGCTCGAAAGTAAGGTTCGAAAGTTACAGTACCACTGGGATTAGCATTACGTAAGATATCCGACCGATGGCTAAAATCTCTTGAATGTTGTTCAACATCATGTCCAAGATAACATTTGTCAAGAAGATTTGCAGGTACCTTTTATTTTCATTTTTACATAAAAATAAATTTTTAATTTTTAATTTTTTATAATTTGAAAAATACTCAAAAAATTTGGAAAATACTAAAAAATAACTTCATTAGTGTTTTGGAAAGCTCTCGACATCGGCTATTAGATTCTGGAATCAAAAATAAGGTGTGGCATTTAAAAAATCGATATATTCTTGTCTTGACCTTAGCGACGCCACTCAAGATCAGACTGACTAGATTAGTGAATAGATCATCTAAATCCCTACAACTTTCGTAGGAAATATTTCTTTCAGAAATGCTTAATTTTTGATATATTTCATCAGTCCGGAATTTTTTTACTCATTCTGTATGTCGTCATATTGTATTCGCCATTTTGAAATGTCTTCTGACTTCGGATTCAGCGACCATAAAAGTACAGGTAGTACCAAATTATATTGAAATTTAAATATTTTTTCGAATTTTGACACATGTATCCAAGAAATATATAAATACTAATTTCAAAGTCGAGGGGCAACCTGAAGATATTAATGAATTTCGATGAAATTTTACTTAAATCATATTGAAGTAAGTCCATAGCTAACTTTTGAATATTGCTACTCGATTTTCAAAAAATTGTTTTTCAGCTCATCCTAATATACAAAATGTTTCTTAAATAACGCCCACTAATCATATAGTGCTATTCCTAATAAAAAAAATTGAATCAAAAAATCCTGTACTATTTTGCGATTTTCGCAATAGTTAATTAATGAGATATTAATTTTTAAAAGTTGGCGAATAAATGAATAAAATCAATATATAAAACAATTTTAAAATATTTTTCAGTATTCTTTGTTAAATATTTTGAAGATTTTTCTTAAAGAACTCTTTAAAATATTTTAAAAGTTGTCTTATATGTCGATTTTAGACATTTTGCTGAATAAGTAACTAAAAAAAAATATTGCGAAAATTGCAAAATGATAGAGGACTTTTCGATTCAGTTTTTTATTAGGAATAGCACTATATGGTTAGTGGGCGTTATTTAAGAAACACTCTGTATATACATATATTAGTCACATTCAAAAAATATCATTCAGAATATATTCAATAATTCTACACATTTTCTTGTCGATCATAAAATATATTTTATTTCGTTAAGAAAATGAGTTATCTTCACATTTTAATCTTATAGCTCGCATTAGATATGGAAGTCTTTCGTATTCTGGTAATTTCATCCAAGAACTAGAATTTATCGCAATTGCATTTGTTTTCATTAATGCTTCAACGGATTTTATTTTTAACGACCATGTACTTTTTAGTCTTTGAGAATTCATAGCATACGCAGCTTCAGGTAAATTGAAGATAAGTATCCTAAAATGTATACATTAGTAACAAGCAATGCAAAAAATCAATTGTAGTGTATTAAATAAGTCGTATGTACTCTTACATCTGACTTTCGTTTGGAGTTTGTATATCTTCAATGTACGTCATGTTAGTTGCATTAGATGTATTAATAGTATTAATTGCAATAGGATATCCTCCTTTTCTCATTACAATAACATGATCTACAATGATAAAATTTTAGATAAACTTCAAGTTGCTAATCGCAGTTTAAAAAATTATGAAAAAATTAATGAACATGAAAAATTATTAAAAATAATGTTAGATAATTACACAGGCCTACAAAAAAATTTTTTTATCCAGAATCGACAGTATATATCCTAAAAAGTTTTTGGCATATTAAAACTAAATCCGTAACTAAAATTGCTCCATCACGTTAGGTTTTTGAGATATCTGATATACTAATTTTAAAGTGTCAAAAAGATCTATTTTGAGCATTTTTAAATTAGAATATCTCGTAAACTTAATATGATGAATATGAGAAACATGGGCTGCGGATTCAAAATGAAAATGCGGATTCAACATGAAAAATCTATGAAAATCACCTATGATTATAAATGGGTCAACACAAAAAATAAAAAGAAATAGATATATTGCAAATGTACTCACTGCCCTTAGTTGAAGTCCGCTACTACAACCATACCCTTAAATTCCGCGATCAAGCTAATACGAATTATGCAAGTATATTTAATAATCGTCATTTTCTCGTAAGAGAGAAAAATGGAGCAAAATTCACAATGTGTGTGTGTGTGTGTGTGTATTTTTTACTCAAATACTACTTTACAGAAAAACTGCAAGAGATAAAAATTGTTTATTTTCTTCTTATAGAACGCTAAGAATTTTTTCAGAATTTTTTATCAACTTTTTAGCACTGCATTTTCTTATTTTTACCAACATGAAAAAATACGGTATTAAAAAATTCTGAAAACATTCAGAACTTTATCAGAAGAAAATAAACAATTTTTGTCTCTTATAGTTTTTCTGTAAAATTGATAGTATTTGAATAAAAAATTATTGAAGACTAATTTTCGGCAATTTTTAGCAATTAATGTCTTATTAACTATTGCTAAAATCGTAAAATGGTAGAGGACTTTTCTTCTCACAAGTCATCAGTTTAGTCCATTTTGCCCTTATGCGAAAGATTTATCATTATTTTTCAAACATATATACACACACATACACACACATTGTAAATTTTGCTCCATTTTTCTCTCTTACGAGAAAATGACGATTATTAAATATACTTGCATAATTCGTATTAGCTTGATGGCGGAATTTAAGGGTATGGTTGTAGTAGCGGACTTCAACTAAGGGCAGTGAGTACACTTGCATATCTAATATATCTATTTCTTTTTAATATCTATTTCTTATTAACTATTGCTAAAATCTAACTATTGTAAAATGGTAGATTTTTCTTCTCAGTTTAGCTTATTCTGCCCCTATGCAAAAGATTACTTTCCAAACATCCTGTGCAAATATATATATATACACACACACACACACACACACACACACACAGGGTATCCCATTTTAAAAGATCCACTCAAATATCTCAGAAACACTACGTTAAATCGAAAAGTATTTCAGACAAAAATTTTGTGACTTCGAGGGGGACATAAGATGATATTATTGGTTATTATTTTACCTTGGATGGCGTTGTCAAGATCAGGGCAAGGTCATTTTGAAATTTTTAAATGGTACCCTCAATTTTTCATTGCATATTCTTGTAGCTTACTCCGAGAGCTTTTCAAAACACTATAATTAAGTTCATTTCCATTAAGTACTTTGCGAGTTATAAGGTTTGCAAGTTATAGTATCACCGACATTAACATTATGCAAGGTGTCCGACACCAAAATCAAGGTCACAATAGAGATTGTTTCTCTTATTTTCATTTTTATATAAAAATGAATTTTCAGCAAAAATGAATAAGAGAAACAATTTCCAGTGATCTTGATCTTAACAAATATTATTCAGGACATGATCCTGAAAAACATTCGAGAAGTTTTAGCCGTCGGTCGGATACCTTGCATAATGCTAATGTCAGTGATACTTTTTTGTACTTTTCGTTTTATATATTGGGTCATCTAAAAATCGCGGATACTTTTTAGATGACCCTATATATATATAAAACGAAAAATACAAAAAAGATTTTAAAAAAAGTAAAAGTAAAAACTTCGAAAATTAAAAAAAAATAAAAAGAATATGGAATTCATAACCATTACATTCACGTTCGTAACTTTGTTCGGCTAAGGATGATAACATACTTGCAATATATTTTTTTTATTATATTGCGTGAACTCATTTATAATTATAGATTTTCATAGATTTTTTCATATTGAATTCAAACTCGCAGCCCATTATTTCTCCATTATATCAGGTTTATAAGATATCCTAATTCAAAAACGCTTGAAGTAGGCCCTTTTAATACTTTAAGGAATAATACGAGTATCTCAGAAACCTGACGTGTTGAAACAAATTGGGCTAAGGATTTGGTTTTAGCATTAGCATATTAAAAATTTTCGGGATTATATACTGCTATTTCTTGATCAAAATTCATGTCGGCATATAATATTAATAATTAAATTATTATATATTATTATATCATTTTGAATGTTCATCAATTAATTTATGAAAAATTAACATATTTAAAGATTAAATATTCTTAAGTTGCATATACAAAAGATTTTTCCTTAACAATGTACAGAGAATAACTTTATTTTTATTAATAACTTACCAATGTAATGTCCAAGTTTTGTCCCCAAGTTATTATGAACATACTGAGGACCACCTAATGCTAATTCTAATGCCGTTTTTAAGGAAAATGGAGAAAGTATAGAACTAAGCAATGTTCTGTGTATGTTTACAGCGTGTTCAAGTAGATCTTGCGATGGCCATGGTCCATTATACATAGGATACAGCGTCTTAACACTCTGGTACAAAAGTAATAACTCTCTCGCATGAATATTCTTCATTGGATCATTAGGTTTTATAATCTGAGAAAAGACTTTGCTGATTAAACTTGGGCTATAACAATCTAATGCAATCAAATGTAGAGCAAATTTAATCATAGATTTGTTAAAAATTTTGTTCTCCACTTTATTCGCCAATATTGCATCTCGTATAATATCCCAAAATACTGGTTTGTAATCAGCATTAATTAATCCTTCTAAGAAAATAGATACTCTAAAATATGACCCGTCTTTTAATAAATTTGGCTGTTCGAAACATTTCGCTGCTAAATATTCTAGAAAGGGTATATGAGCATAATTTAGCTCATTCAAATATTTCAGCAGATAGATACTATTGTCAAAAGAAATTTCTGCAGATAATGCTGAATTGACAAAAGCATCCACCAGTGCTTCATTGTAAAACTTGCATCCATATTCTTTGCTACAATAATAATATAATATCAATATTTTATTTTCACAATATGTCAAATATTAATATGAGAATCTTATAATATAAAGAGGACATACTTCCTTACAGTGACCAGCACTAATTTATGTAGCGCCATTTTTATCTCTTGAATACTTAATTGTTTTGCATCACTTATTAAAATCTTCTGAATGTTAAATAACAATTCAAAAGCCATCGGAGATGGATGAGAGGCAGAACATAAGCTACAAAATATAGACCAAGCTGTTAGTACATTTAGGTCCTTTTCAAATTTTTGTAATGACTTCAGTATTATATTTTGTATTTTTGGATTATTAATATTATTTTCACTTATAAGTCTTAAAGATTGTGTCAGCATAGTAATATTATCTGGATCCAATTTTGTAGGTAACTGCGCCTCAAAAACAACAGGTAGTGCTATCGATAAAGCATCTCTCAATGGTGTACTATCCATTTTCTTCAGTATCACAACTGTACTAATTATATCCTGAAGCGATATGTCATTTACATTTGCACGAATCATTTGCAATAATGACTGAGTTAAAACACAGTTAGCTGGAATCTTAAAATATGTCAACATTCTCAGACTATTAATAATTTCAGTGATTTGCAAAAGTCTAATATTTGTATTTAATATTTCGCACAGGTGTATAAAACCTATATGCTGCTTAATATTTTGCAAATCTTCATCCGTGTTTTTAGAAGCTCTAAATAATGTAAACATTATGTCAACAGCATTGTGTACAGTCATATTTGTATAATTTTTTGTTACTTTCTCCAATATTTCCATAGATTTATATGATTTGACATCATTGAATACATAATTTTTTTCTACTGGTGATATACAATCCTCCAGTTGTGTATAATCTAAAAAAATACATATGTTCTATTGAAATATTATATTTATATTACAAATGTTGTATGTAAAATATTAGATTACCTGTCAAACTGGTACTATAAACTCGTGATACTTTTTGTATCGTTTGTAACGGTACTATATAATTCGATAACACTGTCCAATTGCGTGCTATTGGATATAATCGCAGAAGTCCCTTTAAAGTTCCGTTCATTCTACTGATAAATAAAGCTGTTATTGCGTTGTGACAATAATTTCAAACAATTAAAAAATATTAATTTTATAATATGATACATTTAGAATATAATCAATTTCATAAAGGCATCTCTAGGAGATATGGTCATGTCTGTTAATGTTGGTTAATGCATTGATAACCGATGCTAGGTCAATATTGGCCATATATAAATATGCAGTATGACACATATGCATAGTTTGCTATATGAATGTAGGCCATGTGTTTAAAGAACATATGTGGTAATGTTAGAAAAGATGGACAGTATAGAGATTTGAAGAGACAATTGTATAACTGGAATTGTGGTTATTCCTTGTGCATAATTTTTATGTAATAAAAAGAGAAAAAAATGAAAAAAAAAGAAGACTGACAGATGACATCTTTAAATAGATAAAAATTTTATTATATATATAATATATCAACTTTTATAATTTATCTATTTTTAACCTCTATTTATTCTTAATTTCAATTTTTTAGTCATTTAGAATTTTGTTCTATACTGTTTTTCTTTATATTTGAAGTGTATCTCATTATTCGAATAACTCAAATAAACTTTTATCTTAAAAGAAGTATCTGCATAAGTAACTTATTTAAAGGAGAAACTTCTTAAATGTGTGTCATTAAACTTTTACTTTATTTGTCAATATAAAAGCTAAATTTTTTTCAGACATAATGGTATAAATTTAATGAATACATGAAAAAAAATATTCCGGGAAATTGGAAAATTTCTACAGAATGTCTGGATTCGATTTTGAATATCTATAATAAAATTGTCCTGATGGAAATTTTTTCTTGAAGTGTAATGATTGATAATGAAATATTACTGAAAGTATAATGAACAAAAACGAAATATTACTGCAATTATAACTTAAATTATAATCTTACAATATAAATTCGTGTGTTAAAGCATTTGTAAAGCAGTGTGCTAATTATAAATGAACAACTGGTGTATAATCTCCAATTGAGAATAAAAGGTTAGAAACACTTAAATGTCATTTGTGTACTTACGCAATTGCTAGTCTCTATTTTGTACTGTGAAAAATTATGAACGATACTAGCGGCGTTACACAATACAAAATTGGTTAACTAGATAATTTATTATTTCTAAATTATACATAAACATGCTTCAATTATAATAACTGCATTTATGGTGCATATACAATTTAAGGCGCTTTTCATACTGATGCTCGACCAAAGTTTAAGGGACCGTTCACATCTTGGCGGAAAAGCATCTTCTTCTTCTTGTTTGATGTTAATTGGTCCTTGCCGCGGAGTAGCAGCAATTCCGACCAGAGTGAATCTATAGCTGAAAGTGCTGAAACAAGTAACCAGGCGGGGGCACTGCCTGGGAGAAGAGGAGAAAAACAAAATTCCCCACTCCTCCCTTAAAACAAAGACATATTCATAGAAATCAGAGGATAGAAATCTTTAAACTGAGGTTTAAAGATTTGAGATATGCAGTAATTAAACACAAGATAGGGGGGGGGGGGGTGACGGGAAGTGTTTTTTCAGGTAATCACGAAATTTAGTCGATTTATGAATACAAAGTTTGCAATAAAATAGAATATGATTAATGTTCTGATTTGGGTCACCACAGGGACAGCAGGCGAATTGACAATATTTTTACGATCCAGGATGCTAGATTATGTATGCTAGATTATAATGGTTAGATCTAATTCTGGAGATGGTGACGATCTCCTCTCTTTTAAGATTCTTATGATAGAACCAAGGCTTAGCTGAGTTACTTCTATGAAAATCATCATATAGCTGCCCTTTAAATGTTGCGCAGTGATCTAAGTGTGCTTGAAATTTAGTGTTGAGGGATTGCTTGGAGATCATAAAAAGGTCTTGAAATGGTATTTTAAATTTAGGTCGGTGTCCACTAAGGGCGGCTTCGTTGGCAAGATGGTCTGTGGTCTCGTTACCGATTATACCTTTATGACCAGGAGTCCAAATAAAATTAATTTTGAAATCATGTTGCGTTAAAAAGGACAGACGATCCTTAATATCTAATGTAATATGGTTCGCATTTCTAGAGTTGTAAGACGATATAGCCTGAAGAGCACTTAAAGAGTTAGAACAGATGGAAACCTCGTCACAACATCTTCAATATCGATCTTCAATAAGATTAATCGCCTGAAGAATAGCCCAAGACTCGGCCGAGAAAATTGAAGTCTCCGGGGGAAGCTTAAACTTGAGTGCAACGTTAAGATCTGAATAGATTACGAAGCCCACGCGATCCTCGCTAACAGACTTAGAGCCATCGGTGTAAATAATGGGACCACGATTGGCGTATGTGGTTATAGTTTCTAGGAATCGGGCTTGGTATATTCGGTTATTCGCTTTCTTAGGAACATTGGTGAGGGAACTGTCAAATTGATGGACATAAGTACAGCTTTCATAACTGTGTTTATAAGCATAAAGCATGTTGGATCTGCGGATGATTTTAAGTGAGTATTTCTGTATTACATAGTACTTGAACGCAGGTAGCTAGGGCCCGTTGTCTTCTTGAGGGAGAGTATGCAGCCTGTTCCAAACTTTCAAAGCTGTGCAGCACTGGGGAGTTCTTCCTGGAGAAAGCCTTATAGATGAACTTCGAGGTCATATAGTCAAATCTGATGTTAAGAGGGGTTTCCTTTGCTTCGGCCACAATGAGGTGTAGTAGGTGTAGATAGTCGATATCCGAGAGCAAGACGCAGGTTTCTGTTGAACTAACTTTTCTAGTTGTAAAAATTCAGTCTTGCCCTTGAGCTTGAACACTTGACATCCGTATTCGATAGAGCGAAAAACAGCTCTATAAAGGGTAAGAAGTAAGCTTGGATGAGATCCCCATTTAGTACTTACGAGAACAACTGGTATATTAGTAAAATTGCGTCCCTTATTGACCAAGGTCTTTAGGTGCTCTTTGTCGTTCAATTTGGGGTCGAGATTGAAGCCCAGAAAGATGGCAGATTGTACTCTAGGAATTTCTACGTTCTGAATGTGTAGTTTAATATCCGGATGTGACTGTCTCTTCCTTGTAAAGAGCATCCATTGGGTTTTTGAGGGGGAAACTTCCAAGCCCTTGTTTCTCAAGTAAGCATATATATTATTTAGTGAAGATTGGACCGACGATCTAGCATCTTCAACGTTTTGGTTTGAGAAGATAACGACGTCGTCCGCATATTGTAAGAGAAGGGTGTCCTCATGTAGACATTTATTAATATATGCACAGTAGAGGTTGAAGAGCAAAGGGCTAAGAATGGACCCTTGAGGGGTATCTTTCAAAGCAATGTATGGACCTTTAAGCACGCCATCACAAATGAACATGATTTGTCTGTAGGAAAGAAGGTTACTTATGAATTTAACGGTTTTGGACGGGATCTCAAAACGTTGTAAATCTTTTATTAAAATAGAAGGAATCACATTGTCGAACGCTCTCTCGATGTCCAAAAACGCACATATAGTAAGGGCGTTATTAATGAAGGCGCCCTGAATATAATTTGTCAGAGCAACAAGATTGTCAGAGCAGGCACACTGGGGGCGGAAGTCTGTTTGGTTAAGCGGCAGTATGGCATTAGATTCAGTAAACCACTTCAACCTCAGATAGATAATTTTTTCCATAATCTTTAAGAGGCACGAGAGAAGAGAAATCGGTCTGACACCTTTTCTATTTGGTTTAGGGATAAGGACGACGATTGACTTATTCCATTCCGCAGGGAAAATTCCTTGACAAAAAAGATTGTTATAGATTTGTAATAGCACGGAAAGACTATCCGGTGTTAAGTTCTTAATGATGTTATAGTCAATCTGGTCGGCCCCTGGAGCTGATTTAGTTTTGGCTGAATCAATAGCTAAGAGTAACTCCTTCATAGTAAAAGGATTGTCCAAGAATTTAGCGCTTTCGCTCTGAATGGGTATTTCCTTCAAGAAGGATACACTCTGAGACGGTATCTCGAGACTACAAGAGGGAGTACAGATTTTATTAATTTCATTTTCCTGTGCAGCCGACAGCGACTGGCCAGATGACATAACGGAAGCTAAACGTCGGTTTTTAAAACTTTGACCAACCTCCAAATTTTAGCAGACGGAATATGAGTGTTAAAACTGTTGCATAGTTCCTTCCATTTCCTTCTCTTGGTTCTTCTGAGGACGCATCTACATGCCGAAGCAGTGCGCTTATAAGCGTTATAGTTTTCTGAACTTGGCTAGCGGCTCCCGAGTCTCTTTGTCTCGCGTCTGGGGGCAACCGCGGTTCCAGAGTCTCTTTGCCTCGCATCTGGCGTCAACCGCGGCCTGACATTCTTCGGTCCACCAAGGAGGGGGGGGAGACGTTTTTCAACCATCGGTTTTGATTTCGGAGTATGTGATCCAGGAGAGAACAGAGAGTTTAGGGTGCCTTTGAGCTCTTTTACAAAACTATCATATTGAGAGGTAGCATCGTCTATCGTTACTAAAATAGAGGCAAAGTCAATACAAGTTAACTTGTGAATAAAGACCTTGAAGAGAATTAAGTTTAATTTTATACTTAAATGTAGTTTTTATGCAAGGAAGAATATTCAGGTTAATAACAATAGAAATTGATCACTAGAAATGGAGTTGAGTTCTGTATAACAGTTACTAAGAGTCAGGACAGGAGGTATTACGACAATAAGATCGATGACTGATATTTGCGAGTCGGGAGGAGTCAAAAGGGTAGGTTTATGATCGTTGCAGATAATAAGATGACGATCTTCGAGGAAGTTTAAAAGACATCTACCAAGAGAATCAGTAATCGAACAGCCCCAAGGTACATTATGCAAGTTGAAATCGCCTAGGAGGATGGCATAGGATTGATTCGCAACATAATCAAGCAGGCCCTCAATAACCATAGGAGGAGTTCATGACGACGGATGTCTGTATGTTAATAATGATAAAGGAGGGACCTTGAGTGTAAAGCTTGATACCGATGAGCTCGATTGAATGATGGCCAAGATGAGTAAGGTCAAGAAGATCGAAACGGAGAGATTTTTTAATAGCAATAGCTACCCCGTGTTGGCCGAGGCGGCGGATGTCACCTGTAACAAAATTAAAGATGTTAGAATGTAAGTAAGTATTTTCGGTGACCATAATCTCTTGGAGACACCAGAGATCGTATATGTAATCATTAGCCTGAATTTCCGGAAGCTTCCCCCGTAAACCCCTACAATTCCAATTAGCAATAGAAACAGGCTTGTTAGGAGACATAAGTAAAATTGGGTTATGAAAGTGAAAAGTGATTTAAAATAAAGTAACAGAAAAATTAGTAATAATTGTAAGCGCGATCGTTAGAAACAGCGGGAGGGTCAGCTTGATGATTATCATAATAAGTGCGCGGGTCGTCATAATCAATCGGCTGTCGGTAGAAGCGAGGAGGGTGCGGTTCTATATATGAGCTTATATGGTTTAAAAATTGTTTAAGGAGCACAGAGAACATGGCCACATCTATCTTCCGGCAGGAAGGGCATCATGTTCGTAATGATAGTTATCTCGTGGATGATTAGCTCGATCATGATTGAGAAGGACGCCGTCTCTCGATATATTGAGAGATCTGCCGTTCGGAGATATCAGATATTCCCTCCTGACTTCTTCCAATGACTTAGAGTTATTATTAGTATTATTAGTATTACGAGAGGGAATGACTTGGATATCAGGGAGGTTCTGTACGAGTTTATAGTTATTTCGCGACGAAGATGGGAGAGGGAATTGTAGTCGGGAAACATCTGCTCTCTGATGTAGGGACTGAGGATGTTCGGATGAAGTGCGAGGAATAGAACTTTTAGCAGAGACTTTGGCGTACGATAATCTAGAGATGTCTGCATTTTCTAGAGGGGAAAACTTATTATAACTGGCGAACGAATGAGGGATACATTCTTTGGTGGAAGTAAAGGGAAATTATGATAATCATCATCCGCAAAGTGAACACTACCGGTACTACCTAAGTCAGCACTGGATCTAAAAATAGATCGAGAGTCAATAGACGATAGCCTACTCCTAGCATCCACAAGAGAGATATTTTCGGTGGCTGCGATCGTACTTTTTTCTGTTTGATAAAAAGAGGGCAATTTGTCGACGTAGCGATATGATCTCCAGAGCAATTGATATACTTGGGGGGGGGGAGGGGGGAGATTTTGCCTCTCATATGTCTCGTCCTCTCTGTGAGCATCTTTACCACAGCCTGCATCTCGTCGAATCTTACAAAACTTTCGGATGTGACCAACCCTGAAGCAAGAAAAGCACGTTTTGACTCTAGGGACAAAAGGTAAAACCTCGTGAGAATCGTAGAAAAGAAATACTTGCCTGGGGAGGATCTGTCCATCAAATTTAATGTTAACCGAGGTGGAAGGGGTATATTCAACACCGCCTTCCTTAACAATGCGCCTGTTAAGTCTTTTAATTTCGGTTATGGGACAAGAAGACTTAAGATTTAATTTGAGTTCTTGATCCGTTACAGAGGTCGGAATGCCCCTTATTATACCTGAACGCATTATCTTAAAAGTAGGAATAAAAATAGAGTACCCTGCCTTGATGAGGTCTGGGTTAATCACAAGGTTGTTAGCTGTTTCGTAATTGAGCATTTAAATCGAAATTTTTCCACGTGAGACCTTTTTCATAGATACTATATCTGAGTGCACTACCTTAGCAACTTGTCTTTTCATTAAAACTTCGAATGCACTCTCGGTTATGCAATCATTGCTCACTTGCATATGGACAATAAAAGGCGCGCGATCAGTCGGGCCATACCTGTTATCAGAGAGATTATGAGAAACCTGATGAGCACGAGTCGCATTATCAGGTAGAGAGACAGAAATAGAGACAGAAGCAGCTTTGTCCGGGCTTAGGCCCGGTCCATTGCGACGTTTGGCATACTCATGCTCATGCTTGAGTACCGAGTCCTCATTGACTCTTTTGGCCGTGCGATCCATTGTAACGTCCATCTGCTCGCGTGAATCGTTCGTCGCCCTGCCAAATTTTCCTTGGCGAAGGCATCAAAATGTTCAACCGAAACGCTAGTGAGGGTGACGCCATTCGCAGAACCAGGGGAGAAGGGCCCGCCGGGATCCCCCATCCCACCTCCCGTGGGAGGCACACTCATAGTTTTTCAAAACATCGCTAAAAGGATAGGAGAGTTAGGCGCAAATAGAAAGAAGATAAAGAAGGAATGCGAATCAAATAATGACTCAGAAAGACACAGGACGCTCTGAAAAGAGCGGATGATGCAACACACGACGCGACACTAAATGCAGACACGTCCGCACCGATCGAAGACACGCGCCAAATCGACGGAAAAGCGGAAGCCAAAACTTGCGGAAAAACAAAAGCAGACAAGCGGAATGTACCATCTTATAATGTCCGCTGATAAAATAGACGCGAACGTTCTACTTAGCTTTAAGAGATCACACCACACATACAATTTCCAAGCTAGTGAACATAACATTTCGTTGACAACATAAAGTCGTTATAATAAATGGAATATTGCAATGATTACGAAAATATATAACTAATTAATGTAACACAACATCTATAATAGTACAATAGTTATACTTCCATTTATTTTCATTTTTTTTGTCTCCAATTCGAAATTAATTAACAACAAATGAAACAAGAAAACCCAGCAAACGAGAATAGATTAAAATGGATTGAAATTTTTTTCTATCCGAATGCATATTTTATAAATAGCGAATACTTTTTTTTAATTTAATTAGTTTCAATTGGATGTAATTGGATTAAAAAACTGCATTTCCTTTCAAAATTTTGAATTGAACAGTATTCACAATTGTGTTTATGTGCACAGAAAAAGCTAATATTATTTTTAGATTGAAAGGCATAGAGATATGCTCCATGTAATTTCTATAAATGAATAAAAATGCATTCAGAATTGAAAAGCATTCATTTTAACATTCGTGAATCAATATTTCCGAAAATCTGAATCCATTTCAATTTATTTCAATCCATTCTCGTTTGCTGAGTATGCATTTATTACTTTTCTACATTCATTATCTTCGTTTATAAGATTTCATATAATGATTTTCGTTATTTAAATTACCTTTTGACTTTATTTCCAATACATACATATATGCATATATACATATATGCATTTTATTATTTTTTTTAGTAATCTCAACTCTTTCTTTTATCCGATATTTGAATATTAAACAATAGGTCTGTTTTAAAACATTCAGATATTTCAGAATTTTCTTGAATTATATTACTACATTTACACATTACTGCATTATATTTACTATTCCAACTATATCAGATTGTAAATAGAGATAAATTATTTTATTATATTTATCATTTAATATATTAGCTGAATCTTTCTATAATGCTCAATTATCATAGCCCATGTTAACTATCCACTATTAAATAAATATATGCAATTTATACATACTTTCACATATTGTTATTTCATGTTCCGTCATTATTATTGGACTCATTTAATATAATAATTATTTCATTCAATATAATAATTATTTTCTTACAGCTATTTTAATTTATTTTAATAAACTGTCGAGAGTGATACTCCCTTTCCCCCTTAATCATTTTCTCGATCAGTTTCACCTATTTCGACAAATTAAAGGTATGTTCGCCACTTCGTCAACCAATCTAACATTACTTTAACTTTCATGTTTCATGACTATTACGTTAACATCGAGACATTAATTAAATTACCTAAGCTCAATTATTATCGAGAAGAGGCTCCGTAAGTTTCTGCTTGACCTACGGACTCATTTCCGTCATCTCTAACTAAATATAACAGTTGTAATCCTAATTTGAATTTACCGGGAAATGTCGCTTGTCCGTGCTATCTCACCCTAGCTCAGCGTTCTCATCCGGGACGTAACAATCTATTACTATCGTGTCACGTCTCAGGGTGATTCACGATTTCGAATTAACCTGTGACTGAACTCGCGATTTCGCGCGCTAGAGGAAAAAGTGGCCGAGGTTGTTTACTCTACTGATTAGCTAGACGCGAACGCTGGATATAACGATTATAATGGATTCGGAGTCGCTTCACGGTTGCTCTTCTGTCGCTTCCAAGAATACGAAGAATCTTTCTAATACTCTGGGGCACTCGGAGCAAGTTGTAACCGCGCGAAGCGTAATTAATATCAAGAAGCGTGCGTTACAGGTCTCGAGCCGTTCGGGATAACCCAAATGGATGTAATGATGCAGAATCCCGTAATAATTCTCCTTTTCGAAAAGCGATAATGCGGTGTAACACATTCGATGCATTTAATTATTCCGCTCTCTTTATGTTAGTGGAATAAGGTGGGCTCACAACGGCCGCTACGTACTCACGCGATGTACGGATCAATGAATAAAAGTCGAGCATCGATAGAGGTGCGCGAACGCGAGAGGATAGGACATGTTCTATCGTTCATTTATAGCGAGTTTCGATTGATTAGCGAGATGTAGAGATTTCATTACCTTGAGATACCTCGGATGGATATTCTGGGATGTTTCCAAATGCCAGCGAAGATGTGCGTCTAGGCTTCTACTGCTCCTTGGAAAGATTTGGCTGTCGATTTTAGTCACACTAAAGGATGCGCGCGATCATCTTTTATTAATATTATCTTTTATTAATATTCGATAGCGGTCATTATTATTAGCGTTAGAATGAATTAATTAAGAGTATGGAGATGTCCATGGAATACACGCTCTAATAAGATTAATTGAATGTATATTTAATAATAATTCTTACGCTGATTAAACTTTTAATAACTAATTTTATACTAGGATAGCTTTACTTCTAAGTTAACATAGAGATTATCTCTTATAATTAGGACTTATGATTTAGAAATTGGATTGACGTTTTGAGTTAAGACCGAGATTGAAATTCCTAGAAATTGAAATTGCGACGATATCGCATTCGGTTTAGCATTATGTTCGCCCACGATATTTTTAGTAAGTTAGAGTGGAAAGAGATTTCAATTTCCGCGCGTCCACCCTGTACGACATGCGCTACTTCTTTGCTCTCTCTCTCCTAGCTTTTGCCCCGTGGACATTCCTAAAACTCTTTCCATAATCGTATTGCTAGTTCGCTCGTGGTGAGAGAGATATCAAGTGCGGTCTAAATGGCTCGACGCGTTCGTGTCTTGTGATTTTATTAGAAATTATTCTTGGACAAAATTAAAGTTATTGCGGACGTGACACAGAATAACGCTGATTAGTTACTTCTATGACGCATTCTCTATTCCGCAGTCATTTTCCGATCGTGATTTCACCCTTAGGGGTTTTATTACAAGAACAATGGCTTAGTTTCCACCGAGGGTTTAATCCGAATCAGAATGTAAGGACCAACCAACTACAGTCGAGTATTTCCCTGTTACAGTCGAACGACAGGGGAATGCTCGACTGTAGTTGGTTGATTCTTACATTCTGATCTGGATTAAACCTTCGGTGGAAATTAGATCAATGCACTCGCTGTCCTGCAACATCAAATGCAGAATAGCGCTGAGTGGTTATTTCAATGACACATTCTCTATTCCGCAGTCCTATTCCGCACTATGTGATTTCACTCTTATTCCTGCTTTTGAGCTCAGCGCCATTGAGTCCTATACAATATTATTGGTTCATCTAAATAGTATCCGCGGTTTTTTGTCACTAGATGTGTGTTGATGGTCATATATCTAGTGACAAAGTACCGCGGATACTTTTTAGATGACTCGATATAAGTCTGGCGTCCCATGGAGCAGAAATTTACAGCGAAACAAAACAACGCGACTAATCACAACTCTTCAGTCATTATTCTACTTTTTTTTCTAAGATTGTGATTGGTCTCTCTGTTTCGTTGTAAATTTCCGCTCCATGGGACGCCGATGCTTTTATATATAACGTAACTTGTGTCAATCAATCAAATCGTATCAAATTGTATCAGCTACTACATTATTCTAATTGAGACGATTTGATTGGCTGACGCAGTTACGCTTACGTAAGTTACGCTTCATGTAAAAGCAGCCTAAGGCTGGGTTCACACTGACGGAAAAGCGGAAAGCAGAAAAGCGGAAGCCAATCTGAACTCGTAGTAGTAATAGGCGGTACATTTCGCTTATCTGCTTCTATCTTTCCGCGAGTTCTGATTAGCTTCCGCTTTCCGTTTTATTGTCAAGGTGTGAACCTGGCCTAAGAGAAGCGCAAATGGATTTCGCTTATTGAATAGCTGATAGCGGCCAAATCAAAATCGAGAATATCAGGCTGGTAACTGGATATCAATCATGAAACTTTATCTCTAGAATAGAAAATAAAAAATGAAAATTTTAACTTTTGAAATATTAATAAAGATTAATAAAGAAATTTTTCACTTTTCCCTTTTCATCCTAGAAAAGAAGTTTCAAGCGAAGAGCACAGACTCTTGCATAAAGTATAATTCATAGTTCATAAGGGAATCAACCAATCGAAAATTTTCTTTTCTATGGAATGGGAGGAAAGGAAAAATTCTGATTAGTTGATTCGTTTATGCACTATGCGTTATGCAAAAGGTTCTGCTACGATCTTTATTCCGAATAGCGCTAATTGGTTGTTTCAATGACGCATTCTCTATTTCGCAGCCCTTTTCTGCATCTTTCATTCTTATAGCTCTGGTGCGATTTCGTCACGCGCGACATCCAATGAGTGTGCAGCTTTACTGATGATTTTCTAAAGGTATACTCTCATTGAATATCGCGTGTCGCGCGCGATGAACATCGCGCTAGTGAGTCGGAGGCGGAAGTTAGTGCGATGTTCAATCAACGTTTCGCTTGCTCGGAAGTAATAGATATATAATTTCTACCGCATGACAAAAGTTCAACTCAATCCAATTTTTACCGCGCGGCGGAAGTAATATTACATTATTTCTAGAAATTTTACATAGTGAATCCGACTTAAGAACATAGAATTATTGGTTAGTGCGATAACTTCCGTCTCTCGGCAAGCGTTGCCGTATTCTGTGTACAGGAATCCTAAGGGTGAAATCACACGGTGTGGAAAATGACTGCGGTATAGAGAATGCGTCATTGAAACTACCAATCAGCGCTATTCCGCACTTTTTCATCACGTAAGTTTTGTGTGCTATGTTCACATGATGCCTCAAAGATGTATCCAGCATGAATATCATTTAAAAACTACTAACTTCGTGTTAATAATTTGCTTATTAAAATGAAATATAATTTTTCAAATTATACAAATAATATTCACTGTTGTAATACTTAATGTTTTACAATTAATATTTACAATCTCATAACAATTTTTTGAACTACTTTAACGCATTTACTATCATTTTTCCGCATCGTGTGAACATAGCACACAAACTGGCGTGATGGAAAAATGCAAAAAAGGGCACATTGAAATCGCATGTAAAACCGGTTCTACATTAGTTGCAAGCTGATTGTTGCGCAAGTTTTTTGCGACAGCCAATATGAAGCGTTGATTTCAAAATGCAAACTTCATATTGTTGCAATAAACTTGCGATCGGCTTGCAACTAATCGACTTAATGTATCATTGTTTTTTTTATCTTGGTATCTATATTTATGTACTCAAATTTGTCATTTTGCTTCATTCGTTTCGACATTACGCAATTCCATCATATCAATCAGCATCAAATTATTTTAACTTCTCAAACTACAACGGTTTATTACAAGAATAATGACGCACTCGCTATAATTTCCGCAATATCAAATGCAGAATATCGCTGAGTAGTTGTTTCAATGACGCATTCTTTATTCCGCACTGTGTGATTTTATCCTAAAAGTGAAATCACACAATGCGGAAAAGTGCTGCTTAATTAAGGCCACTACGGTTATGGAAATACAGAATTATAAACCAGCCCTTATTCCTGTTCCTATTATTTGTTTTATTGTGCGCAGGACCTTATGTTTTCTAGAGTATTTTGTATGTTCTAATACGGAGAGTAAGATAACCGCTTTATAGCTGTTTATAGCTTCTTATTCTTTCATTCTGTATGTGCATTTAATGCATCATGCGAGGAATAAATAATTGGATAAAAAGTACGTATCGATCAATGATGCAGAATTTATGCGCAAAGACTTTTAAATAAGCGAGTAAGTCTCTTTGCATTTTTATATTTCCAAGTATAGTTATAATATTAAATATTATTGTTTTGATATATATAATCTTCATTATTCTGAAAATTATTTTGTTTATATACATATATTTGTATTATATACTTTTATTTCACATTTATTGGTATTTTGGTTACATCAGCCTGTATATTATCGAGATAATAAAGTGAAACATTATGCTTTAAAAAAGAACTTTGGTAACATTAATCTAGCATTAAAATGTTTGTCAATTTATTAAAACAATAAAAACAGATTATTTCACATAAATTCAGGATTAATGATTGTGTTAGCTAATGTTTGCAGATATTTCTAAAATAATTGTGATAAATAAAGGTATTTAATAGTGAATTTGATTGGATGCATTCAGCACTGATGCGCATTAAAGCTGTGGTAAAGAAATTGATTGACATATAAAAATATGTTCAACGTAAATAGAAAAATGGATTAAATCATGAAATCCTCAATAAATTTTATTGTGCTGTTAGCTAAAATCTTCTATAATTTGAAATATTTGCATTTTGTACAGATTAAATCATTCTTCAACGGCTATATACACTGGTGTGCAGTAGTATATTGCGCTACAATAGTAATGCGCTATAAGTCAGATTTTATGTTTTGTACATTGAGGTGAAATATGCCTTTTACCTAATATTTTCTTAATAAATCTTTTAAATATTTAATTTCTATATTTATAAATTAAGTTTTTTTAATTATATATTTTTGTATATATTTTCAGGAAATATTAATTTATATTGTGCCACAATAAATAAATAATATTTTGTATTAAAATGTTTCCTAATATCCAGAAGAAGGACTATAGAGTCCTGGATTTAATACGTCAAAGAGAAATACAAGTGAGTTAAATAATTCTTGAATATTTTTAAGTATGTTTACTAATGTTTTACAATTGTATATAATTATGGATGTGTACAATGTAATATAGGACTCAGTAACACACATAATTTTACAAAAACTACATGTTACTGAAAATTTGATATCACGTCTGGGTTTAGAAAAAGAATTAAATGGTCATTCGGGATGTGTCAATTGTTTAGAATGGAATGAAACTGGGCAGTATGTATTTATTATCTATGTTTTTATTTAGGTATGATTTAATCAATGACTATGTATGAAATATATACATATTTTTTTTGTGCAGAGTGCTTGCATCAGCATCAGATGACAAAGATATTATATTGTGGGATCCTTTTCGTTATGAAAAAAAATTGGTACTTCATTCAGGCCATCGCGGAAATATTTTCTCTGTAAAAGTAAGTTAATATCAATCTATTTCTTCTGCATCGTTTATTGATTTATAACTTTATCAAATGTAATATCTTGTAAATATGGATTAGATGTCAAATAATTTTCAAGGCTTGTGTACATTATTACAAAAAAATATAATAGATTTTTTTAGAATTAAGCTTCTTACATTTTTGTAAGACTATGATTATTCAAAGCATTAAATTATGTTTGAGATTTCGCTTAAGATTTATTTTGATAATTGTACTTTGCTTTTAGTTTATGCCAAAATCAAATGACAGTGTACTGGTGTCAGGTGCAGCCGATTGTAGAATTCGAGTTCATGATCTTACACTCTCCGAACCAATATTTACGTGTAAATGTCACAAACAACGTATAAAGCGCATCGCTACCGTTCCCAGTATACCATTTTTATTTTGGAGCGCTGGAGAAGATGGTCTCTTTTTGCAATATGACATTCGTACACCGCATGTTTGCAAAAGTAATGATCACAGTGTACTTGTGAATCTGGTTTATCATACGGGTTGTTATGCAGAGGGCAAGTGCATTGCTGTAAACCCGAGGAAACCTGAACTAATAGCCATCGGTGCTAATGACGCTTACATCCGAATGTATGATCGACGAATGATAAAACTCTCGCAGGTGAGATTCCATTTATTCTTGATCGACTTTAACACTTAACAATAAATAATCATAAATAAAAAGCACTTTATCACTTTTTATGATTATTTACTGACTTAGAAGGGCACAGTTTTTGTCCATCTTAACAAATGCTTTTAATGCAATCCCATCATTTTGTTTTAACCAAATTGTCTTATTTATAAATGACACATAATAAAAATTAACATATCATTTCTTGCTTCTCGACTTACTATTCAATATAGCTATAGTGACTCGGAAATCTTAATGCTAATAACTTTTACATTATAACATTCTGGCCATGAAATTATAGGTTCCTCCATCTCCTTCTATACATGATAATTCAAATGGGGGAAATATTAGCACGTATCGAGCAGGTAAAGGTGATCCAGATGACAATATTCCACTGGGTAGTGCACAATATTTCATTGCAGGTTTGTTCCTACAGAGATAGCATAGTCTACTTCAGTTGCTATCTACTTTAGTTCTATTTTCCTTTTCAATATTACACAATCGTTTTAACCGAAAAATTATTCGATCTAATATTGTAGGTCATCTCCGCTCTCGTGATGGTACCAGGAGCATTACAACCACCTATTTGACATTCAGCGACGATGGAAATGAGTTACTCGTGAATATGGGAGGAGAACAAATTTATTTATTTGACATCAACGATTCGAACAGTTCGAAAAAAATTTTCGGTTCATCCTGGAGATCTCCAGGTAAGTAATGCTATTGTTTTTGTTGTATGTATATATAGATGTATGTATAATTAGAATTACTATTCTAATGAATGATAATCCACTTTTTAATAGGATCAATTGAGCAAGATCAAAGACTTGATGAATATTATATGAAACAGAATGATGTAGACGAAACAGGAGATTTTGTAGATAAAAATGTAAAGATATTGCCACCACATGTTGAAGAAATAAAGCGCCTTGTAAGTTTGTACAGTCATTCCTTATGTATATATTAAACAAAAAAATTAATATTTAGCATAAATAAATATTTTTCGTAATAAAATTTTATTTTATTTTTTTTTATACTAGCCCTCGAATGTTGAATTTATCTCTAAACATTTTTTATCTATTTTTATGAGTTTATATTTTTTTGAATTATGGATTTCATGTTTGATGATAGTTTGTAATATATATTCCGTTATATTTAAATATAAAAATATTTTAATTTTTTGATATTAGTAGAATATTTAATATAATGCTTTTTATGGTCAACAGGCAAATGAAGGCTTTGAGCAGCAGAAATATTCATTAGCAATTAATTTGTATAATAAAGCAATTTCAAACTGTCCAACTGCAGCAGTATTGTTTGCTAATCGAGCAGCTGCTTATATGAAACGCGCTTGGTAACTATTCTCGCTCATAACAGTATGTATAAGATAAATAATTGTTAAATTATTATATGTACGTGTATATAAGTGTACATAATTATGATATTCTTAGGGATGGTGATATTTATGCTGCTTTACGAGATTGTAAGACAACATTACTTCTTGATCCAGAACATGTAAAAGCTCATTTTAGGTAAACTTAACATATATTGGTTATAATTGAAGAATTTGAATATTCAACTACCATAGATAGTTCAACCATAACTGTATGAAATGTATTTTTACAATATTAATTACAATTTATATTAAAAAAAACGCATTTATTCATATTATTTGAAGTGGTTTAATACATCAATATATTCTCAATATACGAGTATATTTCAATATGAAATTTTATATTTTAATAGATAAATATACACTAATGAAATTTATTAATATAATTCATTGTTTGTACATGTGTGTAGATTGGCACGTTGCCTATTTGATTTAAATCGATCAATTGAAGCAGACAAGGTGCTCAAGAGTTTTAAACAAAAATTTCCAGAATATGCATCTAATTCAGCATGTAGAGCGTTAAAGATGGACATAAAGGAAGCTATCGATGCCGGTAACACTATTTAATTTTATCATTTTTCTATATAAAAATACTTTATAATATACGTGTATAGGATGCTTACTTTAATTAATTTCAATCAGTTTAAAAAAAAATCAATATTTTACGAGATATTTATTATTTTATTTTTCTGGCAAATTTGAACACAAAATATAAAATATCTCGTAAATTATTATTTTTTTTTTATTACCATATCTTAATATTTTTATGCATAGAATAATAAGAATCACTTAATGTAAAATTTGCGCATCTTTTTTGAAAACCAACAATGTGTTTCCTTTACGCCAATTGAGCGTAAAAATAATTCACCAATTGAACTATCTCATTATTCTACATAAAAATAATATACAGTTACCAAAAAATAATTTACAAAATATTTTAAATTTTATGTCAAAATTTGTCACAATAAAAATCCACATCTCTTTTAACATGTAATTACTAAAACAGATAACAGCTAATTATTTAAGTTAATATTGCATAAATCATTATTTTAATTATATTTACAATTTTAATGTACATAACATTCTCAGCTTCAATACAGGATATGCTAATAGGAACAAGCTTAACATCTTGTGGTATTACTGAACTCACATAAATTCACACACATAATAGGAACAAACACAGTAATATTTAATAATGTAATGGAAACAGTTACCTTATTATTCGTTATATGTCATATTTTTTTCTGCAAAGTGTATGCAGATAACGCATAATAAGAAATCATAAATATAATATTGACTTATCTGAATATTTATATAATCGAAGCAATCATAAAATGTTGACTATTTAATTATTGTTGAATCCACTTAATAATTCTATAATAAAAATGTATAGACTTAGATAAGTATTTTATCATTGCTGATACTTATTATATTGTTATTATTTAAAAAATTAATTTTAACGCATTTTATCTACTAGGGAAAGCAGAAATTTACAGCGAAACAAAACAACGCGACTAATCACAACTCTTCAGTCATTATTCTACTTTTTTTTCTAAGATTGTGATTGGTCTCTCTGTTTCGTTGTAAATTTCCGCTCCATGGGACGCCGATGCTTTTATATATAACGTAACTTGTGTCAATCAATCAAATCGTATCAAATTGTATCAGCTACTACATTATTCTAATTGAGACGATTTGATTGGCTGACGCAGTTACGCTTACGTAAGTTACGCTTCATGTAAAAGCAGCCTAAGGCTGGGTTCACACTGACGGAAAAGCGGAAAGCAGAAAAGCGGAAGCCAATCTGAACTCGTAGTAGTAATAGGCGGTACATTTCGCTTATCTGCTTCTATCTTTCCGCGAGTTCTGATTAGCTTCCGCTTTCCGTTTTATTGTCAAGGTGTGAACCTGGCCTAAGAGAAGCGCAAATGGATTTCGCTTATTGAATAGCTGATAGCGGCCAAATCAAAATCGAGAATATCAGGCTGGTAACTGGATATCAATCATGAAACTTTATCTCTAGAATAGAAAATAAAAAATGAAAATTTTAACTTTTGAAATATTAATAAAGATTAATAAAGAAATTTTTCACTTTTCCCTTTTCATCCTAGAAAAGAAGTTTCAAGCGAAGAGCACAGACTCTTGCATAAAGTATAATTCATAGTTCATAAGGGAATCAACCAATCGAAAATTTTCTTTTCTATGGAATGGGAGGAAAGGAAAAATTCTGATTAGTTGATTCGTTTATGCACTATGCGTTATGCAAAAGGTTCTGCTACGATCTTTATTCCGAATAGCGCTAATTGGTTGTTTCAATGACGCATTCTCTATTTCGCAGCCCTTTTCTGCATCTTTCATTCTTATAGCTCTGGTGCGATTTCGTCACGCGCGACATCCAATGAGTGTGCAGCTTTACTGATGATTTTCTAAAGGTATACTCTCATTGAATATCGCGTGTCGCGCGCGATGAACATCGCGCTAGTGAGTCGGAGGCGGAAGTTAGTGCGATGTTCAATCAACGTTTCGCTTGCTCGGAAGTAATAGATATATAATTTCTACCGCATGACAAAAGTTCAACTCAATCCAATTTTTACCGCGCGGCGGAAGTAATATTACATTATTTCTAGAAATTTTACATAGTGAATCCGACTTAAGAACATAGAATTATTGGTTAGTGCGATAACTTCCGTCTCTCGGCAAGCGTTGCCGTATTCTGTGTACAGGAATCCTAAGGGTGAAATCACACGGTGTGGAAAATGACTGCGGTATAGAGAATGCGTCATTGAAACTACCAATCAGCGCTATTCCGCACTTTTTCATCACGTAAGTTTTGTGTGCTATGTTCACATGATGCCTCAAAGATGTATCCAGCATGAATATCATTTAAAAACTACTAACTTCGTGTTAATAATTTGCTTATTAAAATGAAATATAATTTTTCAAATTATACAAATAATATTCACTGTTGTAATACTTAATGTTTTACAATTAATATTTACAATCTCATAACAATTTTTTGAACTACTTTAACGCATTTACTATCATTTTTCCGCATCGTGTGAACATAGCACACAAACTGGCGTGATGGAAAAATGCAAAAAAGGGCACATTGAAATCGCATGTAAAACCGGTTCTACATTAGTTGCAAGCTGATTGTTGCGCAAGTTTTTTGCGACAGCCAATATGAAGCGTTGATTTCAAAATGCAAACTTCATATTGTTGCAATAAACTTGCGATCGGCTTGCAACTAATCGACTTAATGTATCATTGTTTTTTTTATCTTGGTATCTATATTTATGTACTCAAATTTGTCATTTTGCTTCATTCGTTTCGACATTACGCAATTCCATCATATCAATCAGCATCAAATTATTTTAACTTCTCAAACTACAACGGTTTATTACAAGAATAATGACGCACTCGCTATAATTTCCGCAATATCAAATGCAGAATATCGCTGAGTAGTTGTTTCAATGACGCATTCTTTATTCCGCACTGTGTGATTTTATCCTAAAAGTGAAATCACACAATGCGGAAAAGTGCTGCTTAATTAAGGCCACTACGGTTATGGAAATACAGAATTATAAACCAGCCCTTATTCCTGTTCCTATTATTTGTTTTATTGTGCGCAGGACCTTATGTTTTCTAGAGTATTTTGTATGTTCTAATACGGAGAGTAAGATAACCGCTTTATAGCTGTTTATAGCTTCTTATTCTTTCATTCTGTATGTGCATTTAATGCATCATGCGAGGAATAAATAATTGGATAAAAAGTACGTATCGATCAATGATGCAGAATTTATGCGCAAAGACTTTTAAATAAGCGAGTAAGTCTCTTTGCATTTTTATATTTCCAAGTATAGTTATAATATTAAATATTATTGTTTTGATATATATAATCTTCATTATTCTGAAAATTATTTTGTTTATATACATATATTTGTATTATATACTTTTATTTCACATTTATTGGTATTTTGGTTACATCAGCCTGTATATTATCGAGATAATAAAGTGAAACATTATGCTTTAAAAAAGAACTTTGGTAACATTAATCTAGCATTAAAATGTTTGTCAATTTATTAAAACAATAAAAACAGATTATTTCACATAAATTCAGGATTAATGATTGTGTTAGCTAATGTTTGCAGATATTTCTAAAATAATTGTGATAAATAAAGGTATTTAATAGTGAATTTGATTGGATGCATTCAGCACTGATGCGCATTAAAGCTGTGGTAAAGAAATTGATTGACATATAAAAATATGTTCAACGTAAATAGAAAAATGGATTAAATCATGAAATCCTCAATAAATTTTATTGTGCTGTTAGCTAAAATCTTCTATAATTTGAAATATTTGCATTTTGTACAGATTAAATCATTCTTCAACGGCTATATACACTGGTGTGCAGTAGTATATTGCGCTACAATAGTAATGCGCTATAAGTCAGATTTTATGTTTTGTACATTGAGGTGAAATATGCCTTTTACCTAATATTTTCTTAATAAATCTTTTAAATATTTAATTTCTATATTTATAAATTAAGTTTTTTTAATTATATATTTTTGTATATATTTTCAGGAAATATTAATTTATATTGTGCCACAATAAATAAATAATATTTTGTATTAAAATGTTTCCTAATATCCAGAAGAAGGACTATAGAGTCCTGGATTTAATACGTCAAAGAGAAATACAAGTGAGTTAAATAATTCTTGAATATTTTTAAGTATGTTTACTAATGTTTTACAATTGTATATAATTATGGATGTGTACAATGTAATATAGGACTCAGTAACACACATAATTTTACAAAAACTACATGTTACTGAAAATTTGATATCACGTCTGGGTTTAGAAAAAGAATTAAATGGTCATTCGGGATGTGTCAATTGTTTAGAATGGAATGAAACTGGGCAGTATGTATTTATTATCTATGTTTTTATTTAGGTATGATTTAATCAATGACTATGTATGAAATATATACATATTTTTTTTGTGCAGAGTGCTTGCATCAGCATCAGATGACAAAGATATTATATTGTGGGATCCTTTTCGTTATGAAAAAAAATTGGTACTTCATTCAGGCCATCGCGGAAATATTTTCTCTGTAAAAGTAAGTTAATATCAATCTATTTCTTCTGCATCGTTTATTGATTTATAACTTTATCAAATGTAATATCTTGTAAATATGGATTAGATGTCAAATAATTTTCAAGGCTTGTGTACATTATTACAAAAAAATATAATAGATTTTTTTAGAATTAAGCTTCTTACATTTTTGTAAGACTATGATTATTCAAAGCATTAAATTATGTTTGAGATTTCGCTTAAGATTTATTTTGATAATTGTACTTTGCTTTTAGTTTATGCCAAAATCAAATGACAGTGTACTGGTGTCAGGTGCAGCCGATTGTAGAATTCGAGTTCATGATCTTACACTCTCCGAACCAATATTTACGTGTAAATGTCACAAACAACGTATTAAGCGCATCGCTACCGTTCCCAGTATACCATTTTTATTTTGGAGCGCTGGAGAAGATGGTCTCTTTTTGCAATATGACATTCGTACACCGCATGTTTGCAAAAGTAATGATCACAGTGTACTTGTGAATCTGGTTTATCATACGGGTTGTTATGCAGAGGGCAAGTGCATTGCTGTAAACCCGAGGAAACCTGAACTAATAGCCATCGGTGCTAATGACGCTTACATCCGAATGTATGATCGACGAATGATAAAACTCTCGCAGGTGAGATTCCATTTATTCTTGATCGACTTTAACACTTAACAATAAATAATCATAAATAAAAAGCACTTTATCACTTTTTATGATTATTTACTGACTTAGAAGGGCACAGTTTTTGTCCATCTTAACAAATGCTTTTAATGCAATCCCATCATTTTGTTTTAACCAAATTGTCTTATTTATAAATGACACATAATAAAAATTAACATATCATTTCTTGCTTCTCGACTTACTATTCAATATAGCTATAGTGACTCGGAAATCTTAATGCTAATAACTTTTACATTATAACATTCTGGCCATGAAATTATAGGTTCCTCCATCTCCTTCTATACATGATAATTCAAATGGGGGAAATATTAGCACGTATCGAGCAGGTAAAGGTGATCCAGATGACAATATTCCACTGGGTAGTGCACAATATTTCATTGCAGGTTTGTTCCTACAGAGATAGCATAGTCTACTTCAGTTGCTATCTACTTTAGTTCTATTTTCCTTTTCAATATTACACAATCGTTTTAACCGAAAAATTATTCGATCTAATATTGTAGGTCATCTCCGCTCTCGTGATGGTACCAGGAGCATTACAACCACCTATTTGACATTCAGCGACGATGGAAATGAGTTACTCGTGAATATGGGAGGAGAACAAATTTATTTATTTGACATCAACGATTCGAACAGTTCGAAAAAAATTTTCGGTTCATCCTGGAGATCTCCAGGTAAGTAATGCTATTGTTTTTGTTGTATGTATATATAGATGTATGTATAATTAGAATTACTATTCTAATGAATGATAATCCACTTTTTAATAGGATCAATTGAGCAAGATCAAAGACTTGATGAATATTATATGAAACAGAATGATGTAGACGAAACAGGAGATTTTGTAGATAAAAATGTAAAGATATTGCCACCACATGTTGAAGAAATAAAGCGCCTTGTAAGTTTGTACAGTCATTCCTTATGTATATATTAAACAAAAAAATTAATATTTAGCATAAATAAATATTTTTCGTAATAAAATTTTATTTTATTTTTTTTTATACTAGCCCTCGAATGTTGAATTTATCTCTAAACATTTTTTATCTATTTTTATGAGTTTATATTTTTTTGAATTATGGATTTCATGTTTGATGATAGTTTGTAATATATATTCCGTTATATTTAAATATAAAAATATTTTAATTTTTTGATATTAGTAGAATATTTAATATAATGCTTTTTATGGTCAACAGGCAAATGAAGGCTTTGAGCAGCAGAAATATTCATTAGCAATTAATTTGTATAATAAAGCAATTTCAAACTGTCCAACTGCAGCAGTATTGTTTGCTAATCGAGCAGCTGCTTATATGAAACGCGCTTGGTAACTATTCTCGCTCATAACAGTATGTATAAGATAAATAATTGTTAAATTATTATATGTACGTGTATATAAGTGTACATAATTATGATATTCTTAGGGATGGTGATATTTATGCTGCTTTACGAGATTGTAAGACAACATTACTTCTTGATCCAGAACATGTAAAAGCTCATTTTAGGTAAACTTAACATATATTGGTTATAATTGAAGAATTTGAATATTCAACTACCATAGATAGTTCAACCATAACTGTATGAAATGTATTTTTACAATATTAATTACAATTTATATTAAAAAAAACGCATTTATTCATATTATTTGAAGTGGTTTAATACATCAATATATTCTCAATATACGAGTATATTTCAATATGAAATTTTATATTTTAATAGATAAATATACACTAATGAAATTTATTAATATAATTCATTGTTTGTACATGTGTGTAGATTGGCACGTTGCCTATTTGATTTAAATCGATCAATTGAAGCAGACAAGGTGCTCAAGAGTTTTAAACAAAAATTTCCAGAATATGCATCTAATTCAGCATGTAGAGCGTTAAAGATGGACATAAAGGAAGCTATCGATGCCGGTAACACTATTTAATTTTATCATTTTTCTATATAAAAATACTTTATAATATACGTGTATAGGATGCTTACTTTAATTAATTTCAATCAGTTTAAAAAAAAATCAATATTTTACGAGATATTTATTATTTTATTTTTCTGGCAAATTTGAACACAAAATATAAAATATCTCGTAAATTATTATTTTTTTTTTATTACCATATCTTAATATTTTTATGCATAGAATAATAAGAATCACTTAATGTAAAATTTGCGCATCTTTTTTGAAAACCAACAATGTGTTTCCTTTACGCCAATTGAGCGTAAAAATAATTCACCAATTGAACTATCTCATTATTCTACATAAAAATAATATACAGTTACCAAAAAATAATTTACAAAATATTTTAAATTTTATGTCAAAATTTGTCACAATAAAAATCCACATCTCTTTTAACATGTAATTACTAAAACAGATAACAGCTAATTATTTAAGTTAATATTGCATAAATCATTATTTTAATTATATTTACAATTTTAATGTACATAACATTCTCAGCTTCAATACAGGATATGCTAATAGGAACAAGCTTAACATCTTGTGGTATTACTGAACTCACATAAATTCACACACATAATAGGAACAAACACAGTAATATTTAATAATGTAATGGAAACAGTTACCTTATTATTCGTTATATGTCATATTTTTTTCTGCAAAGTGTATGCAGATAACGCATAATAAGAAATCATAAATATAATATTGACTTATCTGAATATTTATATAATCGAAGCAATCATAAAATGTTGACTATTTAATTATTGTTGAATCCACTTAATAATTCTATAATAAAAATGTATAGACTTAGATAAGTATTTTATCATTGCTGATACTTATTATATTGTTATTATTTAAAAAATTAATTTTAACGCATTTTATCTACTAGGAAAAGATATCACCCAAACTAGGCAGACATTCCTTCCACTATCAGAATATGAACAAGAATGGAGGCATAATACAATCGACTACAAAATGAGATTCTGTGGACATTGTAATACTACAACTGACATAAAAGAAGCCAACTTCTTCGGAAAGTAAATAGATTTGTAAACAATGATATAATTATAGTGATTAATTTCATTTTTTCCAAAATCTACATTATTTGCATAAGATTAAGTTAATCATTGTAATATTATCTTCTTTTTTAAGTAATGGTCAATACATAGTAGCTGGGTCAGATGATGGTTCCTTTTTTATCTGGGATCGTAATACTACCAATATCGTACGTGTGCTGCGAGGAGACGAAAGAATCGTTAATTGTTTACAACCACATCCATCTATGTGCTTGTTAGCTACTAGTGGCATTGATCCAGTGATCAGATTATGGAGTCCATGGCCAGAGGTAAATCATATTTTTTATTTTATTATTGTTTATTGTATATTTATTGTGTTATTGTTCGGTTAGATATACAGCCATCCCTTTTTATTTCGTAAATTAACAGACACAGACCTAATAAATATAATATTAAATTACATTCTAATTACATTCATTACAAGTATAGTAATCACTTAGAAAAGTTATCTATGTTAGAGAACGGAGAGATATACATACTTTTTGCACGTAAAATAAATGATACGATGTAATAAAAGTTTTTCTAACAGCTAACGGTGTATAAATATTGGGTCATCTAAAAAGTATCCGCGGTACTTTGTCACTAGATATATGACCATCAACACACATCTAGTGACAAAAAACCACGGATACTTTTTAGATGACCTAATATGTAAGATATAACAAAATGATTATCCAAATTATATAAATTATTTTGGTTAAAAATTTTGTGGCCAACTAATGACTTTTCAATTTCGATCCTGCGATGTGGCTAACTTTTGAGATAAAGTTCCATGAGGCGTATTTGCCAGCGTAACCAATCACTAGTCAGTAAAACACGAAACCTCAACAGTGATTTCAATTGCTTCTGGGCCTCTTCTTGAAAAGAAACATATACAAAAAAAAGTCTAGGGAAATACTACATATACATATTATTTTACTTATAATATTTTACTAGAATTTCGTATGTTTTTTTTTTTCAAGAATAGAGGACTTGATTACGCGATACGTGACAAAATACACCTCATGAGACTCTAGCCCGACTCTCGACGATTGACGATTAACATATTAACATGTTGTCATTTGATCAATGATTATCATGCTTGCAATGGAGTTTAATTAGAATCGTTAAATTTAAGGGATACATCTAGGTGAACGCCTGAAAACATAGGGTAGCTTTGTGAATTTTGTATAGTCAAATAATAAAATGAAATTCGGATTGAAAGCCTTTAATGTACATATAAGGACACAAAACAATTTTTGCTTAATTTTGTTGTGTCAAGATGGCGGCGCTGAAGCTTTGCAAGTGAGACTGCATTTTTCTCATAGGCCTCTGGGATTTGCAGCAGAAGTGCCGTATATTTTCACTAAGAGCAAAAAATAAAATTTTTTTATAATCTACTTAAATTTGCTAGAAAAGTACACACCTATATATTAAAATATTAGGTTTGTTCGTGTTGCATATTCCAACATGCTTCAACATATATTCTTACCATAGCTTCTACTTACTCTAACAAGCGCGTTGGAATGAGTAGGAGCTACGATTGGAAGAAGTAGGAGCATATTAGAACATGCGACGCGAACAAACCTATTGATTTTTGTAGAAATGGTGAACAGTGGCTACAAAATTTTCACCTAAAAAATTCAATAAAAAAATATTTATAACAAAAAAATTTTTAACCGATCGTAAAAATCATGTGTTAAATTTTCTAGAAAATTTAGTTTAACAATTGCTGTAAAAATTTCAAGTGGATCGGATAACGTTTGTTAAAGTTATGCTGCAAGCCAATTAGAAAAACATTTCGAGAAAAACGTGTTTAAAGTTTTGAGTAACATTATTTCATATTTAATTGCAGAAATTGTTAATTTACCTTTAGTCTACGATGTCTACATCATACAACTGTCCTTCCGCATTGATATTTACTTCCTCTTCCTCCTTTCTGAAGGATGTGGAAGCTCTACGAGCGTTCTTAGTGGCATCTATAAGCGAGCACTCGGCAAACTTGACGCGGCGCGCGTCAGCATTGAAAAAGAGATTATAGCAATTATGGCCTATAGTTGTAACATAATTGCATAATTTTCATTATACTTGACAATCCATCATTGAAAATGCAAGTTGCAGCGCCCTGATGAAAATGTAAAGTTTGTCGAAGCATCAAAGAAGTGTGAACAAAGAATTTTAACGTTTCTTAAACACTTCATTGACTTTCCATTGACTCTTAGTGTGAATATAAAAAATCGCACAGATTAAGACGTAGCATTGAAAGATTTTTCAGTTGTGTTCTAATGAAATAATCTTTTGAAGTGAGCCCTAGATTTTCAAGAAGAAAGCATAGCACTTTTTTTTAGATATTTACCGAATAAATGAAATATATTTTAAAATATTATTTGCTTGCCAAGGACCTCGATTATATTTCATTCACGTTCGTCTAAGAATTCGACGATGCTCCGTTTACGTTCTCTAGACTGCCTAATCACTCTCCGTTTACATTTAATGGACATTCTACTCATACTCACCGAAGAATTTATCTATACTTTTATTTATGTTTCTTTAACGTTTAATTGACGCTTCCTTTATGTTTCATGTTCCAATTTTCGCTTCTTACGAGTTTCATTTATGTTTCTGTTATTCTCTCCTCACACTTCCTTTACACTCCAATTAACGCTTTATTGACACTCGCTTTACGTTTTATTTTCATCAGGTCGATTATTTTTTTGCTACTTGAAGACGTTTTCGGAGCGACCACACAATTAAATTAACTAAAATCCTTGCTTCCTGCATGTCCTATCGCCAGATACAGTAATTCTAATATGTCCTTTTACTGTCGATAGTTTCTTTCCCTCTTCAGCTAGTTTCTTAAAACATTTCGAATTAACATCGATATTATGTACCTACAGAACGCAAAAACCTTAAACTGTTGCACGCTTCTTCGATACGCTTAGATAGCGTCACACTGTGCTTTAAAAAAAACCGCTGTAAAACCACTTAAAAAAATTTTTTTACGTATAAGACCAATTGAATTTTATTTTTAAGACTGCATCATTTCAGATAAAATTTTTTCGATTTTTTGAAAATTTTCACTTAAATGTTATCCCTTAATTTAATTTATTAGGGCTGTGTTTCCAAATTCACAGCCAGTGCTGAAAATGTATAGTATACGTAACATAAACTATAGATTTTTAGCAGAATTTTGGAACATAGTCTACTTTTGTTAGTATACGTCTATACGAGATGAAAAAAGGATGGCCACTTACACCCTGTGTATAAGAACCTTGGGGAAAGAAATTGCTGAAATTGTTAGAATCAACAATAAAATCATTGAAATGAGAAGTGAAAATCACTGAAATATTGTTGAAAATATTAAATTGTGTGATACTTTTAATATTGAAATACTATGATAATTTTAATGATAATGAAAACTAATGTGCAAATATATTTAATATTCATATTAATTTATTCAGAGATATTTAACATTGAATTGTACTGAAATATACCATGAATCCTAAATTATTGAAAATGCGTAGAAAAAAATGAAACGCGAGATACAATATATAATTTTTACAATTTATTGTATCTGAAATATACTGAAATACTATAAATTCTAATGATTTTTGTATGTATGAACATTTTTTTTAGATTGATAGAAATAGATGATGACATACGTCAAAATGTAGAGCTTGAGATCTTAATTAATTGGTATTTTATTTATTAATTGGTATTTTATTAAAAAATATTGATAAATTTTTCGAGTTATTCGAGTTACTGTATGATACGTCGATGCCAAACTAGTTAATATATTAACTGGTAAGTAACAAAAATCGATTTTTTTTCCTCCCATCAAAAAAATCAAAGAGATTCTGAAAATAGATATAAAAAAACCCGTGTCTCGGCGTTTTACCAGATCAAGTCATTAACGTTTTTTGCAGCCATTTATCATATTTGCTTTATATAGGCTTTTTACAATTGTTTTAAATTATATAATTTTTAAAAATAAATAATTTACGTTTTTGAAATTATATGATGAGTCCGAATATTAAAAAAAACAGAATTATTTTTTTCATATATTTTCAAATTTTTGTATAATGAATAGTGACAAAAAATAATTCTCAGTTTTTTTTCACATGCAAAAACGTCAATTATTTATTTTAAAAAATTATTATATAATTTAAAACAATTGTAAAAAGCCAATCTGAAGCAAATACGATAAATGGCTGCATAAAAAATGTTAACGACTTGATCTGATAAAAAGCCGAGACACGGATATTTTTTTTACATCTACTTTCAGAATCTCTTCGATTTTTTCATGGGAGGGAATATGTGTTGTACTGTGATATCAGTCATTTCTATCTTATGAGAAATTTGTCGAACATCAATTTTGAAAAAAAATATTACAAAAATTTTACAAAAAAAAATAGTGACATAATACTCATTGCTATGTGGCAGATTGTTTCACAATACTGTAAATTCATGGTATTTAACGGCACAATCCTAAATCGCTGGCTTCAGTTTGCACAAAAGATTTGAATTTAGAAAACTTTTGATATTCCGTTATTGTTATTGTTGGATGTACCACTATATGATTGAAATTTTAAAGAAAAATTCCACTTCAATTGATGATATATTTTAAATAAACCTGTATAAATTCTCATATTTATTTTACACATATACACTCACACCGATGTTACAGTGTATTTTATACATATACACAATAGGAAGACATAACGCACATACTATAATTTACGGATATTAATAAATTTTAAATTTATAGAATTAAATAAAAACTTATTTAACACAAAGGACAGCATGTAAAATATTACAAATTCCATTCAATTTAAATTTGATGTTACAGGATGGTAGTGTGAATGAAAGAGAAATTCAGAATCTAGATGATGCTGCATCAGCCAACCAAATACGCATGAACAGTGATCCATTTGAATTAATGCTCATGAACATGGGATACAGATTTCCCGTCCCTCAGCACGAATTTAGTGATGAAGACAGTGAAGATCAGCATGATCAGCCGATAACACAAGCTTTAAATTGTAGACCAAGTTAAATTTTGCAAGAAACAGAGAAAAACATACTAACAGTGGCTAGATAATTGAGAATTTACATACGTATTATATCTGTCACAAAATTATTTCAATCTCAATTATTTATTTTCTTCTTTCACAAATGTATCTCAAAGCACTTTTGTTGTATAATAATTTATTCAGTCAAAATATCTTTGTCAATCAAATCAAAGACGAAGTAGAAGCTTATTTACTAGGCATTGTGGATATGTTGATAACAAATAGCGAAAAACTTAATAAGAATTATATTCCGAGTCTTATAAGATGTAGTTAATAATATATCATATTATATTTCTTTGTACAAAATGATTTATTTTTATCCCCTATGGTAAAAAAGCTGCACTGACATAATTATCTTGAATTTATATGCATAAAAAAATCAAAAATTATTAATATGTTAATAATAGAAAATTTAGTTTTTTATTTTTTTAAGAAAATAAAATTTATTTTGCAAGAAAAATATTCTTTAATAATGTAAAGTACGATCTTCGCATGTTTAAGCTACACAGAGCTTTCTTCTGAGCCAGAGCGTCACGTGAGCGCTCGACGACCCGGCGCCTGGCTGCTACGTCTCAAGCAGTAGTGGGGAATCGGCTCAAAATATGCATCTAATGCCGAGCATTGCTTTAAATCATTAAATATTGTTAAATTTTATTAATGCATATAAACTCAAGATAAATTATATGTCAGTGCAGCAGACGCTCCTGAGCCAGAATGGTCATTCTGGCTCAGACAGACTGACCCAGCCGCCGAGTCTCAAGCGGTAGGGGATCGCTCGCCGGAATTGGCTCGAGATATGCATTTAATGCCGAGCACTGATTTAAAGAAATCAATTAACAGATGATGGTACAAGTTCCCATAAATTCTGTAATGTGCTGCCTTCTCTTGGCTCTTCCGTCGCAAGTCCTAAATGAATCGAATAATTTGGCTTTCTTTGACTTGTTTCTCTCTCAGAGAAATAATAACCAAATATATTTGATATTTCAGCTTGATTATCTTGTATCTCAGTGAAGTGTTCTATACTAATCTCTTCTTGCACAGGTGCCTGTAATGGCAAGGATACTTGATTATTATTACGTTGGACAAAATTTATTGATAATTAAATTTTAATAACTTGTAAGATTTTACAAGCTTTAAAAAAAAACATTTTGAGACAAATTTAAGATGCAATTAAAATTTAATTATAATCAGGTTATGAGCAGAGAAAAAAATAACACTCAAACATTTGACTTTTATTTACTTTTGACTAACAATAAGATGAACTTCAGTTTCTCTATGACATCGATAAAATATAAGACACCCCAGTAAACGAGAATGGATTGAAATGGATTCAAATTTTCAGAAGTACACATTCGCGAACATTAAAATAAATATTTTTTGATCCAAATGCATTTTTATTCATTCATAGGAATGGCATGAAGCACATTTTATTCAAATGATTCAAGAGAATAAAATAATGAGAACTAAATAGATAAGATTAAAAAAAAAAGAATAATAAAGAGAATAAAATTAAACAAAAAAAAGTTCTTTTTTTATTCAATTGGATTTAATGAGCAAAATACGCATAAAAATTTCAATCCATTTTAATCCATTCTCGATTACTGGAATATTAATTTCAATATCAAAATACCTGATGCTCAAATGTATATTCCACACCAAAAATAGGAAATTTTTCAAATTCTGAACGGAGTATTGATATTTCTTTGTATGTAATGTGAAGCTGTTGCAAAGGATTAACGCGAAAACCTAAGATGTATCCTCCACTGGCTTCTGTACTTAAAATTACTAAAGTTGGTCCAAATTTCGATGTCCTTATAGTAATCTAAAAAAATTTATTTATATGATACATACATACAATTTTTCATATTTCGTAGATTTTTTGTTATTAAAAATATTAAATATAACATAAGATATATATACATATAAATACATATACGTATATATATACATATACGTATAAAGTACAAGACGTCTCTAGATATAATTAAACATCATTTTAAATTATAATAGTAATAAGGCTCAATAAATTAAACAAACAGAAAGAAAAGCTATGAGTCTAAAACAATTATCATAAAATAAAAGAATTTGGGTCATTTTAAATCATTGCTAAACAATATTATCATAAGCAGTCGTTACAAATCGGTAGAAAACGTGAAAATGTAACAAAATTTTCATCATTTTTATATTAAAATTTGCTACAGCAAAAGAAAAAAACTTTCGATTTGTCAGAGTCATATTAATGTCATCTATATATTTCTAAACAAAATTATATGAATTTTTATAGATAAATCAATTTCTCTCCGTATTATGCACATAAAAAATAAATAACATTGTGTAATATACTTCAATTATCATCATTATTATTAAGGCGCAGGTACAATAGGAATTCGTAACGGGGGTTGCCAGATATATAATACGTAAAATCGCATACAGAGCGCGCTCAAGTCACCCAAAATCACAAAATATGACAAATGTGCTATTTTTTTAAAATGAAGCGTTGAAAACAGTGTAGCAAACAAAATAAAATGTAAATTTTATGTTATATTGGATCATCTAAAAAGTATCCGTGGTTTTTTATCACTAGATGGTGTTGATGGTCAACACATCTAGTAACAAAAAACCGGATACTTTTTAGATGACCCAATACATATACAATATTTCCTTACGAATCAAAGAAAATCATAATGAGAAAAAAAAATTGTTGAAAATTTTACCAAGCCTTGATGTTTAGTGAAAGAAAATTAAATATTTCTATTAATTTTTTCATAAATATGTAAAAGTAATAAGAATATTATCCATAAAAACTAAACGAAGAATTATGTTAAAATTTACCTTTCAATTTCTTTTTTTTTTGCAATTTTCTGTATACTTTCGCGAATATACTTCTCCCATTTTCCTGCATTTTCAAATAAATGACACCAATAGATAATAAAATTCCATAATAAATCCCTAAAGGAAAGGATCATTCATTAAAGGTTGCTTTCTTTTTGCAAAGCACAAAATGCGATCGAAAGCCCAGAGAATTTAACATGAAAATTCTAACTATGTATTTCATGTGCAATAGGCTTAAACAGGGAGCACAGACTTTTACATAACGCATAAAACAAGAGACATAAGAAAATCAACCAATCAGAGTCCTTCATTTCACGGAAAGGAAGGAAATAAAGCACTTTAATTACTTCATTTTCTTATGCCTCATGTTATGTATTATGCAAGAGTCTGTGTTCCTCGCTTTACATACCGCATAACACGTAATAAGAAATTCAACCAATCAGAATTCTTCATTTCATAGAAAGGAAAGAAATGAAAGATATTGATTGACATTTTCTTATGTATTACGTATTATGTGTTAAGGCACAGTATAAATACATATAGTATGATCACTGAGCGTTGGCACCTTTAATATAGTAGGTCACATGACTCTCCGCCATGTTATGAGTTGGAAACGTGCTTATAAATTTGAATTTTTATAAAGTTACAGAATAATTTTTGTAAAAAAAAAGACATAATTCGGTCGTGTCATACAAATCATGCAAATATTGTTTATATTGAATATATTTTTAAATCAGAATTATATTGGGTCATCTAAAAAGTATCCGCGGTTTTTTGTTTTGTCACTAGATGTGTGTTGATGGTCATATATCTAGTAACAAAGTACCGCGGATACTTTTTAGATGACCCAATATTAGCTTTTTCTGTGCACACAAACACAATTATGAATACTGTTCAATTCAAAATTTTGAATAGGAAATGTAGTTTTTCAATCCAATTGCATCCAATTGAATCTAATTGAATCCAATTGAATCCAAAAAAAGTATTCGCTATTTATATATAAAATACGCATTCGGATAGAAAAAAATTTCAATCCATTTTAATCCATTCTCGTTTGCTGAATAAATACTATATGAAAATTGTAATTGAATAATTATATATGAAAAAATAATATATTGAAAATTGTAATTAAATGTGAAATTGTAATTTAATAATATATGTACACAAATGCTTTATTACAAAAATACTTTATCATATACAAATATAACAGTCTACACAATATAGTGTCTCTGAAAAAATTTGATTTAATTTTTTAGTAAAACTTAATTTTATTAACCCTTTACCCTACTTTTCTCTTACAAATTAAAAAAAAATTAAACTTTGTACGAACGACATACCATGGCTCTCACTCGTGATACTCATGTTTGGCTCGATTTCTTTACGAGTCTCACACGATATTGTAGGCGAAAGGATTAATTATATTTTATGGGAAGGAGATCTAGCTAATCTAACCTAACTTAACCTGCAATTTCAACTTACTGAAAACAACCATATTCCTGGTTGGAAATCGACGCATGCGCACTAAAAATTGGAGATCACATAAAAAGTTCAGTGTCGATACTGTATGTACTTACTGTGGTTAAGGTACAATTTCATGGTATCGCAGCGATAAATGATCACGTGACCGAATTCTCCCTCAAGTTTTTGTTTACTTTCTTGTCGCCAGCGACACTGTTGAAAAGTTAGATTAATCCAACTTTTAGCGACATCGCTCTTACGCAAAGATTTAAACATGGAACAGCAGGATGTAAGTATAATAAAAGTATTTACTTAAGCTATATTCTAAAACAACTTTTCCGAGGAAAATTTTACTCGAAATACATAGGACGTGTAATGTATACTACAATATTTCGAACAAAATTTTCCTCGGAGAGGACGTTTTGGAATATAGCTTTAGAATATGAATGTCATCGCAAAACTTGATAAAAATATATTAATTTGATACATTTCCATTCGAAATGAGAGAATGTAGTAGAAAAAAATGCGACAGTTTGCCTTACAAAGCGACTATTTTAGGTTAGGAAAATGTTTTTTTTTACCTGAACAATTATTAGAGCGTAACATAAATGTCATCTGACCAATGGCGAGTATCTCCATGTATTATCTTATATTCAATGTATATCTAGAAAACTAACGTGGTTCTAATATTAAAACATATAAAAAATAAGAGCATAAAAAACTACAGCACAAGTTATAGTTTGTGATATTTAATTGTTATTATATAAATTAAAACATTAAACGTTTCGGCCACAATCTGGCCATCTTCAGTAATTCAATAATATTCTTAAAACGCAGAGTTACATCTAGTTGACATTAAATTCAACAGTCGAGAGTTGTAATTAAATAAACATGTTCTTTTATATGTGAAGATGCTTCATACAGTAATGTTACAACGCCAGTTGTCATATCAAGAAAAGTGTAGAACAAGAATTTCTAGATTCTGTTTTACAGCAAAAAAACCAAACGATGAATCTCAAATATTTCTTCAACACATAATGTCACGACAAAATTCTAATTGTGAAGAAATATTTGAGATTCATCGTTTGGTTTTTTTGCGGTAAAACAGAATCTGGAAATTTTTGTTCTACACTTTTCTTGATATGACAACTGGCATTGTAACATTACTGTATGAAGCATCTTCACATATAAAAGAACATGTTTATTTAATTACAACTCTCGACTGTTGAATTTAATGTCAACTAGATGTAACTCTGCGTTTTAAGAATATTATTGAATTACTGAAGATGGCCAAATTGTGGCTGAAAGGATTAATGTTTTAATTTATGTAATAACAATTAAATATCACAAACTATAACTTGTGCTGTGATTTTTTATGCTCTTATTTTTTATATGTTTTTATATTCAATGTTAAACACAAAAATAAACTGATACATGGGAGCACTCGGATAATGTTTCCAAAAAAAAAACATAGCTCAACTCTAACATTTAATAATTTGCTTCGCGAAGCATACCATTACGTTTTTCTGCCAGATTCTTTTATTTTGAGTGAAAACGTGCCCAATAAATATATTTTTATCAAATTTCGTAGTGATGCCCATATTCTATCAATTATCACAATAAATAAATAAATAAATAAATTGTGCGGGAGTACACCGCGCGTAAAGATTAAAGTGAGAGGACGGCACACGGCTGATATAACGCAAAACAGTGAAGAGAACTCCGTTTCTTTGTAGTTTGACTAAAGATTTTATTTCAAATTTTACAACCACAAATTCAGTATACAGAAATAATTATCGCAGAATATTCGATACAATCACCTTTTCCGAATTATATTAGTAATAGAAGTAATAGAAAATCGCGGAGATTTTCTCGGCGGTTCTCGAAGGAATCTTCCTTACAGCGGTTTTACTAGGTGGTTTTTCACGGCGGTTTTCGACACGATATAATAGCGAGACTCTGAAGACTAAGAGAGCGAGATCGGTGCATATATTGCTTTCGTGGCCTGGGCTCTCTTCTTGATAAAATCCAATAGAATTTTGTCACAATTGTAATTTTTACGTGACATTTGTATAAAATTGATTGGCGCCTCGGATTCTTTTCTAACGACATTCGACGTAACAGTCATGCGCGACAGAAAATCCGCGCGTGGGATTGGTGGCTGCGCGTGACGTGTTCGGAGCGTTGCGCTCGCGTGCGTGAATTGAATTCTCGAACCTTCGATGGTCCGTTGCCGTTGTTTGTGTGTGTGTAATGAATTAATTTGAAATGAAAAAAAACGACAAATTGATAACTTTAGCGAGAATTAAGATGCTAGAGATGAATTTATAAACTCATTTCATGCATGCGTCTAACAACAATTACTATTAATCGAACGAAAGAATTATTACTTTTTTACGAATTAACGATCTCAAACATAAATAAATACAATTTTTTATCAATGAAAAATTTATTGCATGTGATTTTATCTCATTTAACTCTGATTATTTTTATTTTTTCAATTTTGGTGTATGGCGATTTATTGCCGTCTCTTGGAGACACGGCAATAAGTTGTACGTCACATACATGAAAGCTTATGCGTTACTTACATCTACAATTTAAGTCTAAGTAAGTGTTACGACAATTCTTGTGCTCAGATCCTTAATAACAATTTAGTCTTCCTGTTACTATCAGAAAATAATGTCAAAGAATAACATCTCTATTTTTAGATTATGTGTGTTCTGTTATGTGTGCGTAAACGTTTTCTTCTTCTTCTTCTTTATTTATGGCTCCTGCCTCCTATTGAATGTGGAGGTCAATACGGCCAGAGCAAAAAGTGGACATATGAACTGGATGTGAAGTGAAGCATAGATACTGATGAAAGTGAAAACTGGCGCATGAATGATGGAGGTAAATGTAACGCCTCCAGAAACTCGGGCCATAGTGATGACTCCGAGAGAGAGCAGCTGTTTGGAAAAGCGGCGTAAGGCCGCTGATGGAAGAGGAGGGAGGGATACCGAGAGTATCCCTGCTCTTGTGTGTCAGCTGAGCGGCAGCACGCGCCACAAACGAAAGTTAAAATTGCAGATTGGATGCTTTGCTGAAGCTGTATAAGAGGCGGCAGAGTTTAAGCGAAGGATTCTGCAGGCCTTGAACAACGAGATCATTCAAATTAAAAATTAATAATGTTCGACAAAGCAGAGCGTACATATTTGGCGTGGCCAGCATAAACCGGGCATCGAAATAAGACATGATCCACATCCTGGACAAGGTATCCACAATCGCGTGACGGGTCCTCAATAAAGTTTTTCCTAAAGAGACTATGCTTTAGGTTATAATGATTAACTCTAAGACGCGTAACCATGACAATATTCTCCCTACGGAGCGGGAGTCGATAGTATTATGGTTTTTTTATTTTTTTATAAATATGCTGAAAGTAACGGGCTCCCTTGATATTCGAGGATTCAATAAGTACGCGCTCGATTTTATCAAATTTCCTTCAGCGAGGAAAAGTAGTCAAAATAGAGGACTTTAAAATAGCATCATGAGCCTCTCAAAGTAGCTAATCTCGCGTAAGCATCCGCCTTCTCGTTACCCGCGACGCCCGTATGAGAGAGGACCCAAACGAACTTGATATCCATATTGAGCTCGGCCAGAATAGATTTGATACGAGAAATTATGTAGTTATTATTATTATTGAAGCTACAAAGAACGTTGAGAACACTCTGGGAGTCGATGATAATGTATGCGGATTTTAGACTGAGATCAATGGCAGAAAGAATAGCGTTATAGATTGCCCAGGTTTCCGCAGAAAAGACCGATGTGTCAGCGGGGAACTTGTGTAGGAGGGGGGCTTGAAGTTGCGGTGAGTATACTGCCGATCCGACATAACGTCAATTTTAGAGCCATTTAGGTATAAAATACAATAGAACTCTCAGTAATCAGAGAGAGCTGTTCGTCAAACACGCGAGCAGCGGTGTCGGGAAGTTTCTTTTTGAGAGTCAGTAGGGAGGAAGAAGTTTGGACAAGGGTAGGTGTGAGATGAGTGGAGGAGAAAGTGTGTCTATATGCAGGAAGAGTGTAGGATTGGTCAATATTATGCATGCAAGAATTAGCCTTTGAAAAGAAGGGGCAGGGAAGTAAGCTAACAGATAGGAAAAGAGACTGGCATCATTAGAAGCATCTGCCAGTCTGAATAAGGATACTGCTGTTGATCGGTAACTGAAAGAATTTTGGTAAAATATTTGGTGGCAAGAAATTGGAAGCTGAAATGGAGAGGAGGTTCTTTGGCTTCTGCAAAGAGAGCGTTAATTGGGTGGAAATACGACAACCCAGACAGGTGCAAACCGCGTGATTCTGAATAACTTCTAGTTTCCGGAATGTACGAGATCGCGATAAACCAAATACAAGATTACCATATTCAATGGAGGCTCTGAGCATAGAACGATAGAGAAGCTGAGAGTGAGCGCCCCACCATATGTGCTTCTGATTGCGGATAGAACTTCGAGAATTTTTTTGCTTTCATTGCTCTCGAGGTGGGGGCGGCCCGTGAGGCCGGAGTCCAGAATAATACCGAGGAAGCGATAGGTTGGAACGGGAGAGAATGTGTGCGCGCCCGACACAATTTGCCACTCGGGGGAGGGAGGAGTGCGGCGTTTAGAGAAAACCATCATTTGTGTTTTAAATAGTAAGACGTCAAGTCCGCGGTCTTGTAAGTGTTCGGTAATACGATTTAGCGAGTTCTCGACCGATTGGAGAGCAGAGCGTGTGTCCGGAGATGTATGAATAGATCACAAGATCGTCAGCGAATTGAAGAATCTTGGTCTGAGGATGAATCTAGTCCAACTTGCGAAGGTAGAAATTAAAAAGAGTGAGGTTGAGAACCGACCCTTGGGGGGTACCTTTGCGAGAGATTTTCGGTGTCGTGAGAGACCCGTGGATGACAAATTGAACATGTCTACATGAGGTTTTCGATAAATTTAATAATTTTAAGAGGGAGTTGAAGTGCCAGTAGATCATCCATTAGGATGTGAGGCAAAACATTGTCAAATGCAGATTTGATATCAATGAAAACTACAATCGTAGACGAACCCAAGGCGAAGCTTTCGTGTATTGCGGCTGTTAATATAGTGAGGTTGTCCTGGCACGACGAAATTTTCTAAAGCCGAATTGAGAGTTGGAAAGAATAGGATGGAGAGGAGATTCTATTAGCTAATAAACACGGTTAAGAATTTCTCAAGAGTTTTAAGAAAGCAAAAGGTGGGAGAGATGGGGTGCACACTCCCTCCATGAGGTTTATTGATAAGATGAATAAGCGAATGTGACCATTGAGAAGGAAAGAGAGAATAGTGGAAGAGGTTATTAAAAATATATAGGAGACATTCAAGAAGCTCAGACGGAAGTACCTTCAAGATTTTGTAATATGCGATCCAGTCCAGGGCTAGAGGAGGATCTGACTGAGGTGAGAACGGCTCAAAATTCACTAAGTTCAAAAGGAGAATCCAATCATGAATATGGACTTAGTCTCGAAGAGTCAGTCGGGAGATTGCAAGGAGGGGGCGAGCAAGAAGAACAGATTTTGTTAATGATTTCAAGGATGGTACCGGATTGTCACAGAATGTATTATCATTGTTTTTAGTACTTGATAGTATACGGTTGCGAAACTGTTTGAGCATATGCCAAACATCCGCAGTCAGTGTCTTGCCATCCAGCGATTTACAGAACTCGCGCCAGGCATGACGTTTAGCTCTTCTAAGGATCTTACGATATTCGCGGATCTCACTCTTAGAGTTCGTAGTTTTCCAAAGTCGGGACCGAACGATATTCCTTGCAAAATTCCGAGCGACGACGAATTGCTTGAGTGCACTCAATTGCAGGAGTCCACCAAGGGGAGGGGGAGTCCGCTTAGAAGAAACGTTGCGAGTGTTGTTGTTGTTAGTATCTGAGGAATGAGAGTGTGAGGGAGATGAAGAGTGATATGAGAAGATGTCAAGAACATTAGAGTAAAATTGATTGTATTGGGAAATTGGATCGTTGACAGGGAGACTCATGACGGATTCAACAATGTGAGGAGAAGCTTTAGAGAGCTCAATATACGCTTGATTCCATTGGTCTTTGATAAACCTAAGATTATTAGAGAAAAAAAAGCATGTTTGACATCACAGTCAATTTGGACAAGAACCGGGCAATGATTGCGGCCACGTGTGTCCTCGAATATATTTACACAGTGACGCCAAGGAGGACGAGGCGATTGCCAAATCAATGAGAAAGGAATTTCTGATAGGATGGGAATAAAAAGTAGGTAAACTAAGATTAAGAATAACGCAGTTATGTCGATCAACAGCCTCGCTGATGATACCCGCTCTATTCGGTCGAAAGGCACCTTAAAAAGGACGATGTCCTTTAAAGTCACCGATCAAGAGAGTCACATCTTGAGTCGTCGTAAGAGCGATAAAATTATTGAGACTTGCTTGAGAAGTTGATGAATTAGAATGACGGTACATGCCTACTAATATTAAGAGTGCTTGAGTTACATTGAAGCTGTAAGCCAATAGCTTCAACAGAGGTATCAAATTTATTTGAGAGATCAAGCATAGAATATATTGGGTCATCTAAAAAGTATCCGCGGTTTTTTGTCACTAGATGTTGATGGTCATATACTAGTGACAAAATACCGCGGATACTTTTTAGATGACCCAATATAATAGGATTTTTAATCAGAATGGCTATGCCTCGAGTTGCGGGAGAAGTAGTTGCTATCGGTACACAATCGAAACCTCGAGAACGAAACTCACGGTCAAGAGAGAGACACGTTTCACAGAGAACTATGATCATAAGCTTTTTCACAATTATACTATCTCCTTTATTACTTAAAGCATCTCTACAATTCCAATGAACGACGCGTAGTTCTTCTCTAGAGATAGTGTTATTAATTGGGGTTGTATTGGTCATTATGGTTAGAATTGGTTGAAAGATCCTGAAGCGCTTCGGAAGGTGTGTATGCCCGCTTGAATTTGTGTGTTTCTTAATGATGGGGGAATTATGCCAGAAAGGTGATTAATGAGAAAAGTGCGTTGAGAAAAGTGGTCTCATCCGATTACGAGTCAATTAAACAAGGTTGAGAGAAAGAAATAGAGGGAGGAAATGAATTGTAGTGGGGGTTGGGGATAAGTGGAGTGTAAAGGAAGGCTGGTTTATAAGAATAGGGAGGGAGTAGGGAGTAGGATGAGTAATAGGAGGAAGTGAAGGAGGTCTGGGGAGGGAGATCAGAAGTTGTGAGAGGATCATGGGGACTCTCATCAGCTGAAATAGGAACAGGTCTTTCATTTAGGGCAAAGAGGAATGAGTTGTGCAAATTTCGGATTTCGTTCCAAGAGTGGGGATGGGGTGGGGGGGCGTAACGCAGTCAGTGGCGGTTCGCTGCCGAGATAAATCGCTACCCGTTTTGGGATGGGTATTAAAGGAAATGACCGCTGGAGCCCGGTTGGAAGACCGTACGGCTGCTGCATCGGAACTAGGGGGGGAGAGAGGGAGAGGGTGTGGGTTCGTCATCCAGTAATCGGCTGAGCAGCGTATAAGAATTGTTATCAAAAAAGAACGGGTACATATGGATCCTCGCTCTGGGATCGAATGTCTGAGCCAGAAGGCGGGAGCGATGAGGGAGGGAAAGAAAAGCACTGAGAGATGATGAGTTTAAGGGAAGATATGAAGAATCCGAAGACCCGGCGTAGCCTAGTTTAAAATGGGCGTCCGTGTAAGAAATATTCTCGATTGCAGCCACAGCATAGATCTGTTTTTGCTTAATATAAAGGGGGCAGAACGGAGAAAAGGGAAAGTGTTCCTGATGGCAGTTACAATAGATCGGAGGTAGATTAGCACGGGGACAATCCTTAGAGAATTCATGCCATGTGTTTCCGCAATGAGGGCAACGAGGGGTGCTCTTACAATCCGCACTAATGTGTCTGTATTTAAGGCAAATAAAACAAAGTCTAACTCGCGGAATATAGTGGAGAACTGGGAAACGGATATGCAAAAATGATACCGAGTGAGGTAAAAAACTTTGACCAGCGAATTTAACCAGGATAGTGCGAGAAGGTACATTCCTAGTTTCGTCCCCCAGGCGAAAGAATCAATGCACTAAATGTTAGTCGCGTTTTACATAAATTTAGTGCATTGATTCTTTCGCCCGGGATCTCCGAAGCGCGACAGAAATAAACAACGTAAAGGGATGAATCGATATGTTGATATTTAACAGAGAAGCTGCTCGAAGTGCCGTTCGGCAGAAATAGGAGAGAGGGCCTGCATTTTGTTAGCGGAATTGTCTCTTAAGAGATTTTTTGGAACCACTAGGACCCGAGACATTAATCTTATCGGATGGGACATTGATTTCCATAGTTTCCATATGAGAAGAACGTGACGGAAGAGGATTTATCGACTAACACAGCGAAGCGATTAGTAGGTGTAATAGCGAAGGATGCAGAAACGCTTTGTCGACAAGCGCCTCGAGGCGTTTGTCTTCCATGCAAAGAGATTCGAGAGAACGCGATTGGAATAAAGCTACGTCTTTGTGAGTATTCGAGACGGCCGAGCCGTTATTCACACGAAGCCGTTTCGATGTTAGAAACGACCGAAGGAGAGGGGAGGGCCACAGTAGAGGAGTCCCGATTAAGAATCACCAAATTGCATTCCTCGATAGTGATTAGTATTCTACCGGTAGCGGAATTCTCTATACGTCTTATTGATGATTGTCATTATCGTTAACAATCGACAGCCAATAGCAGGACAATCCTAGAAGAAAGCGCGATTCTTATTGGCTGTCGCTAGTTAATGATAGCGACAATTGTCGATAAACGTTTAGAGAATCCCACAACAGCACTAGATTGTCGGATGCATCCCTAACTGTGATGATGGACATTAAAATCCCCGACGACTAGAAGATAAAATTATACTTTTTAATTCCGTTAATTAAAGTTGTGTAAAACGCCATGAGAGTATTTTGGCCTTGATGCCTGTACAAAATTATCATGATAATGAAATCTTTGAACGAAAGGAGCTTGACAGTACGGGATGAACCTCGCCTTCCAACTCTATGATTAGTCTCCAACCATGCCTTCCAACTATTGGGTCATCTAAAAAGTATCCGCGGTACTTTGTCACTAGATATATGACCATCAACACACATCTAGTGACAAAAAACCGCGGATACTTTTTAGATGACCCAATATATGATTATTTCAGATTAGGTTTTCACGGATTAAAACACGAATGCCTCTTTGGCTGGGAATTACAATATCTTTTCTGATGGCCTGAAAGCTTTAAGTTTAAAATTGGATCCTTCTCTTAACAAGGACTCTTGAATGCAGATAATGTCGAGAGATTTCCAACAAGCAACACTGTGCAACATGGCATTATCCTATCTCTGTTTAACATTGGCGAACAACAAGGAGGCAACGATTCATCATGTTACATCATGTCACCTGTGTCTCTTGTTGGAAAGCTCCCATTGTAATCTTTGGCCATGTGCTAGAGAAAAATAAGGTTACCACAAATTCCCCTGCAATTCCATTGCCCAATTCTTATACTATTCGAAGTTAGCCCAGGTCCTCCCCTTTCTCACAGAATCGAGGGGAGATTTCCCGGCCCGGGAACGTTGTTGTGAAATTAGATTCTAAAATTGGTGCTCTGAGTAGCAGAGAGAGACGGGGAATTAGAGAATAGTGACGTGGATTCAAATTGTTGATGATAATAGGCGTTATAGCTAGAAGGAGGATTTGAAAAGGCTTCGAGATTATTTAAAGAAATTAGAAGATTTAGAAAGGAATTGCTAAGGTTCTTGACGAAAGAGAGAATTATCCCAAATTTTAGTAAAATCTTGTGCTGGAAGTATTTAAATAGCTCGAAGAGAAGCTGTATCAAATCCGCGAAGATGTTCTTGCACTTTGAGCTCTGCGAAGAGGACATACCTTGAAAGGAGATATCGTTGATAAAAATATTTATCGACAGATTCGATTAAGGCATTGCGATGAGTCTCTCTATCATAGTTGCAATTGATCACTTGTGGAGGACTGAGGCCTCTGAAAACAGGTCTTGATAGGAGTTGAGATGCCTTCCGATAGACACGCTTTCCCACCACTTCCACTGAAAGACGCCCTCGGATATAAACCAATAGTGTTCGCATATGAATTATAGATAAGATCAGGCACGTCATTGTTTAAAACATGGAATTGGTTAGGGTTTAAGTAATTATATTCGTTATTGGAATTGAAGCGCTCCTTGAGACAAAAGAGAGACAGAAGAAAGAAGTATTTAACGTGCGATATCTGCAATTAAACTTAACTTACACGGCCCTCATGAGCGCGAATCTGGAATACATCCGATCAGCGCGTCACGGATATGCCGAGATTCCCAGTTGCGCTCGCGGGATATAGATCCCAACAAAAAACTCACTGGTTGGAGCGAGCGATTATCCATGCTCTACCAGCTATGCAGGCTGGTTTCCGAGTATGTAACGCAGCTCACCCGTCGGGGCCAGAGACCCCTAGGCAGCATGTAGCTATTAACCTCATGTAGCATTACCTCTGAGAATCCTACCCATGACTGAGCCTGGGCAATTGCTCAGTTCCCGTAGTATCAATCTCGGTCATCGGTCTGATCTTCATAGCCTAGGCTACTCCCAGTTTGCGTCGCCTATACACGCGACACTCGGCCAGCGCTTCGCCCTGGTCGGGAGCCGCCAGGAGACGCTACTCCTCGAGAACGCTCTACAGGAATCGCTCAGCAACCCGACTCCGAGTCTAGCTCCGAGGCAGGGTGCCAAACTTTCAACCTGATCAGCCTCCTCCCTGCGAAGGCTAAAAAATATATTGGCTTATCCACGATCCTGAGGCAATCAAGTAATTAGATAGCCTCATGCTTTATCGTAACAAACCGACCTTATGTGGGACGCCGGTAAAACTCGAACTTGGAACGATAAGTCACAAGTTGAAATGCACAAGGCGTCAAACCACTGACACCCAAACGCTCCTTGAGATATGGGAAATTACGTGTATCTAGATTAGAGCTGGGAGAAGGATTATTATTCTCCTAGCATTCGAGATAGAGATATTCTCGGTAACCGCCAAGGTAATAATCTGATTCTGCTTTCGGACGATGGAACAGTTCTTTGATCAAGTAATCAATTGCTCACGGCATTTAATACATTTGAGGAATTCTTCATGAGGGCAACTCTCGGTTTCCTTGTGTCTTTTCTCTCCACAGTGTAGACACCTGGGACCACTTTTGCACGTCTTGGCTATATGCCAACTCGAAAGCATGAAAAGCAAATACGAAGTTTGGGGATGCATGGACTAACCTTCTACCTGATTTTGAATAGGAACATTTCCCTGAGAAAAATTTGACTTCCAAATTTTATGCGAATTGATTTAGAGGGAATGTATTCAACTTTGCCATCTCTCATAACTCTACGATTGAATCTTTGAGTATCTAGGATTTTACAACAAAGAGATTTAATGTGTTTGTTAATACAATCTAGATCGATTTCATCATTCCGGATCATTCCGGATAATACGTATTCTAAGCGAAATTAAGGGATGAATGCTTTCAAATTACGTTTCCTAAATAAGAGATTGTCAATTAGTTTGTTAGTAGCAGAGACAGTTTTAGTTTCAATGAGAATTTTGCCCTTGGCGATTTTTTTAATCTCTAATATGTCAGAGATTTTAGTTTTAGCGATGATACTGAATATCATAGTATGAGTTGAATTTTCACGATCTTGTATATAAACATATATGTACAGCGTATTGTCACGGAAGTCATACTTAACAGTAGTGTTGCTACTAGAAAGGTTATCGAGTTGGAGCTTGAATTAAAGTCAACAATGAAGTTATCCTTATTTACGTTTTTTTACTTTTATTGTTGGATTTTGATTTACTTGAGGATGTTAATTCCAACGAATCTTTAGCAGACTTCTTCGAGAAAATCTTTCGGATGGGACTGAAAGAATCCGTCTGTTTGGATAAGGATCGCTTCCTGGTATTCGTCACCTCGTTAACATCCATCCAACATGAGCCAAGATCAGATTGTGCATCGAATCAATCTGCGTAGCTTAGTATGCTATTTCTATGATGTAATAGCGCCTTTGGAACTGTGAAACAGTTCAAGCGCTAAGCCCGCTTCACTTATGAGGTTTTTCAAAAGCGCACTGGATGCATTCTTAAAGCACTTATCGTCGTGAAGAATGCCACGATTCGGATTAATAGTCTGGAAATTAAGGGTGAGAACAGGCGTTAAGACTTGAGGGAAAAGGGGACGCAATTATCGTCGCCTCCACCTCCCTCCCCCCGAGGCCGAAGCCTAAAAAATAATTTTGCGACAAGTTTTTTCCACTCGAAGATTTGAAATCTGGGAAGCGCGTAAATGATAATATTAATAAAAGGCGGCTAAGAGGTTCAAATAAAACACAAAATGCACTTCGCGATGCGATATTATCAGGGCCATCAAACTGTCATGGTTTTTGCGTTATAGCATTTGTAGCCCTCATAGCTATGACAACCAGAAATGAGGAAATAATATTCAATATGGCTGTCATCGTTTCCAGCACATTCCGATCAGCATTTGTATTGCCATATTTGCTACGTCAATGTCGCAGATACATTTTCCTGTGACAATGTTTGTAATAAAATATTAGACTGCAAGAAATATTATTGTCAAGATGACAGACTTTCTGCGCTGGCATAAGTAACAAAGTCGCATTTTTGTTTCTTTTTTTAAACACTTTTATATAAACAACAATGTTGGACACGCGTATAATCATATATGTAATCTGCACTATGTAATAAATACATGCGGACGCGGGCCAGTGCAGATGTACGTGATAAAATTGTTTAGAAACGCGTGCATGCGTACTGAAGCGGGTACACTATCTAAGTGAGAAGTAAATATCGTCTGCATCGTGGTGTTTTCGCCAGTTCTTAATTGGCGTTAGCAATATAGTAATATTACATATATGTGTGTACAGTCTCTCTCTCTCTCTCTCTCTCTCTCTCTCTCTCTCTCTCCCCTCTTCCTCCTCCTTCTCTCTAAATCTCTAAATCTCTGTCCTCTCTATCTATGAACTATTTATGAGGTTCAAGGGTTACAACTGTGAAACGTGAAATATGGAACGATATTCATCAGTCCGTTTTTATTTTAAAACTGTCTTAAATATAATGTCTTAAGATGCTAATACAGTCCTTAGACAAAGAAAGATTCAGTATCAATTTCATGACGCGAAACAGATCGGCATTTATTGAGTTGAGTCTTACATTTAAGACTATCTTAAGTTCAATCTTAAGACGTCATAAGTCCAAGGACTGTATTAACATCTTAAGACATTATATTTAAAACAGTTTTAAAATAAAAACACACTATGAATACCGTTCCATGTTTAGCATTTCATAGTTGGTAGTTTTTCTTCCTTATGAACAGTCCTAGATGGAAAGGGCAGAGATTTAGAGAGATGTCCAACTGCATACACTATGTTATCCTTTTCATCACGAGACATAGTCGACTTATTATTTGCAAATGATGCAAATATACCGCGCACCGCGCACGTATACACGTATATATGTCACGCGTCATCAATCACAGTTTTGTTACGAACTTTAACTAACCAACGCTAAGAGAGAGATACAGTAATTGTAATTCACAAAGCCTGATAAAAGGTTCAAAGCAAGCTTTTGTATCGTTCCTGCATTGGAATTCCGTAATTCGTTTTGTAGTCGTTATATGTGTTCATAACGACAGTTGCGCAAATAGTTTATATATAATAGTAAAAAAGCTGCGCGATTGTCATTATGAACACATAACGACTGTATAACGAATTATAGAATTTCACTGCTGGTATCCTATTCTGTAATTCATTAAGACAGTAATGACTTCGTTGCGCAGCTTTTTGTACCATAAAATATCTGCGTAACAATGTCGTTTCTGTTTTAACGAATTACATTATAGGATATCTGTTCCTGTATTCTGTAACTCGTTATGTAATCATTATGTGTTCATAACGACAGTTGCGCAGATATTTTATGTAGTAAAAAAGTTGCGCAACTGTCGTTATGAACTCATATATATCGATATATATATATTCAATTTCATTATAAAATTATTATAAAAAAAAATTAAATATTTCAATGTAACTCGATTTACTAAAGAACCATCTTAATAGAGGTATATACGAGGGCAAGGTGAAAAGTAACCGACCTCAACATATAAAAATTGTTATCTCTCGCTCCTAATAATCGGAGAGTAACCTTTTTTTTTTAATTAATAGAAAAATGTCAGCTGTAAAATGCTTTATATTTGATATGATGAATATTAACGAAATTTTTTGTACGAAAAAAAGATATTTCACTTTCCAAAGTCGTTTTATAATAGTTTTACCGCAAGAAATCTTTTTGTTATTAAATGTACGTGATAGTGTAACTCTTGAAGAAGAAAAATTACCCCTGTAAATTGCATCTGCTCAAAGATGAAGAAATTAAGTTTATCGCAGACAGATATTTAATTAATAGCTTTTTTGCGAAAACTAATGAACACTTCAGGCTCGTTCAGAGCTAGATTTTTTCGTCATTATGAAGGTTACATTTTACGACAATTTTAAAGCTTTGCGTTTAAACCTCAATAAACAGAGAGCGAAAATGAAGAAAGGCCTTTTTTAGTGATTTTTATTTTTTTTCTACTTAACTAATAGATTTTAATGTTCTTTATTTTATAGGTATTTCGAATACCTACATTTTTCATATCAAATTTTTTTCGGCAAGGTGCGTCCCAAAATTTTCCGAACTTTTTCAATAGGGATAGGTCGGGTGGAGCCATCCGTGCGTTCGATCAATATTTTTAATACGTAATTTGATATATAACTTGGTACTTAACTAAAAACTTTGTACATAGTTCATGTTTTCATGTTGAGGTCGGTTACTTTTCACCTTGCCCTCGTATATATATATAGGCAAGGTGCGTCCCAAAATTTTCCGAACTTTTTCAATAGGGATAGGTCGGGTGGCGCCATCCGTGTGTTCGATTGCGCGTTTGAAAGGTGCATCTCTCTTCAGTGAGATACATGGAAATGGAATTGAACATCCCCAAATCAACGATTTATCGCATTTTGACCGAACATTTGGGCCTACAAAAAGTCTGTGCACGATTTGTTCCACACAAGTTGACTGACGACCAAAAAATGCATCGAATTCAACATTCAAAGGACATTATTAAGGAAGCAAAAAAGGACCAAAACTTCCTTTATAGCATTGTTACTGGTGACGAGACGTGGTGTTTTCAATACGATCCAGAAACCAAGCGTCAAAGCGCGGAATGGAAGGCGCGAAACGACCCAAAACCCAAAAAATCGCGTTTAGAGAAGTCAAAAGTGAAGACAATGCTCATTTGTTTTTATGATTCCAAGGGTATTGTGCACAAAGAATTCGTTCCAGCAGGCCAAACAGTTAATGCTGTATTCTATGTAAGCGTTTTGAAGCGTTTGGTGCACCGCATTCGTCGTATTCGGCCAGAATATCGCGAAGGAGGAAGTTGGCGCTTGTTACACGATAATGCGCCATCTCACCGTTCGACACTTGTCACTGATTTTTTGACTAAAAATCACATTTTAACAATCAACCATTCCCCGTATTCGCCTGATATGGCACCTTGTGACTTCTACCTATTCGGCAAAATGCATTTGTCCATGAAAGGAAAGCGGTATGTGGACGTAGAAGACATCCAAAGGGCTTGTACCACTATTCTGAAGGACGTGCCTTTGAACGACATAAAACACTCATTTGAAATGCTTTTAGATCGTGCCAAACGTTGTATTGAGTCCGACGGGGACTACTTTGAATAAACAATTTGAATTTGAAAAAAAAAGTAAACCATTGTTGTTTTATTTCAAAAGTTCGGAAAATTTTGGGACGCACCTTGGTTATATATATATATATATCGGAACTTGATGTGCAATGTAAAATTCTAAGATAAGAGAAAAAAAATGTTGAAAATGTAACTTTTAACGTTAATTTATTTAATGATGAGTAAAAATCGGAGACGCTTCTTTGATTAACTGCATACAAATATTACCATAGACTTCGCTATAAAAAAAACAAGATTATAATAGATTTAAAAAATTACAATTATAATGGTCACAAAAAATAGGTAACGGCCATTCTGAATCAATATTTAAGTACACGCATACAAATTTAACTTCAAAAAGTAATATCACGTCGTTTTTATTTGATGAAGATGCAGCTCGATTTACTATCGTTTCATGCTATTTTATTAAAACAATGCTCGCAAAGATTTGTACATTTCGAACTGATTTCAGATTCCGGCACGCTATCCCCACTACCGCTCGAGACTCGGCGGCCGACACTCTAGCTCAGGAGCATTTCTGTAGCTTAAATGTGCGTACCTTATATTATTAAAGAATATTTTTCTTCAAAATTTTTATTTTCTTAAAAAAATCAAATACTAAATTTTCTAAAATATTTTATTAGAATAATTCTTGCCTACCAGAAACTATTCAATAATTATTATCAATTTACATCGAGAAGTTTCTAAAATAACTAACACATTTTATCATAATAATTCTTACCTACCAGAAATCATTCAATAATTGTTATAAATTTACATCGATAAGTTTCTACAATAGAAGTTTCTATAATAGACTTGCGAAGATTGAAGTTAGGAAATACATGAATCTGGAAATTCCATGTTTTTCAGCCTTACAAAGTTTCAAGTAACAAGGATTCTATATTGCAATAACTATTAATTGAATTAATTAATTGTTAACATTCTTTTTAACGTATGTAACATCGTCTTTATGTAATTGTTTAAAAAAAAAAGTTAAACAATTACATAAAGACGATGTAGAAACTTCTCGATATATTATAGAAATTTCTCGATGTAAATTTATAACAATTATTGAATGGTTTCTGATAGGCAAGAATTATTATGACAAAACGTGTTAGTTATTCTAGAAACTTCTCGATGTAAATTTATAACAATTATTGAATAGGCAATTATTTCTAGTAGGCAAGAATTATTATGACAAAATATTTTAGAAAATTAGTATTTGATTTTTTAAGAAAATAAAAATTATTTTGTAAGAAAAATATTTTTTAATAATATGAGGAACGACTTCCGCAAGTTTAAGCTACAGAGATGCTCCTGAGCCAGAACGTCACGTGAGCGCCCGGCGGCTCGGCCGCCGAGCCTCGAGCGGTAGTGGGGATCGTTCACCGGCCCAAAATATGCAAATTTTTGCGAGCACTGCATTAAAATATACACGTAATTTTAATATTTATCCAAATTTTATATATATATATATATATATATATATATGTATATGTATATATTTGTGATTTTGGGTAAGACTTTTGGTAAGCTGGCACACATCCCAAACTTTATTATAACCAAACACATTGTATATTTCTGATAAACTAAAAATCATTTGTTATCGTTATTATATGCATATTCATAATTTAATACTTACATTTCCGATGGTAAGATAAGGAATCGATACATTAAACTGATAATTTACATCCGCATACCATACCAAACGTATATTTGTTATAATAAAAGTTCCAATATTCCCCTTAAAAGCAATATTTTTTTTTATTAACGATAATATGTGTAATCATTTAAGGAAAAAATTGCATTTGTAAATGATCAAAATATCTTCTTGTTTAAGATTGTTTTCTAAACATTTTCGGTTACATGAAAAGATTTTGTTCGATATATCTAATTTAATATCTAAAACAGAAAATTGCACGTAATCCTTTCGCAGTCTAAATGGTTAATATTTTACGTAAAAAAATCAACAATCTGTACAACTGATAACTCCTTCTATTTAATCAATAAAGGAAAATTAATGCCAATGAGAATCGACACAGTTGTATAATGTACAGTGAGTACAAAAAGTATTCGTACAGAAAAAATATTTTTTAAAAAACTTCATTTTTAAAAAGTAAATATTATTCAGCGAGAAAGAAGTCATCGAATTGATGTCGAATCGATATAAATTCGATGATTTTAACACCAATTTGATGTCGATTTGATGTTTAATTAATGACGTTTAACGATCATTTCTTGTTGGATAATTAACAATTTATTCATAAAGAATAAAACAGACTGTATGTTTCTTAAAATTATATCAAAATGATATGTATTAATTATACAAAATATATCATCCAAAAAATAAGCGAAAATTAAAAATTGTATTGTTTAAATGCTCAAAAAATATTCGACAGACAAGAAATACATACTCTAAAATCAGAAATACATACTCGTTTGTTTATATAGAACAAAATGTATTCATTATATAAAATTACTAATTAATGTTTATTTTCTACAAATAAGGCTTTTTTATAATAAATTTCCTTGTACGAATACTTTTTGTTTTCACTGTATATATGTCAGTCATCAATTATAGTTGTTTTGACCGTAAGATTAAGTCCTCCTCAGTGTATAAGTAACAATATCGGAATCAAATTAATACGTTGTAAAAAGATAGGCAGATACAATAATTGAATCATCGTTAGGCTGTTGTCCAAAATTAAATACTTCATTGTCATCTGTTGTACTTAGCTGGATACAAACAAGAATTTAGTAATTTAAATTGTACTCAGCATAACGATGATTCATTATAACGCGATATAATTATAACTATGTCTTGAGAGCAAGTCAAATCCTTCTATTTAGGTGCCAAATCATATTTGTTAAGTATATCATAAACATTTCTGTAACTAAACTTTTATAAAATAATATTTCAATATTTATGAACAATATTATTAATTATTATTAATGTGTATATTATTGTGATCGAAATCTTTCTTCGTATTTCATATTTTTATTCGTGTTTTTTAACTGCGAAAAAATGAATGAAGTAAAAGTTATTCGCCTGTTTATAAAAGCCTTTTATAAATAAAAGTTATTTAAGAATTTCTGCATAATTTTATAGCTTTTCAAAAATTTATTTATATATTTTCTAGAATTTTTTAAATGTATATATCTAAATGCTGAGATATTCTCTTAAAAATTTTTCATTTTATAATTTCCAATGAAGTAAAATTGGAAAAATTGCAATAAAAAAAAGCAATAAATTAATGGACTCCTTATATTTAGAACAATAATAAATAGTAATAAAAAAGTAATAGGAGTTGATATAATTGTGCAGTGTCAAAAATTAAAATTATCTTACTATGTCTTACTATATCTTATAATACTATCTTACAATAATTCAAATGGTCTGAACGTTTCTGTCCATATTTGGATCATCTTCAGCAGAAATGATGTATAATTCTATGATTACGTGAAGAGGTGAGAATCTTCCTTGATAATTTGTTGACCATTATAGTTCATAGGCTGATTAGTAATCGAAAGCCTCATGATATTTTTATTGAATCGTTATTAATGAAAATCAAAGAATAATCTGACTAACTCACCTCAACCGACGTTAAATCCGTCGGTATCCGTTTTTATGTTGGTCCTAACGTAAAAACGGACGGCTTAAACAATGATTACATGGAAATTCTCAGTAAATTGTTATGTGTTTGTTTCTTTTTCCTTTTCATATTGATCGCAATGTCATTGCGATAATTACTATTTTATTCTGTGTGATTTTGACTCATGTATAATTACGTCGTTTTATTCTAAATTGACGATGTTAATCAAACATTATTTATAATTACATATGTTTGTGATTTCGTCGGTTGAGGTAAGTTAATCAGACTATCCTTTAATTTTTCAATAACAGTTCAATAAAAATATTGTATTATAGAGATTTTCGATTACCAATCAGCCTATGAATTGTAATAGTCAACAAAAATTGTAATTATCAAGGAAGACTCTCATCTCTCTTCACAGACGTAATCATAGAATTATATAATACATTATTTCTGCTGAAAATGGCCCAAATATGGGCAGAAATGTTCAGGCCGTTTAATTTATTGTAACACAGTATGTACATGCCGTTCGAATTATTGTAACACAGTATGTAAGATAATTTTAATTTTTGACATTGCGCAATTATATCTAGCGATGATTCCTAGTGCTTTTTTATTATTCAAAATTGAAAGAAGTTTAAGATATTTTTTTGAAAATCTATTCATTATATATAAATTTAAAATATGACAAATTCTTAAAGACATGAGAATTTTTTTTTACCAGGGGTATGATAGATAATTATTCAAAGAGACCTGTTCAATAGATAAATTCCAAACATCCTTCACAGAGGAGTGCACCTTTTCTTGAGGTAATAAGACCAGTCGATTTTCACGTATAATACCACTCCTCAATTTAATTTCTCTATAGATTTTCGATGACACATAAGCTCTATAATAAATGCTTTGCATGAACAATTACCATCATTACGGCAGTAATTGCAGTATAATTAAAAAAATGTTCATCACCTATAAACACCTATAACCGAAGTGTAGTGTCTCGTACTTTTAGTGTCATGATTTGTAAATATGAATTCATATCGAGAATTTCGAAATGAAGTTAATATGTGAAGAGCTTGTATATATACATCATGAACCTAAAAAGTAAACTTTTGTTTATTTTTATTTCAACAATAGGGAGTTTGCATGAAAAAAATAATACATTTTTTTTGTTTATTATATTTATGGAATATGCATTATTATAAATTTATGTATAATAAAATTTGTAATTTTTAGCAATAGATAGGTATTAAAAAACTAAAATAAAGTTTAATAATATTTGGAATTTGAGAAAACAATTTTGATTGGCTAAGAAGTGCGTGACGTTACACTGCAATAAATCATCTGCAACCGTTTGCTTATGCTGGAAGGCTAAAGCAAAATCTTAAAATTCTTTTCTTAAAAATTTCTTTATAAATTAAAAATATTAAAATAAAATGCAAAACCAACTGGATTCAGGATTCATTAAAGTCAACAAATTTATCAAAAATAACTGTATTTATGGTTTGGGAGTATATTGTTAGTGATGAGCGATATAATGCTCCAGAAATTCGAGGAATAAAAGCAACTGTGTAAGTACATTTTTATTATTATAGTGGTAATTTTTTTCAATTTTATTCTAATTGTAAGTAGCATGAATAAATATTATAATTAATGTATCTATCATAGATCATCAAGAGAAAATTACACTGACTCCGCTTTGGCGAAGTACAACTTGTAGGTTAGTGTCAAACGGGAAGATTCTATTCATGGAATAATGAGACCAAACTCAAGCGGCCGATCCGAAAAAAATAAAAAACAAGATACAAAAAGAGCATAAAGAATCACACCACAGATTATAATTTGTGATATTTACTTATTATTATATTAATTAAAACATTAAACGTTTCGGCCACAATCTGGCCATCTTCAGTAATACAATAGTCTTCATAAACCGCAAAAATACATTTAGTTGAAATTAAATTCAACAGTCCATTGTTGTAATAAAAATAACATGTTCTTTTTAGTGTGAAGATACTTCGTACAAAATGTTATAACGCCCATAGTCATATCAAGAAGTGTAGAACAAGAATTTCCAGATTCTGATTAAATTAAAATTATATGACATTAATTTCTCCTCGATTTCTCCTAGTCGAATATAAAGAATTATAATCGTTACCTGTTTTACAGCCAAAAAACTGAGCGAAGAATATCAAATGACACTTT
>NW_011626972.1:270397-290735 GCF_000204515.1 Acromyrmex echinatior
TTGCCCAATAATAACTCCCCTTTTGTGTGTTAACGGATGATTGGAATAATAATTTAAATACCTCCCAGAATTGGTAGGTTTTTTATACATATCAAAGATGATCTTTCCTTCTTGTTCAATTAATTTAACATCTAGGAAATTTATACCATTTTTATCGTCACGGTCAACGGTGAATTTAAGCCTTTCGTGATATGAATTAAATAATTCTAAAACTTCCTCAACCTTTTCCTCATGTACCGCTAATAAAATGTCATCCACGTAACGAAAATAAAACGATGCCTTAATGTTATTCCTGGTAATAATTTCGTGTTCTAAATCTTGTAAAATAATATTTGCCAGTATCGGAGACAAAGGAGAACCCATGGGCAAGCCAAAAATTTGTTTAAAAATTTTTTTGTCAAAGATGAAAAATGTGGAATCAATAATGATTGTGATTGCCCTGATGAACTCTTGCAGAGGAATCGAAGTCTTGCATCCAATAAGTTCCCATCTACGCTCAATACTTTTTATAACTAATTCAGTCGGAATGTTCGTGTACATAGAGACTACATCAAAGGATATGAAATCATCATCGATTACCTTGCCGTTAAGCTTATGTACCAAATCTAGACTATTTTTTACGTGACTGAAATTTGTTATGTTATTCTTGTCAATAATGTCTTTTAATATAATAATAAGTAAATATCACAAATTATAACCTGTGGTGTGGTTCTTTATGCTCTTTTTGTATCTTGTTTTTTAAATTGATAACCACGTGAATTTTTTAACTTATTTTCGAAAAAAATAAGTTCGAAACACAGTGTCGAAAAAGTGTTGTATAGCAGAACAAATTCGAGCGCTCCTATCGGAGAAAACTGAACCAGAATATTTTCCAATAGTTCGTATATCGTATGCGCGCAAAATATTGGGTCATTTAAAAAGTATCCGCGGTTTTTTGTCACTAGATGGTGTTGTCATATATCTATATGATGTTGGTCATATATCTAGTGACAAAATACCGTGGATACTTTTTAGATGACCCAATACATTGTGGTATGTACGTACGTGTGACCTGTGATCACGTGCCAGTCAATACTTCTAACTTTTCCCGCAAGGCATGACACTAAAATCATATCGGCCCGATTTTCCATGGATTTTCCGACACCGTTTCGAACTCCTTTTCAGATCTCGAGTTTGGTCTCCTTTTTATTACCATCTCCGTGGTTCTATTTATACAATAAGAGCAAGAATCTGCTCTGAACACCGAGTTCGACAAAAAGATTATATTATAATAGCTGTATTGTCGACGAAGAAAAATTAATAGTTTAACACATAATGCCTCCCGGTAAAAAATTTTTCATGCATGAATATGTATAAATATGTACAAATATACATAACACACATAAATATTCATAAACATGTATGTATAATTATATATGAAATATGTTCATACATCCTTTTTCTTTTGTAAAATTATTTTTTAGTGTAATAGAAATGTGAAAAATAATAATAATAGTGAAGAAATAATAATAGTAATGTGAAAACATTAAAAAGGTAATTTTCACACTATTTCTTTTAGAAAAAAATCAAGTTTGAAGAAATGTTAAATTTTATGTATATTTATACATATTTATACATATTCATGCATGAAAAATGTTTTACCGGGCTTAAATGTGCAGCATCAGAAGGTTAAAATATTCGAGAATAATAGTTTAAAAAACTAAATTTTTATTTCATAAAAATAGAAAAAAGGCCTTTATTATGAGATACCGAGTTCATTTTGAATAAATGATAGAAGTCTATAGGCAGAATTTAAAAAAATAATGGGTCATTTTGAAGAGAATTTAAGCTTTAAAATAACGTTATATAAAATTTAATTCAAATTCCATTCTTTTTTTAAATTAAAGAAATGTGAAAAGTGAACAAATTGCAAAGTCAAAAAATTGTGCTCCTAATATGAGATGTTCCGAGAAATTGATAGTAAAACGCAAAATATATCAGTATTGCAATTAAAAAACTTTATTTCATGTTTTTAAAATACAAACACACAGCCAACGTGTGCGAAAAATGAGCATGCGATAGATTATACTCAGAACTCGTCTTCAGGTAGTTGAAATCAAGCATCGCAGAAATAGGCACTCGATGTTTATTCCGGTTGTCTTTTTTATTATTGTACAATAATATTTATACTTTAGCAAATTTCACTATAACATAGGAGTATGGGTTATTTCATAAAAATACCCTAAGTATTTCATATTACAATTTCCACGTCTTATGGTTTTACGATCATCAAATCTAACTTCTATAATTAAACAATTCAACATATCCCGTATTTTTTACGCTCAATACTTTTTACAACTAATTCAGTCGGAATGTTCGTGTACATAGAGACCACATCAAAAGATACAATACTGAAATCATCATCGATTACCTTGCCGTTAAGCTTATGTACCAAATCTAGACTATTTTTTACGTGACTGAAATTTGTTATGTTATTCTTGTCAATAATGTCTTTTAATATAATAATAAGTAAATATCACAAATTATAACCTGTGGTGTGGTTCTTTATGCTCTTTTTGTATCTTGTTTTTTAAATTGATAACCACGTGAATTTTTTAACTTATTTTCGAAAAAAATAAGTTCGAAACACAGTGTCGAAAAAGTGTTGTATAGCAGAACAAATTCGAGCGCTCCTATCGGAGAAAACTGAACCAGAATATTTTCCAATAGTTCGTATATCGTATGCGCGCAAAATATTGGGTCATTTAAAAAGTATCCGCGGTTTTTTGTCACTAGATGGTGTTGTCATATATCTATATGATGTTGGTCATATATCTAGTGACAAAATACCGTGGATACTTTTTAGATGACCCAATACATTGTGGTATGTACGTACGTGTGACCTGTGATCACGTGCCAGTCAATACTTCTAACTTTTCCCGCAAGGCATGACACTAAAATCATATCGGCCCGATTTTCCATGGATTTTCCGACACCGTTTCGAACTCCTTTTCAGATCTCGAGTTTGGTCTCCTTTTTATTACCATCTCCGTGGTTCTATTTATACAATAAGAGCAAGAATCTGCTCTGAACACCGAGTTCGACAAAAAGATTATATTATAATAGCTGTATTGTCGACGAAGAAAAATTAATAGTTTAACACATAATGCCTCCCGGTAAAAAATTTTTCATGCATGAATATGTATAAATATGTACAAATATACATAACACACATAAATATTCATAAACATGTATGTATAATTATATATGAAATATGTTCATACATCCTTTTTCTTTTGTAAAATTATTTTTTAGTGTAATAGAAATGTGAAAAATAATAATAATAGTGAAGAAATAATAATAGTAATGTGAAAACATTAAAAAGGTAATTTTCACACTATTTCTTTTAGAAAAAAATCAAGTTTGAAGAAATGTTAAATTTTATGTATATTTATACATATTTATACATATTCATGCATGAAAAATGTTTTACCGGGCTTAAATGTGCAGCATCAGAAGGTTAAAATATTCGAGAATAATAGTTTAAAAAACTAAATTTTTATTTCATAAAAATAGAAAAAAGGCCTTTATTATGAGATACCGAGTTCATTTTGAATAAATGATAGAAGTCTATAGGCAGAATTTAAAAAAATAATGGGTCATTTTGAAGAGAATTTAAGCTTTAAAATAACGTTATATAAAATTTAATTCAAATTCCATTCTTTTTTTAAATTAAAGAAATGTGAAAAGTGAACAAATTGCAAAGTCAAAAAATTGTGCTCCTAATATGAGATGTTCCGAGAAATTGATAGTAAAACGCAAAATATATCAGTATTGCAATTAAAAAACTTTATTTCATGTTTTTAAAATACAAACACACAGCCAACGTGTGCGAAAAATGAGCATGCGATAGATTATACTCAGAACTCGTCTTCAGGTAGTTGAAATCAAGCATCGCAGAAATAGGCACTCGATGTTTATTCCGGTTGTCTTTTTTATTATTGTACAATAATATTTATACTTTAGCAAATTTCACTATAACATAGGAGTATGGGTTATTTCATAAAAATACCCTAAGTATTTCATATTACAATTTCCACGTCTTATGGTTTTACGATCATCAAATCTAACTTCTATAATTAAACAATTCAACATATCCCGTATTTTTCTATTAGTACTTTATCACATGAAGAATTTATTGCCAAATAGTTATTTATTAAATAATAAACAAAGTTTAAAGGCTCATCTCAATGAAAGAAACTTAACTTAAAGATGTCCAAATTCTAAAATCTTGTTTTACAATGGCATAATCTAATAATAAATTTTCTACTAAATAGTTTTCAATCCAAGAGCAATGAATTTATAGTGGAACCAATAGATAGCGTTTATTAATTTAGTAGAAACGCCGCTATCTCATATTAGGTACTTATCTCATAACAGGAGGTTTTCCTCTAATAATTCAATAAACAGTTTAAGTATTCTTATAATACAGACATTTACGACTTTAAAGATGCAAATTAAAAATAAATCCAAGATAAAAGTTTATATATATAGTAATATATATTTGTAATCAGAGCCGGCTCTACCCAGATAACATACATGTTACATAAAATATCTAAAAGACATCTTTTAGACATTTTTTAGACGTAAGACATCTAAAAGACATCATTTAGATATTTATACAACATAAATGTTACCAGGGTAATTAATGCGGGGCTGGGTGCATAAAAATGCGAGACTAATTCTTAAAAAATTGAAAATGAAATAATTTATTTCAAATAATAATAATTATTATTTTACAAATAATAATTATTTTATTTTAAATATATAAAATAAACATAAAATAACATAAAATAAACATAAAAGTTTTATGTTTTATGATAAAATTTATAATAAAATCTTTTATAATAAAACATTTTATAATAAAACCTTTGAAGATAAAATAATAATCTTAAGAATTATATATAGGGATAATTCTTGAAACCTTCAATACGCATGGCGTATCAATACGCTTCAATACGCTTCAATACGCTTGGCGTTCTTAACCAATAGGTCTTTTCTTTATTCCTGTCTGAATTGGTGCACATGGTGCATAAAGAAACAGATAGTGAAAGAACAGATCTAATCTTATTCGCACGTGTGAAAGTGAGAGGTCCAATTATTCTCTATCTCGTTGTCATATCGTTACAATAAGTAAAACATGTTGATCAAAACGCGAGGCCGCGTGCGCTGTACTCACAGAGCCTAAAACTGGCTCTGTTTGTAATAAATCGTAGGAAGGTAGAAAGCCAATGCGAGTCAGCTCAGATTGTTGGTGTTGCAAAAATACCACATATTTCGGAACGAAATAAAATTACAGACGTTTCGATCCTTAGTATTGGAACATTTTCAATGTAGTTTTTATTATGGATAATCTACAAATAATTTTAACACATGCTGACAAAGGAAATGTAATAGTAGCTCTTGACAAAATTGATTATGTAAATAAAATGGAATTTTTGTTTTCGGATACTGTTACACTATTGTCAAACTCAATCCTTCAAATAAGATATTATCTGATTTAAAAGATTTGTTAAAAACTTGGAAAAATCGAGAATTAGTTTCTGATCATACTCATAATTTTTTAAACTCAACAAATCCAACATTACCTAGGATTTGCCTTGTGAAAATACACAAATAGAATAACCCATTATGTGTTATAGTTTCTTCTATAGGCAGTCCCTTACATAATCTTGCGATCTTTTTACACAAAATTGTGGATGCTAACTTAGAAAAACCTTACGGTTATATAAAAACTGTTTTTAACTTGTGAATGATCTTACTAAAGTAAATTTATTTAATGATTCGGTGTTGATATCGTTGGACGTCGTCTCACTTTTTACAAACGTACTTGTACACCTATAGTGATAAAAAGTATTGATCGACGTTGGCATTTCCTTAATGGTAAAATTTACCAAAAGATGAATTTTTCAAAGAAATCGTTTTAGTACTTAACTCCACATACTTTAGCTTTAATGTGCATTCAAATTCTATAAATAGTCCTTTGGTGTTCCAATGGGATCTTCGCTATCTCCCATTTCAGCTGATTTAGTCATGCAAGATTTAGAGACTTTTGTACTTGAAAAACTACCGTTTTCTTTGAAATTTTATTATAAATATGTCGATGACATTGACTCTCAACTCAAAAGAGTGCAACATTGATATGACCGTAAATAATTTTAATAATTTTCATCCTAGATTAAAATTTACAGTAGAGCTTGATGGTAATAGTTTAAACTTTCTTGATGTAACGCTGATAAAGAAAGATAATACTCTCTGTTATATGATTGATATCATAAACCAACTTTTTCAGTGCGATACTTAAATTATTTTTCGTGCCAATGTACCAGAAAATGGGAATGATTTTTGGTCTAACGGACAGAGTTTTACTATTATCACATTCTAATTTCCATGAAAAAAACTTTCGCGATTTAATAATAGACATTTTATTGAATAACGGATACCATCTCAATATATTAGGTGTAGTAAAAAGAAATCCATTATTTTTCCAATAGGTGGCTTAATAATCTGTATCACGCGTAGACGAGATACAGATTATTAAAGCCATCTATTGGAAAAATAATGGATTTCTTTTTATTACACCTAATAATATTTAATTATATCAAAAAAAGACTTTACGTAAAATTTAAACAACTTAACGAAATTAGTAAAAATAAAAATTCACGCTCTGCAACTAAATCTTTAACAACCTTTTTTACTGTTCCCTATATTCCGTCAATATCCGAAAAATTCAAAAGATTTTTTAAAAATAACAAAACTGTTAGCTTGGCCTACATTGGATTACATAAATTAAGTTCTTTCATTAGAGTTCAAAAGGACAAATTACATTCCTTTTTACATTCTAACGTAATATATAAAATAATATATAAAATTAATGATTCTGATTATAACGCTTCATATATAGGCCAAACGAAAAGATTATTAAAAACCAGGATATCATCAACATCGTAATCACATCAATAGATGTACTACAATCAACATTCGATTATTATGGAACATAGACTTGAATTTAATCATGATTTGATTGGAACAATGTCAAGATGAAGAAAAGAATTACAACAAGCGATTAATCTCAGAGTCTATTTATATTAAGAAACGGGGAATGGTTTAAATCTACAAGAGGATACTGAAATGTTGGATTCTTTATATCATGATTTATTTTAAGAAGAATGATTTTTTCAAATTTTGTAGTTAATGCGCATACTTTGTTTTTATAACTCATTTGATTTTTCGTTTTCTTTTTATTTATTGTATTATTCCCCCACTTAGTAACGACAATTTTATTTTGACTTCTTCACACACTCTTGAAATGTCTTACTGTATACACGTTATAAATTATCTGACCATCGTCAATATGTAATAATAATAAGATTGGAAATAAGACCGTTTTATGTTAAATAATATTACAATTAATTTTTTAAGATTAATTTGGGAAATTTGGGGGGATTATTAATATTTCAGATTGATTGCGTTGAAAATCCGACAATCATATCGGCACACAATTATAATTTCTGAAATTAATTCATTTAAATGAATATATATAATAGTTCAACATCTTAACATTCAGACCGTGGCGTATTTAAAGTAATACATCAATATGTAATGTAAGCGTATTCAGTTTCTTTAATATTTTTTGTATTAGTATTTTATGTCTTTTATTATTTTTCATATTATTGTATATTGCAGATAATGTAATTCGTTCGAGTATTCAATTAAATACGACAGGACAAGTTCTATATTTATTATATTTGATGAAATAGTAAGCAGTCTGTACTTAAATTTACACAAAATGGAATTTTTTCAAAAACTATATTAAAAATGATTCAATAATAAGGATCGAAACATCTGTAATTTTATTTCATTCCGAAATATATAATATTCTTGCACATCAACAACCTGTGCTAACTCGCATTGGCTTTCTATCTTCCTACGATTTATTCTTTGGATTTATCAAGATTGAGAATATTTGTAATAATATAAATATTGGGTCATCTAAAAAGTATCCGCGGTTTTTTGTCATTAGATGTGTTGATCATTAACACTATCTAATGACAAAAACTGCGGATACTTTTTAGATGACCCAATATTTATATTATTACAAATATTCTCAATCTTGATATTTTATAAATAAATTGAATTTAATTATAGAAGAATGTAAGCATGGTAGCCTTCTTAATGTGGATTAATAGACCATATGAGTCTACATCTCCAACTGAAGTTGAATGTTATTGGAGAAAATCAGCCTTATCTAATGTTGCAAATTCAAAAAAATTTATTATAACTAATGACAATGAATCTACGACTGAAAATTTAGGTGACAACTCTAATTTTATAAAGTAATCGAAGCTAAAGCAAAATAATTAGATAATCAATTGCCAAGATATTACTAGATATAAACAGGAAAAAACAGTTTATACATTATCAATAGGAAAGAACAGTTTATACATTATCAATTAATTAATTCATCAATTAATGTTTAACTTTTATACTAAAAAGGATTCATTGCTAATTGATAATTTCATAACATTTGCAAAAGAAAAAATGTTTGAAAATTAGAAAAGTAAGTATTCTAATAAATTTTATTAATTTAAGATTATAAACATTTAAAAAATGATTACACATTAAAAAATTTACACATTAAAAACATGTTTTTTTTTTATTAATTATGAATTATAATTTTAAAATAATTTTAGATGTAGAATAATTTTATACATAAATTCCCAAAATACCTTTGCAAAATGCCTTTACATTTGACATTCAGGCTCGTATTCAGAGCGCGCTTTTATTTTTAAAATTTCATAATATGCGTAACGTAAATTACAGCATGTTAGCGCGCTAACATTGTTGTTATAGTTTACATTTTAAGTTATATTAGATATTGTGACATGAACATGATTAATATTTTTATAAATTGTTATATTTAAAGAGCATAAAGAATACGAGGTCTGATAAAAAAATAAGCGAACTTTTTGAATTACTGGGCAACGGAGTGTCCGATGAGCGGTTTGCAGCACTATAATCGTTATAATCTTCCAAGTAACTGGCTTTTTTAAAATTGTTTACATCTCGTTTAGTTTCAGAGTTATTGTTATTTGAGTACAACGTGTTTTAGTGTTTGTGGCGAGGTTGGCGGGTTTTCGCCTCGAAATGAATTTTTGCAATTTTTGCCTCAAGGTCAAACAATCAACCGCCAGTACTATGATGATGTTTTAAAAAGATTATGCGAAAAAATTCGTAAAGAGACCACAGTGGCGAGACAACTCATGTTGTCCTACATAACCTACCCATTCAGCCTTGTCTCCCCAAATCTTGCTCCCTGCGACTTTTTCTTGTTCCCAAAATTAAAATCAGTTCCTAAAATAAAAATTTAGTTTGAAGCGCCACGAATACTACACGTTGCACTCAAATAGCAATAGCTCTGAAACTAAACGAGATGTAAACAATTTTTAAAAAGCCAGTTATTCGGAAGATTATAACGATTGTAGTGCTACAAACTGCACGTCGTTAGGATACTTCGTTGCCGAGTAATTCAAAAAGTTCGCATTTTTTTATCAGATCTCGTATTTTGTATAATACCTATATCGAAATGATCTTCACAACAAAAATAATTCCATTTTCCTGGTTCGTCAATATGATGTACACTTTTAAAACATTCTTTTTTCACGTTTTCAACTTGAGGCACATAAAAGAACAATTTTTCCGGTATTTTAATTGTTGTGCTTTTACACACAGGTACGAAACACATTTTTACGTGTTTCCTTTGTTCATTTTTAAAATAAATTAATTTCTTACTGAATAATTATGGTTTCTTTGTGCAACGTCACAGCGCGTTCGGAAGGGCTCGGTTGTTTTCGGCATTTCAAATAATGCAATACGTTATTATTTATTTTTTTTGCATAATTTGCGTTAAAAAATTATTAAAAAATTGAAGTTAAAGGTGTGTGTGTGTGTGTGTGTGTGTGTGTGTGTGTGTGTGTGTGTGTAAATTATAAAATATTTTTCAAAAATTATGCAAACTCCCTATTAATACTCATGCTAAAATAATTCTTACCGTATGAAGAATTTTCGTATTCACTGTGATAAACGTATTATAGCCTATACCTATAAAATCATTGCATGATTTGCATGACTTTTTTCTTTTAGAAAAACATAACTAAGTAAACGAGAATGTATTAAAATGGATTGTAATTTTATCTCTAACCGATGATTTAAAATTAAAAATTTGATTTATTCAAACTGTGTTCTAAAATTCACTGCCAGTGTTGAAAATGTATAGTATACGTAATGTAAACTGTAGATTTTCAGCTTTGGAACACAGTTGCTTCAGTTGAATGCAATTAGACTAAAAAAATTGCATTTCCTATTTCCAGATTTTTTAAAAAGAGCAGTATTCACGATGCACTTAAAGAAGCTGATATTAACTTTTACTCTATAAAAGTGAATGATCAATGTATGTATTATCATTGATTTCAGTGCTACACTTATAACTGTAATATTAGCAAATATTTATTGTTTTACTCTAAAACTGATTCATTTTTAGAAATTATGATTTCTGAAGAAATCTGCAGAAATCATAACCTCTGAAAGTGAATCAGTTTTACAGTAAAACAATAAATATTACTGTAAAACAGTACATATTCGCTGATGATTACATCAGTAATAAGTGTAGCACTGAAGTCAGTGATAATATGTACATTGATCATTTACTTTTACAAAGTAAAATTTAGTATCAGCTTTTTTAAGTGCATCGTGAATACTGCTCTCGCGTTCGCGAGATACAGATTACTAAAGCCATCTATTGAAAAAATAATTCTTTTTAATTGGATTTCTTTTTACTACACCTAATATATACTACTGATTCACTTTTAGAGAGTAAAAAGACAGAAATGCGCTTCACGCAATACCTATAAATGAATAAAAAAATGCATTGAGATTGAAAAGGATCGATTTCAACGTTCGCGAATACGTACTTTTAAAATTCTGAATCCATTTCAATTAATTTCAATTCATTCTTGTTTACCCAGCAAATGAGAATGGATAGAAATGGATTAAAATGGATTCAGATTTTCAGAAATACGGATTCATGAATGTTAAAATGAATCTTTTTCAATTCTAAATGCATTTCGATTCATTTATAGGAATTGCATAAAGCAAATATCTATGCCTTTTCAATCCTGAATGCATTTATAGAAATCGCATAGAGCGTATCTCTATGCTTTTCAATCTAAAAATAATATTCAGTTAAATTCAAAAATAATATCAACAATTTCTGTGCAACGTGAATATTGCTCAATTCAATATTCTGAATATGAAATGCAGTTTTTCAATTTAATTAAATAAAAAAAGTTTTTATTTAAAAATGGACCATAAATTGTACTTAAATTATTTAAAATTATAAATAGAAAATTTTTCATTTTAATCCAATTAAGTTCAAAAAAATTGTAACATAAAAATAATTGAGCTATATTCATTTGTTTATCTTTGATTGAAGTAAAATAAATGATCGATGAGTGAACACTCGCAAACTAAATCAAACACAGCCCGAATATTAGGCTAATCACGGCGCGCGACATCAGGCAAGTGAGATTAAAATTATCCACACTTACACAATGTTGTCTCATAGTAATATAAATTGTTTATATTTTATTATATTTGTCAAATGATGATATTTTTATTATTATATATCTATATAATTTTGTTACTAATTTAGCTGATTGTAATTGAAGTAAAGAATGAATAACACATTTACCAATTGAAGAAGTGGTGTAGCGTAGAAGATTCATAATCCAGAGGTCCTAGGTTCAAATCCCACTAAGGTGGGTTTTTTAATACCAATTTGAAGTAGTTAATTTCAGATATAACTATTATAAATGTTTTAGAAATAAAATTTGTAATCTTTAAATATGAATTTTTTTTCGAATATTAAACTAGTGTCAGCTCGGATCTAATCCATTTCAATCCATTTTCATGAAACCCATTTTAAACTACGCATTAAAAAAATTTTAATCCATTTTAATCCATTCTTTGCTGGGTACTGGAAAGTTACTATATGTGACAGATTATAACTTAAAAAATTATAAAACAAATAATTGAAGAAAGCCTTGATTAGTCACAAAACAGCCGATCTTGTAGGTGCCTAATAATATATTCTTTTTTTACATGAATTTTACAATTTGCAATTTATGCAAACTGCATGTCAATTATTTGTCAGTCAAATGCTGATGACTCAGCAAACGAGAATGGATTGAAATGAATTAAAATGGATTCAGATTTTCAGAAATATTGATTCACGAATGTTAAAATGAATGTTTTTCAATTCTGAATGCATTTTTATTCATTTAGGAATTTCATGGAACATATCTCTATGCCTTTCAATCTAGAAATAATATTAGCCTTTTCTGTGCACAATTGTGGATACTGTTCGATCCAAAATTTTGAATAATAAATGCAGTTTTTTAATCCAATTGCATCCAATTGAATCTAATTGAATCCAATTAAATCCAAAAAAAGTATTCGCTATTTAAAATACGCAGATAGAAAAAAATTTCAATCCATTTTAATCCATTCTCGTTTGCTGGGGATGAGCATCTTAAAACACTATAATGTAGTGTTAATAAATAGTCAGCGTCTAATTTGCAGGACCCAGTTAACGAGAATAAATTAAAATAGACTGAAATTTTACTTATTCAAATGCATATGTTAAATAAAAAACCTTTTTTGGAATCAATTGAATTCAGTTAGATTCAATTAGATTCAACTGGATTGAAAAACTGAATTTTCTATTCAGATTTTTTAATTGAGCAGCGTTCACAATACATTTTAAAAAAGCCGATATTATTTTTGGATTGAAAGGCATAGAAATGCAATTTCTAAAAATGAATAACAATGCATTAGGATTGAAAGGAATTCGTTTCAAAATTCGCGAAAACATATTTCTAAAAATCTAAATTCATTTCAATCAATTTCAATTCATTCTCGTTTACTGGGGAACTGGAAATTGTAAAATTCACGCAAAAAAATATTTAAAAGACATCAAGATTTACTTTATTCAAATAAAACTTTCTTCGTTTATTTGTATTGTTCACATATATGTATATATCCATCAATATTTTCACTTATTGTTTAAAATAATATATGTGCGCTAATTGTTTCATACTTAAGTTAATTCGTGGCAAGGATAAAGAATGCCATATGATTCTCAAGTTGGTGACAATTAGTCTTCCTAGATCCCCAGCATTGCCTTTTGTATCTTCTATCATATCAAGTTTGTCGACAGTGAGTTCACCAGGTCGTAATTGCATATTACTACATGCAAAAAAGATTTAATATTTTCGCCGTATTATTTAATAATTTATTTTCACTCAGCACATTTAGCACTAAATGTAGTTATTTAATTACTTTACTTCGCATTTATTCAAATGCGCGGAGCATACAATTTGACATAGTTACAAAACAAAACTTATAGTTGCATTAGTAAAAGCTAAAAGCTGAATAATAATTTAAAGATAATTAAATTTTATAATTACGAATGAGAAACATCAAATTTCACTTGGTTGTCCTGCCACATTTTGGGCGTCAGCTAAACAGGATAATGCTGGATAGTACAGAAAGAACTTGACTTAGCTCAGGCTGAAAATCAATATTGTTGTCATACCAACAAATATACAACAAAAATGACGTAGGTCTCATACTCTTTCGCGTAAATGCAAATACTTTGCGACAAATATATTTGAATCATTAATTAAACATATAAAAAAAGAGAAAATCAGTCTGGACAAAAATGATATATTTTTCTTTAAATAACGTTATATAATTAGATAAAAAATTGACATATAGCATTATGATATTATTCTTCTGGCCAAGGTTTGCCTATACCCTGTGACGCACCCATCCTGGACGGATCTTGACTTGGATAATGAATGGGAGTAGTTCCTGGAGGAAAAATTGGTGCAGCCGGCGGCAGCAGCGGCAGCAGCAGCAGCAGCAGCAGCAGCAGCAGTTGCTATTTGCGGTGGAAACATAAATTGAGGAGCAACTGGTGGTGGTGGAATCATCATCGGCGGCATCATACCAGGAGTAGTTTGTAGATTGAAGAAGTTGCTACTCATGCTTTCCGATGGTGGTGGTGGTGGTAATGCGCCAGGTAATCCTGGGACAGGTTCAAGAATCTCTCTCGTTGCTTCTGCCGCCGATACCGTCTGTCTTCCCTGTGAACGGCCCCATTTTATAGTGAGCCGTCTTCCACCCAATATCAGTTTATTAAAGGTCCTTTCTGCTGCCGCTTCGGCAGCGCTTCTCTGCGTATATTGGATGAAGGCACATTGCTGACGCGGCACCATAGTCACTGAACGAATCTCGCCATATTGGTAGAAGTGATCGCGCAGCTGTTTCTCCGTTAATACGTCACCCAAATTACCAATGTATAACGTTGTGATGGATTTATCCTCTGGTGGATCTAGCTTAGGCATAGCTGCTGCTCTACGCATTAATTTATCTGCCACTGGATCGTTTACGCCATAGTAACGATCTTTTATGTTCTGATCTGCCAATGGATCATCAGGATCTGTTGGTTTCTCATGTCGATAAGGACATTCTTCGCCTCTCTTGCATTCACCCTTTACCCAAAACGAGCAAATGTGTGGCCTATTTCTCTTATAATAAGGACTCGTTCTAGCCAGTTTCATCAGCAGATCACTAGCCGCAGCAGACTTGCCTACAGCACCGGCAGGTGTTGTCGGATCAATTTTTCCAATTTCATTGTCTATGTTTTGTACATAGTATTCCTTATTTACATCCGAACGTGGTAAATCATCCTTAATTTTTAAAGCAGCATCGCGAACTTGAATAGGCAAACCATATTCCAAATCCAATAAACACGTTTGGCAAACATTCTTCAATCGACTGCATGTCTGACAAACTTCGGTTTTCTTAAATCTCATTCTTGCTCCTGGACACCATCTAAATACTGTAAATGGTCGCATACATATCTTGCATTCCTTTCCATATTTCTCCTTTGTCTATAAATCAATTCATAATAATAATATTAACAATTTTGTTTATAATAAATGTGTGTGTGTGTGTGTGTGTGTATGTGTGTACATATATACATTTCATATATAAGGGGTGTGTGTGTGTGTGTGTGTGTGTGTGTGTGTGTGTGTGTGTGTGTGTGTGGGTGTGTGTGTGTGTGTGTGTGTGTGTGTGTGTGTGTGTGTGTGTGTGTGTGTGTGTGTAGGAAATCCTGTAAGTTTTAGCCAATCGCTTTTTTGTATAGATAGAATGGACTAAACTGAATCGAAAAATCCTTTACTATTTTACAATTTTCACAATAGTTAACAAAATATTAATTACTAAAAATTGCCAAATATTGGTCTTGAATTTTTTACTCAAATACTATTAACTTTACAGAAAAACTGCAAAAGACAAAAATCATTTATTTCCTTCTCATAAAGTTCTGAACATTTTTTCAGAATTTTTTAATATCGTACTTTCTCATGTTGGTAAAAATAAAAAATGCAGTGCTAAAAAGTTGATAAAAAATTCTGAAAAAAATTCTTAGAGTTCTATGAGAAGAAAAGAACGATTTTTGTCTCTTGCAGTTTTTCTGTAAAGTTTGATAGTATTTGAAAAATTATTCAAGACCAATATTTGACAATTTTTAGTAATTAATATCTTGTTAATTATTGCAAAAATTGCAAAATGGTAAAGAAGTAAAGGATAAACTCAGTTTAATCCGCTTTATCTATACAAAAGCGATTAGTCAAAACTTACGGGACACTGTATATGTCACATATATACATCTCATCATTTGTAATTCAGACAATTTACTATGTTTTACTTTGTAATTCAAACAATTTATTATGTTTTACTTTGTAATAAAAGATAACAATTGAATAAATTTTTGATAATTATCCAGACTTTTACTTACCATACGAATGTATGGATTATCTCCCAAACACGTCTGACACAATATTGGGAATTCCTATACAAGAAAAACATGTCAACGAAGGCAATATGATAAAATAAAAATGACATCAGTGTTACAAAATAAAGGCTTGAATTGAACGTGAAAAATCTTTTTTATGCTCACCGCATCTTCCCAATTTTGTCTATTATATGTATTGGTAGTCTTTGATGTTGCCATTGTATATTAATTTATCTTAAAACAACACTTCCACCATTTGCAAAATTACTTGCAACACTGTTTTTTCAATGAGTTTGGAATGCAACTTACTCCGTAAAAAAACGATTACAATATCAGAGAGAAAGACAAAGAGACATAGAGAAGGCATGACAGCTCAAAATCTGTATCCGCAAAATGCTGTCGCACACTACTGCCCCCTGATAAAAAGGATTCAAACTATATGGCAAGATCCACTTTTCTGAGAATACAGTGCAGTGCATTAATTCACTGGGTCATAGTAGCGGTCCTACTTATCGAAAATAAGAAAATGCAGTACTAAAAAGTTGATAAAAAATTCTGAAAAAATTATTAGAGTTCTATAAGAAGAAAATAAATGATTTTTGTCTCTCGCAGTTTTTCTGTAAAGTTGATAGTATTTGAGTAAAAAATAAACATCGATAAATCGGACATCGGGCCGCTACTATGAGCGAATTAATGCACTGCAATATACACAGATCTACTTATCAAGACTGCAGATGATAAATCGATATTTGGTTCATAAAATCGTGCTGTATCCACAAATTGTAGATCAGAAATACTCATCTCTGCAATTATATGTCTTTTTACATGGGCGTGATTTTTATATTTCACTTAAAAGGATTAACATTAAAGTTATATATTATACCCATTTTATAAAATTATTGTGTTTTAAGCATTTTATTTTTATTATTATAAACGCATTATTATAGTTTATCTACTTTATTTCCCATGAAAAAATATTCTATATATAATTATGTAAAGTTATATATTATATAATTTTATATATTTCTCAGATAGCCAAATTTAAAGAGATAAATTTTGAGTAGAGTCTGCTATCAATTTCTGATTGCAGAAAAGCAATTGTACACAAAGTTTATACTATCAGACAATAGCCTAGTTTCCACCGAGGGTTTTAACCCGGATCAAAATGTAAAAACCAACCCACTACTGTCGACAAACAAATTGCTGCCAAAAATATGACAAATGACAAAATATGACTGATGACATGCTATACCAGCAAATTGGTGACAGAAATCGAGCAGAGTCTACCATGATGTAAGAGAACAAGAAGCGGAATCCATAGACGTTGTTCAAAATTCGACATGAGCTGGATGCAAGGAGACGTTATTAGCGCTATTTGTGTTATTGGCCTAGTTTCCACCGAGGGTTTAATCCGGATCAAATCCTGTTACAGTCGAACGACAGGGGATTCGCAATGCACATGCGAGTGTTTCCAACTTATTTTATCATACTTTATCACGTTATTGTGTCCGACATATTCAATAATGAAGTTGAGTTTGTTATTTGACCTATATAAAAGTACTAATTAAAAAAAGGTATTAGGAGTATAAATAAGTTTCCGCCGTTTGACAAAAGATAGTGCCACCAGTATGTTATGGTTAAAATTGTCTGCTGTAAAACGTCATATCGTAAGATTGGACATCTGGTAACAACATAACCTTGAAATATTAGCGATTTTGTATCAGCATCATATATCTTTTTTCGTGCGAAAATGTCGAGTTTTGAGCCGAATAAACGTCATTTGCGGGAGCTTTTGATTTACTTCTTTAATTTGAAGAAATCTGCAGCTGAGGCGCATCGATTGCTTGTAGAAGCATATGGTGAGGCTGCCTTAAGTGAAAGAAGTTGCCGTGAGTGGTTTCAAAAGTTTAAGAACGGTGAATTTGACGTCGAAGACAAAGAACGTAGCGGAAGGCCGAAAGTGTACGAAGACGCGAAATTGGAATCATTATTGGATGAAGATTCGTGCCAAACGCAAGAAGCACTTGCACTTACATTAGGAGTGACTCAACCAGCAATTTCACATCGCTTAAAATCATTAGGAATGATTCAAAAGCAAGAAAATTGGGTTCCATATGAACTGACGCCGAGAAACGTTGAACGCCGATTTTTCACATGTGAAATGCTGCTTGCCAGGCACAAACGAAAGGGTTTTTTGCATCGTATAGTCACTGGTGATGAAAAATGGACATTGCTCCTTCTGATTACTACTTGTTTCGATCGATGGCACATGGCCTGTCTGAGCAACACTTCACATCATATGAAGATACCAAAAATTGAATCGATTCGTGGATAGCTTCAAAAGATGAAGCGTTCTTCCGACGCGGTATCCGTATGCTGCCAGAAAGATGGGAAAAAGTAGTGGCTAGCGATGGACAATACTTCGAATAAAACATTATGTACCGTTCTTTCACAATAAATGCCCAATTTTTGATAAAAAACGGCGGAAACTTATTTATACTCCTAATAATAATGCCGCGATCTTGTTATTTATGTAAAAGAAAAAGCACAGAGGATAAAAAGATAACTTTACATAAGTAAGTTTAATTACAAATGATGAAAGTACATGTCCGATTGCTTACAATAGTTAATAAAAATTAAATTATTCTTTTTAGATTTCCGAAAACATCAGAAATACGTAAAAAATGGATCGACGCTTGCGGATTGCATAAAAAAGATGTATCCCGAATTTATATTTGCTCACATCACTTTGAATTACCTGATAATTTAGTTGTATTAAAGAGATTACCTTCTGGGACTATACCCACTGTAGAAATAACTGTACCAAATCACTCAGTTGAATTATCAAATGTGTCAACAATAAAAAGTACTACAGTTAATACATCGAAATCATCTGAAGTGAACATCTCCAATTTTGATATAATGGATTATGCTAACGCTGTTCATTCAATATCGGAAGCTTCGACTTATCATTCATGTAAGTTACATACAAATTATGTAGAAATAAAAATATATACACTGATTGTAAGAGGAAATAACATAAATGTCATTTTTGTGATAAATATTTTATTCTTTCAGTGCCAGTAATAGAAAGTACTAGTATGTCAAATTTATCTGAAGTGAATATTACATCTCCAATTGTATCTAATGAAATGGATTTTGATGATGAAGTTCAGATAATATCTGAAGTTTTCATTTATTATTCACGTAAATTACATTATATAGAAATAGAAATACATACACTGATTATAAAAGAAAATAAGTATTATTTTTGATAAATATTTTATATTTTTAGCTTCTAAAGAGAACATTTCTCCTCCTCGAAAGAAACGTTCGTTTGCAGAGCCAAGATATATTTCAGAAATTAATATCAGTGACGTTAGTACACCGAGAAAAACGAGAAGATTAATCAATTTTATTAAAAAAATGAATCAAAAGAAAAGCAAACAAATCAAATCTTTACAAGATGAAAACAGAAGACTTCGAAAGCGAATTACTACATTGCGATTAAGACGATTTTATTCGTAAAAAATATACAAAACTTATTTTATTCCATCATCAGTAGCATTAATTATAATTAGGATTGTGTAAAATTTCAGTTTTAATATATTGGGAGTACAAATTATTATTATTCGGTCCATTTTCCAAAAGATAGCTCCGGCTGTTGTGAATGGTTCATAGTGACAACTGATTTTGGCGTTTTCAGAGAGGTTAGATATCTGCTAATAATATTCAGTTTATATTGCTTTGAGTTTCATACAAAAACCTTGATTTTTACTATGTTTGAAATGTCGAATTTTGTGTTAACCAAGCAGCATTTGCGAGAGGTTCTAATTTTCTGCTTTAATTGGAAGAAAAGTGCAGCTGAAGCCTATTGAATGCTTGTCGAAGTTTATGACATTGCTCCAAATCATGATAACTGATAAATCATGTAGGGAATGGTTTCGACGTTTCAAGGATAGAGATTTCAGCGTTGAAGACAAGCCTCGCTCTGGACAGCCAAAAAAATTCGAAGACAAAAAATTAGAGGCATTACTCGAAGAAGATCAGAAAAGAGGAACTTGAAATCGAATGCAAGAGGAGCTTGCAGAATCATTGGGAATAACTCAACAAGCCGTTTCTGCACGATTGAGAGCCATGGGAATAATTCAAAAACAAGGAAATTGGGTGCCTTATGAAATGAAACCGAGAGACGTTGAAAGGCGATTTTTCTTGCGAACAGCTGATTCAAAGACAACAAAGAAAAGGTTTTTTGCATCGGATTGTGACTGGAGATGAGAAGTGGATATTCTACGACAACCCCAAGAAGAAAAAATAATACGCTAAGCCCGGTCAATCGTTGCCATCGACCTCAACATCAACACCAAAGCCGAA
>NW_011626972.1:291604-317352 GCF_000204515.1 Acromyrmex echinatior
TATAGATTACTAAAGCCATCTATTGGAAAAATAATGAATTTCTTTTTACTACATCTGATATATTGTATGTGTTTTAAAATTATTGATAAAATAATAAAACTATGTTCAAATTATAAACACGCTTATATTTATTTACATTCATATTTTAATATATTATCATATTTAACTGTAAACATTTTGGATGTCTAATATTTATATTTATTAAGATCTTTAATTTAAAAGTTACAATATTTTTATTAACTAATATTTTAAATATATAATTATTACATACAAATGTGATATACGTACATAATAAATAAACCATCAACACATCTAGTGACAAAAAACCGCGGATACTTTGTCACTAGATATACGACCATCAACACCATCTAGTGACAAAAAATTGCGGATATTTTTTAGATGACCCAATATATATTGAATAATTTCTCTCTTTGCATTTTTTCTCTGACATCAGCTTCAGTTGGAATCCTGCAAAGTTACTAAGTCTGTTAAGTTAATCGGAGCTTGATGAAAGTGGCTTTAAAAACAAAAATATTGTAGAATACATAGAAAATAATTTATATTTTTACAGCATAGAATGTGTTTTTAAAAAGTAGAGAATTTGCTTTTAAGAGAATTTGTGTAATTGAAGTAAAAAATATTTATTCTAGCCTCGATTATATTGTATGTTGTGCATAACCGCGGCGCATAGACGTGTCCAATCTTGTTGTGTCGCTGCGTCTCGTCGCTATGACAGATTTCTTAATCTCAATACTCATCAACTTTACCGTTCAATATCTTGATTTGACCGACCTATGTTTTTTCTTTCGTTTCGAGCAAAAATGTGTCGAATGAGCTTAATTTCATCAAAATTGGAGGTGCAGTCTGTATTCTAAATAATTAACTTTTTTTCTAATAATTAACTTTTTTTCTTACAGCTTCTTTCATTTAATTTCATCAAAATTGGAGGTGCAGTCTGTATTCTAAATAATTAACTTTTTTTCTTACAGCTTCTTTCATTTCATGTAAAAACGCGTCGAATGAATCCGATTTCAAATCGTAGGTGAGGACCGTATTTTACATACCAAACTTTTTTTTAAATAATAATTATATTAATAAGCATATTGTCCTTGAAGCAAAATATAAAATGGGAATCTGTAAATAATTAAATTGAAACTAATTAGATTTATAAAATCTATGATTAGACTACTAGCTATGTCACATATTTTCAAAATTAATATTTTTTTATTGCAAAAAAAAAATGAAAAAAATACAAGAGATCCACCTTGACAACTGTCATCCAGCGTTATCTGAAATAGGTTTTTGCACAAAGAAGTTAACATAAATACATACCACATAAATTTAATCTAAATCAAGTGACACAAATTATATATTATATGAAAAAGTCATGTATCACGTGAGCGCTCGATATATTATTAGGTGTTGGAATTAATTCGTAGCGTTTTTTAATGAAAGAATGTTATTTATTTCACATGAGCATTAAAAAATACATTAATGAAAGTACTTCCCATCACTTGTAAAACGCTACGAATTAATTCCAACACCTAATAGATAAATTAAACACACTTAGTTCCTAAATGTAAATCTAAATTATTGTCTAGAAGGTGTCATTTATTGATATTTTTATTGTTAAACAAAATTTGTACAAAATAAATGTTCATAACGTAACAATTATCTTAACTACATAAAATACAACTGTTTATTCTTAGCACATACTTTCTTTAAGAACACTTTTCTACAGTTCTGCGATTTCTCCATGCTCTCATATATGTTCTTGGATGAATAGGTAAAAATCCAGCGAGCCCTAATAAATCTGCAACAGGCGTGGATATTCGTGCTCCTTTGGCAATCCAATATTGTATTCTTTCAAAATTGAAGGACACTAATTTTTCATTATGCATATTTGGAATAGGATCATATACACCAACTTGTTCTATTGGTGGTTTTGTTTCTGCTGCTTTTACCTACAACAAAAATTAATTAATTGATTCTAGCTATAGAATTTTTCTCTTTCTAATTAAGATTTTTATATTTGAGCCAATTCTATAATGAGTTGATAGTTGAATCAGAAGTCCTAAGTCTTAAAAAAGTGTAAAACAATTTTTCACAGCTGCAATGAGTTATTTAGCTCGACTTGGAAAGGAATAAAGTTGAATTGGCCAGTCTTGAGAAAATCGATAGTGATAGGACCTCGGCACAAAGATGGTTGTAACAAGTTGAAACTTTAGTCGTAGTCACAGGTCAACGCACTATGTTTTTATCAATCTGCACTATAACTTATGTTTCATATTTCAGTTAGGGACATCTTTGTGCTTAAGTCTTTAAGACTGATTGCACCAATGTTACTTTGAAGCAAGACTTAAAAAACTCTACTGAAAAAAATTATGTCAAAAGTTTAGATAATTTGAAAAATCACATGATATTAGAAATAATTTTATCCATCATGTGATTTTATAATTTTTAAATTTTAATGAATTGAATAATAAAAATAGAAAAAAAGAAATATGTCATCATGTGAGTTTTCAAATTAGTGATTTTTAAAAATCATATACTGATTTTTGGAACAATCCGTTACATGATTTACATGTTTTAATTACATGAATTTCATCATGCAATTGTATGTGATTTTTTCAATAAGAAAAACTGTTTTAAATCAAAAGAGAGAGACAGAAACCAAGAGAATTTTATGCCTTCCTTAAAGTCAAACGTTGGTGCAATCGGACCTTAGCATACAAGTTAGCTGTTGGCCAATTTGAACAATTCACCGATAAAACTTGTACAACTAAGATTACCAATTCTCTTAAGACTGACCAAATTCGACTTTATTCCTTTCCATTAATCGAGATAAACGACTCCCTGCACAATGAACAACTTGTAGATGCAAAAAAATCATAGTCACCTATTTAGATTAAGACGGGTTAAGATTTAAGATTTCCAACTATCGACTCATTGCAGAATCAATTTTAAAAGAAAATTGTCAACTTACATCAATCACAACAATATGAAAAAACGGTCTATTAGTGCAACCATAACGAGCAAATCTTATTGCTTTAGTGAATGGCGTAATAATACCTGTTCCAGATGAACAGTGTAAAGGTAATCGTGGCATATTTGTGTGTGTTAATATTAAAAAATCACCTTTTTTATACAATTACTTGTTTACATTAGATATCTTTCAAATCAGAAATTGGCTTAGGGCTTCTATTCACCACAGATTACCTAAGAAAATAGATAACAATTCTCATATTTTACTTGGAACAGTGTTTTGAACGCCACCTAGGCGAATATATTGTATTGTACATAAAAGAACTAATATTTGGTTACATGACATTTTCCCGAAAAACTAGACTGAAAAATGTTGGTACTAACAAAAATCCCTAGGCAACACGATTTGAATTTGTACGGATTAGTAACACCGTTGAAATAGAAGAGCTAGTCACACACACTTTCCGTAACAATAAACCGGGGAGCACAGACTCTTGCATAACGCATAACACGTAAAGCCGGTTCTATATTAGTTGCAAACCGATCACAAGTTTGTTGCGACAGCCAATCTGAAGCTTGCATTTCGAAATCAACGCTTCATATTGGCTGCCGCAACAAATTTGCGATTAGCTTGCAATTAATGTAGAATCAGCTTAATGCATAAGAAATTTAACTAATCTGAGTTCTTTATTTCATAGTAAGGAAAGAAATGAAGAACGTTGATTGGTACATTTTTTTATGTATTACGTGTTATGTGTTATGCAAGAGTTTGTTCTCCCTGCTTATCGTAAACGTAACGTAGGTTTTCGACCAATCGTGTTGCTCGATTCGGTCGTCCATAACGTAACTGTAATGCATATCTACAATGGGCAGTAACAGTAGTTGATTAAAGAGTAGGCGTAGAAATTGATCATAGTTGAATGTAAAAAAAAATAATCAACTATGATTGATCGATTTCTACGCCTACTCCTTAGAGCCATTCCTACACAAACTTGCATATCCGCATAAACATATGAATAAAGAAAATCAACCAATCATATTTTACGTTTGTCTTTATGACAGAAATATGATTGGATAATTTTCTTTATGCATATGGTTATGCGGCTATGCAAGTTTGTGTGGAATGGCTCTTAATCCACTACTGCCATTGTAGACCATGCATTAGGATGCGATTACATGGACCACGATACGCGGTACAGTAATTAATAGTAACTAACTAGGCAACTAGGAAACCGCGTACCATCGGGTGCTTTCCCTCAAGGCTTTTAGGCGACACACATCGACACAGCGTCGGACGCGATGTTTTCCAACGAAACGCCATGACACGATTAAGGTTTAAATACAATAGGCACAGGCAATAGGGAATAACGAGCCATTTAATCTCTGATATAATCTCTGGGATATAATATCGAACTTACACACCAGAGCTCTGATTGGACAGTTCGTTTAAGCCTTTAGATACAGCAGAAAAGCATAGTCGAACATACTCTGATTATAGTTGTCAATTTTCGGTTGGCGCTTTAGAATATTTCCATTTTACACATAAGGTAAATAAGAAAGAAATAAGAAGTACGTACATAAGTCATCTGGATCATTGTAATGTAAAAAATTGTATCTACGCATAAAATTATTATCCAACAAGAGACACTGAAGTGGCACGATGTGACACGGTAAATCGTTATATTCTTGTTGTTCGACAATGTTAAACAAGAATGAGATGATCGTAGAAAGTACCTACCGCCTATTTCTTTCGCTGATATTACATGGAGCGCGGTTTGCGGCACGGGCTAGTATACACTGCTATGCATTTTTTAATGAAATTAATTGATTTAAACGCAATTATTAAGTAAAGCTGTTAAAAAATAAGAGTATCGATAAAGTGTGCATAAAAATAAGTTAATATATTTTAAAAAATTCATACTATTTTAATGTGAGTTTATCATCCGTGCCGCAAACCGCGCTTCATGTAATATCAGCGAAAGAAATAGGCAATACGTGGTGCGCGGTTTCCTAGTTGCCTAATTAGTTACTATATATATTGGATCATCTAAAAAGTATCCGCGGTTTTTTGTCACTAAATGTGTGTTGATGGTCATATATCTAATGACAAAGTATCCACGGGTTTTTGTCACTAGATGGTGTTGATGGTCAACCCAATTTATATAGGGTTTCAATTTTTTAGATCACCCAATATTATACAATACAATATATAGTTAGTTACTATTATTGAGTCATCTAAAAAGTATCCGCGGTACTTTGTCACTAGATATATGACTATCAACACACATCTAGTGACAAAAAACCGCGGATACTTTTTAGATGACCCAATATATTCTTGAGACTTCCGGGTGCTTTCTATATAAAGATTATGCGTTTCGCGGGTTTCTTCCATGTCCAAATCCATTCTTGAAATGCCAACGTTTCGTGAACCTTGCTATTCGGAATAATACAGAATAACGTTGATTGGTTGCTTCTATGACGCATTCTCTATTCCACAGTCGTTTTCCACACCATATGATTTCACTCTAAGGGGCTTCGCACAATAAAAGGAACAGAGAACAGAGAATAAGGAGCGCCGCACAATCATGTATTGAGTTTCTGATAGGTCCTTGTTCCTTTTATTGTGTGGAGCCCCTAAATCTATAAATTTGTGGTATAGACTAAAAGTAAATTTTCACGGACCTAAGTTAGAATTGACGAATATCAAGCGTCCATTTTGATTACATGATTCTTTTTGTTGCTCAAACAGCCGGTTAGAGCAGCTTGTTGAAATTTATTTTTATAGATGAACTTATGGACTTAAACTAATTGCACACAGTAACCGTAAATGTAACACAGGTTTACAACCAATCGTGTTGCTCGATTCGGTCGTCCGTAACCGTAATTGTAACAATCGAGCAACGCGATTGATCGAAAACCTTACTGTTACTGTTACGGAAAGTGTGTGAATAGCTTAAAGCTAATTACGGCTAGTTACTACGGCTAATTACTAGCTCGCTAGCTCAATTATTAGGGGCTCCACACAATAAAAGGAATAGAGAACAGAGAATAAGAATTTTAACCTTAAACTGTATATTCCACAATACATGATTTCTGATAGGTTGAAATTCTTATTCTTTGTATCTCTTGTTTCTTGTTCCTTTTATTGTGCGGAACCCCTTACTACTTCAACAATGGCTAGTTTCCACTGAAGGTTTAACCGAGAAGGGTTTCGAATCTGTCGACTGTCATAACTCGTAGACCCTAGACTGAAAAATGTTGGTACAAAAATCCCTAAGCAATATATTGGGTCATCTAAAAAGTATCCGCGGTACTTTGTCACTAGACCATCAACACACATCTAGTGACAAAAAACCGAATACTTTTTAGATGACCTAATAATTTTAATTTGTATGGATTAGTAACACTGACCTAGTTTCCATCGAGGATTTAAACTGGATCAGAATGTAAAAACTAACCAACTACAGTCGAGTATTCCTCTATTACAGTCGAACGACAGGAGAATGCTTGACTGTAGTTGGTTGATTTCACAACATATGATTTCTGATAGGTTGAAATTCTTATTCTCTGTTCCTTTTATTGTGAGGAACTCCATATTACATGGAGCGCGATTTACGACACGGACTAATGACAAACTCACATTAGTATGAATTTTTTTAAATATATTAACTTATTTTTATGCACACTTTATCGATACTCATATTTTTTTAACAGATTTACTTAATAATTGCTTTTAAATCAATTAATTCCATTAAAAAGTATACCATAGCAGTATATAATAATGTGAGTTTGTTACGCTAGCCCGTGTCGCAAACCGCGCTTCATGTAATATCAGCGAAAGAAATAGGCGGTATGTAGTACGCGGTTTCCTAGTTACTTAGTTAGTCATTATTAGTTACTGTATCGCATACTGCCTAGCTCACACTGGACGCGATGGGCGATGAACGACGAGCGATATCCAATAAAAGCTGTGCTTTTTCTCACGTAATGACACAAAGCAAAGCTCTTATTGGATATCACTCGTCACTCATAGCTTATCGCGTCCAGTGTGCAGTAGGCATACTGCGTATCGCGTTCTATGCAATCGCACTCTAATGGCTTCTGCACACTGGACGCGGAAACGCTTGTTGCGCGGCAAAATGAGACGCCGTAACCAATGAACACATTAGGAGCTGTAAGCTTATTTTGGCTACCGCATCACATCCAGCGTGGTAGGAGGTATAAAACAATTACGGAATTGCTCCCCAGATGGGAATCCGAATGCAGCCCATCAGTGGCCCCTGATTGGCTATTTTTCCGCTTTCTGCTTTTCCGTTAAGGTGTGAATGCGCCCTTATTCTTTACTCTAGGGCTAGGGCATTTTGCGATAACAGACAAAAGGTTGTTATGTCCTTTCTCAGATTCCTCAGGTTTCTCTTTGACAATATATAGAAATCTGTGGAAAAAGCGAAGATGCTGATTGCTGAATTGAAAAAGTGCAAGCAATGCGAACAGACTTAATATGAATGTTTAGTGCAATCGATTTTGAATAAACGATAGAAGTGATTTTGATAGGTGTCTCATAAATTAGTGCTTCTTAAATTCTTAAATAAATTTTTTCTGTCGTGCATTCCTTGATTTTGAATTTACAAGAGATAATAGAGAATGAAACCATTATAATTCGCTGGAATATTCAATGATTAAAAGCGATATCCCCGCGAAATATTAAACGAAATTGTTAAAAATCGTACAGTATCGATTGAGTGTCTGATTGGTTAAACCAGTGCTTAACGCAAGTATGGCCGCTTTGCCGTCACCTACGCAGGTACGGAACGTTTTTCACGATTTTACGAGAATATAACGTTTAATATGACTCGCACAATATGACAGCTTCTTTCGTAAAGTTTCGCCATGATTTGTACTAAACTGTCGCAGTATTATGCGTCTTCGTTGCGATATCTTATCTATCTCGGACGGTCTAGGTCGAAACGTCCTCTTTTCGATGGCGGAGTATTTTATCTGTACCTATTTTGATTGATAAATTTTTACTCGTCAGGAAGGAAGCCTTTGTTGTTTGATTAATGTGCTGTTCCAGAAACGCGCGAATTAGACTTTCTTTTAATTTAACGGTTTGTTTATCTGGTATGAATAAGCTTTGATAATAAGTGTTTTTATATATCAACGCTTATTATATATATTACTTATTTATATTATTCATGTTGACGAATATCTACTTGTTAAACATTATATTGACAGTTTATGACAAACAATTGAATATATGTATTATTTATATTGATCGTTAAAACTTGTGCAGATAAAAATAAAAAGTGCATTTGAGTTTGCTGCTTTTACAGGTGGCTGGATGCCATACTGCAATATATGAAGCTTATTATAATCAGGTATTATATCATTCGTTGGGAGAGGCATATTTGTAGACATACTGATAACTGAAGAGCTTCCAGGAAAGACATTGCAATCATCAGTTGTATGTAATGTTTTAATAAAAAAACCTGCTTTTGTATCGTATCTTGTTTGCTTTATTTCCAATAAAATTTTTAAAAAAGTTGGTTGCAATGTTCTTCTGGGAAGCCTTTCAATTATTGATGTTCAAATATATATATTTATATATCTATCTATCTATCTATCTATATATATATATATATATATACACACATACATTTGTTCCTAGATTGATCCAAATGGATATGGACGAATTGAGGCAATGGATGCTGCAAGATTTCTTAAGAAATCCCAGTTGAGTGATGTTATTCTGAGTAAAATATGGGATATGGCTGATCCACAATCGAGAGGTTCTTTAGATAAATCTGGCTTGTTTGTTGCACTCAAATTATGTGCATTGGCACAAACAGGAAAGGATTTGAATATATCTAATCTAAGTCTAGAATTGCCACCACCGAAGATGGTAAATTTACATATAGACACATTTTTGCAATTGGAACAAGCATTACATTGTCTGTCTTCTTTGATATCAGGGAGACATTCCAGTCATTCCACAGAAGACTATGACTAATGCTTTGCCTGTAATAACATCTGTCAATAATGGAGATTGGTCAATTAATCCTACAGAACGAGCGAAATACGATCAGCTTTTTGATAGCTTACAGCCATCTAATGGTTACATATCTGGAAATAAAGTAAAAGGTGTTCTTATGGATAGCAAACTTCCCTTGGATACTCTTGGTAAGATTTGGGACTTGGCAGACATGGACAAGGATGGTATGCTGGATAGACACGAATTTGTAGTTGTAAGTATTAATTGTTTTTTTTTATATATGTTATATTAACTCTTGCATAAATGAATATTAAATAAAAATAAGTCAAGAAAGATTCAACACAAGCAAGTGAAAAGAGGCTGGTCTTAGTGCCTAATAATGTTTTTATAATTTCCAGTTCAAGCACCGATTATTTGTTGTTCTTGAAATAATTCTAGAGTAGAGCTGGAGTAATATCACAAATTAAATTGACAAGGAATTAATATTATTGAGTCTAAAGAGCATTTTTAAAACACTATAAGGAATTTATTGCAAAAAATATCATCCCAACCAAAATTTGAATCTGCATCTCTCTCGTTTTGTTCGGATCTCTTATTTAAGGAGATTCTCGCGTTTGAAGAAATATAAGACAAGTCTGTAGTACAAAAGTTAATAATATTAAAAATATCTAGAAAAAATTTCATTGACTTTTACCGTATCATTTTGAAGATATTTAATTCTAAATTTATAGAATTTTATATTACAGATTGAAAATATAACCTTATTCTGTAGTTATTCTCTTTTAAATTGAGACACTCGCATATAAGACAACAATTTAAAAACCGTTATAACTATAAAGTAAACACTTAAGTTTGTTCTCGTGAAGTTTCATTTAAACTAACCATACGATTTATAAAATATTTATATTCTTCAATGAAAAAAAACTAGAATATGTGTCAAATGCATATTCATCTAATGAGCATCTCATAACTTTTATTTTGTCTTTTTGAAAATGTTTAGTAACATTAACAACAATTATGTTTAATGGCATAAGATATTGTTAGTAATCTATTATTTTAATTGTTTTACATAGTATTATGAATAAACTGTCTATTGACTAGGAAGTAGCGCGAGAACCTCCTTAAATTCTATTAAAGCATATTATTTAATTTGATTATGTACTCTAACTTTAGTCTAGAATTGTGTTTTAGAATCGGCAAGTATATAATTGGAGGATAGTATTTTTAAACTGAAAATTGTAAAAATCTTCAAGAAAGTAAGACACTAAGATTCATTTTGACTGAATGTAGTCCTCTTCACTCATCCGTTTTGTATAATTTATGGATACTATGAGAGCAAATCAATAAATTTTTAGAAAAATATAGTAAAACACATTTTTTTTTACCGATTTTTATTTCTCAACATAATCTCCTTTCAGCTCGATACACTTGATCCAACTTTTTCAAGCTGTCCGAATAATATGATTTGTCCAACCCTTCAAAATAAGCCTCTGAGCGATGAGCTGCTCTTTGTGAATCTCTTTCTTCTGAACCATTTCTTCAGATTTGGAAACAGGAAATAATCGCAGAGGGTTAAATCTGGCGAATATGCTAGATGGGGAAGTAATTTGTAGCGGAATTCGTTGAATTTGACCATCGGTGCAGGGCACGTGTAAACCTGTGTATTGTCTTGAAAGAGCACTTTCTTCTTCACCAAATGGGGATGTTTTTTCTTTAAAATGTTATTGAAACGGTCCAATAAGGCTGCGTAGTAATCGTCATTGATCATTTGCTTCGACGGAAGGTAATCGATATGAATTATATCGCGTGCATCCCAAAAAACTGTGGCCATTACCTTTCCGATCGACTTCACGCTCTTCGCCTTCTTCGGAGCTAGTTCACTCGGTGAAGTCCATTGTTTTGATTGTTCCTTCGTCTCGGGTATGAAATAATGGATTCATGTTTCATCCACAGTAATGAATCGACGCAGAAATTCATCTGGATTACGTTGAAACATCTTCAAACATTGTTTTGAAATCATCACACGGTCGCGCTTGTGGTCCATAGTGAGCAAAGCGGCGAGTGCAAAGTTATTGATAAGACAATAGCTTTTTCATACCCAATTGTTTGTGCAAAATTGAAATCACTGTGCCATGTGATATGCCTGTGGCCTCAACAAGCTCGCGCACTTTCATTCGTTGATTAGTCAAAACAATATTCTGGACTTTATCGATGATTTCTGGCTTGGTAGCAACCTCAATTGGAAGTCCCGAACGCAATGCATCACATGTGGATGTATGACCACATTTAAATTCATTCACCCAATTGTATACAGTCGCAAACGCTGGTACAGATGTGCTATGAACATTATCCAACTCGGCTTTGATTTCTTTTGGCGTTAAACCTTTCATATGAAGATGTTTGAAATTTGTTTTTTTTCATTTTGCAAAAAATACAAAGATTGTTCGCTTTAATCGTCTACAGAAATGAAACCACGCGATGAATTCCGTTCAAAATTTGACAGTAATCAGCTGAAAGATGCTTGTCAAAAAGTAATGTGACATGACACTGCGAGTGCCCTCTGACAGATTTTCTAAGAACTTATTGACTTGCCCTCGTATATTGATTGAAGAAACAATTTTTGATAACAATATAATGTTAAGTTAAGAGATTATCTTGAATGATATTAAACATTATTTATGTTCTATGTATTTTAACAATATTTGTATCACAAATTATATTTTCTTTTTTTTTCTGCCTAACTGTATTATTATGCAGGCTATGCATCTTGTATATAAAGCATTGGAAAAATATGCGATACCAAGTGTACTTCCACCAGAATTAATGCCGCCTAATAAAAGGAAAGACATTATTATCTCTAAGACTAAGTCTCCTACACTGATAGGCATGGCAGTTACTGCACCACCGTCATCGCAATCACAAGCACCACCCTTATCAAATACGACGACCGTTAAGAGCTTGACTGGATTAGATGCTGTAAAAGTATTTATCTTTTAAACTCTGTAATTTAAGAATTTATTGTATTTCCGCATCCAAAATTGCTAATGTTCTTGTACTGTATATTCTTAGACAAGCGCGCAACATTGGGTAGTTTCGGCTGAAGATCAAATAGCTGCGGAAAAGTTATTTTTACAAGCTGACATGGACAGAGATGGATTTGTCTCTGGTTTAGAAATCAAGGATGTCTTCCTACAAAGTGGACTTCCACATTCTGTATTAGCCCATATATGGTAACACAATATTTTATTGTGAACAATTTATCAAAAATTAATTATCATGGTTTTAACGAAAATATTTTATGAATTAGGAGTTTATGCGATATTTGTCAAAGTGGAAAATTAAATAAAGAACAATTTGCCATAGCCATGTGGCTTATCAAGCAGAAACTCAACGGTATAGATCCTCCGACAAGTTTAACTCCTGAAATGATACCGCCTTCTATACGGAAAGTTGGGGAAACTATTGTGGTAATTATTAAAATTCTTTTCTGACGTACTTATAACATGCTATATTTAAAGTAGAACTCAGAAAAGGAATCGGGTAACGTAAAATTTGAATATCCGCTCCCAGATTCATTATCCGTGCATACGGCTCTGGACCAGTTATGTGGATACCCACAATAGAACTGTGTATAATGCAAGTACCCGCAAAACTACAATATGCGATACTAGCGGAATCGTGGGCGATATGGATACCCATTTCGATACGGATATCCGCTATATGCTACAGATATCTGCGTGTAATTTTATTTATTTTAAAGGCGTTTTAGGGTAGAATTGTTAAAAGGTAGAATTGTTTATACTATTGTAATTTTGTTTATATTAATTTGTTTATAGTTAAACAGTTTGAATTAAGGATGTATTGATCGTACAGTTTCTGCAAAACAAATTAAATTTAGAAATGTATTTAATATCTATAATGTGAAACAATTTACTCCAGAATATTTTAATTATAAACGGAATGAGAATCACTACAAATGATTGTAAAACCCGTAAAACACATACCTTTAAAATTGACAAAATTACACGCAGATATTTGTAGGATACTCGCATCGAAACAGGTATTCGTATCGCCCACGATTCCTCGAATATCCGTATTGTATACGGTTCCACAAGTACTCACATTGTACAATATTCTGCAGGTACCCGAATTCCTGCGGAATCGATCCAGATCCGTATTACAGATAACGTAGTAGGCAAGCGAATATTCGAATACTTCGAGCTCTAATTTAAAGCTTATTTGAGGTTCACCACTTTCCTTTTCTTCTTCATACACAACATAAACACATCATTTTACAAATTGTCAATGAACAATTTAATCTATACATTAGTATATTTATAAAATAGCGTTTATAGTATTTATTAATGCATCGTATATCGCATTCGTTGCTTGAATGCTTTCCAAAATATTATGAAAAAGACGCTAATTATGACGATAGCGCCCATTAAAATAACATGATGGTTCAACTTGAATTCTATTTCTCCAATTACATTTAGCTTAATTATTCCAGCAATTTCATTATTTTGCCAACAACTATAATTAAACAAATTTTAATGAAACAAATTTTTAGATTATTATTATGTGTTCTCGTTCGTTAATTTTATTTACCTGTATATATTAGCATCCTCAAACTTCAAAGATTCAAATAGTATTTGCATCTGAGGATTAATATGAATTCTTCCATTTGATTGGGATTTAATGTGAGACGGAATAATTATTTTATCATTGATCCGCCAAACAATCGGAACATCCGTATTCAAATTTCTAAAGTGAGAGAAAATTTTTAAATCATGATTTGATATTTGTCATTATTAGTGAAGTGATTAGAATTTATGTTTTAAATTTTACCCTGGACAAACAAGTTCGATTTTTTTATTATGTTTTTCATAAATAACATTACGTGCAATTGATGGTAATAGTTTAGGCATTTCTTGAATCATAGAAAATATACCTGCACTATTGTTTGCACTTTCCAGAATATTACCCATTTTATCGCGCACCTCAAATATGACATCCTTTCGACATTTTTTCTGTTGCAAGAGCATTTGTTTCGATTTTCATTAAAATTTCTACTTTATTGCAATAATAATTACGAAGTGCACCAAATAGATATTTTCTTTACATTGTATAAAAATAGTTTCTTTGCATATTAATGTTATTTTCAATTAGATTATTGTTACCTAGTGCCGTTAAGCTAAGTTTAGTTTAATAACATTAGGTAATAACAATTTAATTGAAAATAATCTTGTTAATTTAAATAAAAATGAATAACATTTTGTAAAAAAATTAATCGACATAGATCGTAGAAAGAAGAAAAGATTCATTATTTTTTCCTTTAATATTATGTGATTGTAATGAAAAATCTTAAGTATTGTTTAGTATGCATACCTTGCAATATTGTCTCATAATTTCAATTTTTTTATTTTTGATAATGGGAATTAGTCGCACTTGTTCTGGAAGAAATTTCGATTTACACGGTAATTTGTTCTTAAATAGCATTAACGCCATTTTTAATTGAACTTCCAAAGTTGTATTTATCACTTCTATTTGGATTATGTCGTTTTGCGTTTGATTCCGTTCTTTAAGTAACTTAAAATTTAGTAAGAATCTTGGCGAGAAAGAATTAAAAAATATCTTGTTTTTATTTACCTTTCTTTATATCTTGTTTCACATGTTGTAGTTTATTCATTATCGATGCACCTTTGTTAATAAAAGATTTGTGATCTGACATTTCTAAAAGAGAAACGGTGCAATAACCGTATCGCAGTTTTATCCCAACTGCATCGCATGTGGAGCAAGAACTCCACGTTGTCCAAGTGGTATAAACCTTCAACTTGTATTCCGACACATTTTTCATCAATGTTGTTTGCAATATATAAGACGCTCTATCCGGATATACATTAACTGGTTCCATATTGCTATCGACATGTAAATAATAAATTGATCCTACAGTATGTCCTACTTCACACCAATAAGCTCCAGCTTGCTCTAACTAAAAATCATTAATTATTATTAATTTAACAATATTATTAATTAAACAATATAATAAAAGGCATGTAAAAGTTTAAATTACCAGTTTTGAGAACAATGAAAGAGTATATTGCATAATGAATATTATTATAATCTATAATCAATTAAAATTCTTACATGTTTCGGCCTTTCAATGACTTTATAATTATTACATTTCTCATTAATATTGAAAAAATTTAATTTTTTAATAATATGTGTATAATTTATGTATAAAAAAAATATTTCTCCAAGTTATCTTTTGCAGTTATGTATCATATACGCCATACTTCCTAAATTTACACCTTAACATTATACATGATGATATATCGATTATCTGGTGAATTGACAATGCCTTTCCCATTGTGTAGCGTATTTTTAACTTTACTGCTTTTACTGTTGCTGCTATTAAAGTACCATTCTATTAGAGAAGTCGTATACATTTCCAGTGGCGAGATGCAGATTTGACATTCTAAACTGTAAATCAATTTATTAAAGTTTTATTGTAATTGTTCATGGCAAATTTTTGTGCTAATTTTCTTAATCGTACGTTACGGATGTTCCCTCGAGCGCTATGAGCGCACTCGGATAAATAATTCTGTCTTGCTTTATATCTGCGTATATTTCTTTCAGACACTTGTAATAATCTAGCCATTGTTGTTTGTGTAGCTGTCTTAAGGTCTTGTTAGTTTTCGGATATTCATATTCATTGATATTTAAAAGAACTTCATCACCTTGTTATTATAATAACAAATACTTATATATAATTACGCACGCGCGCACGCACGCACGCACGCACGCACGCACGCACACACACACACACACACACACACACACACACACACACACACATACACACATGCGCGCGCGCGCATTATAGATAGATAGATTGACATCTGTATATCTAATTATTCACAAGTAATTAAAACATTTACCTACCATACTTGCCATTAAACACTTTATGAATTTTTTTTAGTAATTCTTTGTAATGCTTAGTTAATAAATTTGCTTGTAGTAATGCTAAAGATACATTATTGAAATAATAGATTAAAATTAACATTATACATGTTTTCATCATTATCATTGTGTATAGCGTCGTGAAGTATCGCAATATAATGAAATGAAATGCCAGTATAATGTCCTGTCATTTTTTTTATATGCTGCGTTCAACAGAATGTTTATGAAACACTTACTATGAAACTCTACGCGAACGAAAATGAAATCTAAAAATTAATAAGATAGGAAACAAGACCGTTTATATTAAATAACATTACAATCCGAAGCGCCACTACGGTCTAAGTATTAAGATGTTGAACTAATATATATATTATTCAAACGAATGAATTAATTTCAGAAATAATAATTACGTGTCGATATGGTTGTCGACATTAACGCAATTAATCTGAAATGTAATAATCCCCCCAAAATTCCCCAAATTAATCTTAAAAAACTGTAATAAACTTATTATTATCTAAAAATTAAGACATAGAACAATTAAATACTATAGCTCTTGCTAAATAGCACAATCTTGGAAAAATCAAACACAAAAAATGCGAGCAATATATACAAGAATTAACAAAACTCAAACTTTGTGACAGCAATTTTATATGTTTATATAGTATGTATACACACACACCACCCCGTCCCCCCCCCCCACACACACACACACATACACACACACACAGAGCCACGCTTTTTTTAAAAGTCTCAAGCAACAATTTAAGCCCAAAACGAATCCCGAAGGCCCTTCTGAATTTTGGACAGATGAGAGGATAACTTTTAACAAAGAATGCCCCATACAGAGTGTCTGGAAATAATCGCCAAATATTTCATGAGCAGGTAGAGAGGAATAAACTGAGTCAAAAAGTCCTCTATTTTGCAATAGTTAACAAGATATTAATTACTATTAATTTTTTATCAACTTTTTAGACTGCATTTTCTTTTTTTTACCATGAGAAAATACGGTATTAAAAAATTCTGAAAAAATTTTCAGAACTTTATGAGAAGAAAATAAATGATTTTTGTCTTTTGCAGTTTTTCTGTAAAATTGATAGTATTTGAGTAAAAAATTATTCAAGACCAATATTTGGCAATTTTTAGTAATTAATATCTTGTGCATAATGCATCATTTATTCTTGTTTACATTCGGAACAACAAGGATAAATGATGCATCATGCGCATCATGAAATAGAATGCACCCCAAAATTCACTATATTGTATGAATTCATCTACACTAGAATTATGTAACATTTTATTCTTTATATAAAAATTGTAATTTGAATTGTATCATTAATTAAGATTTTTAATTAGCGAAAATTCTGATAATTTTTTATATAATTCTTCAGAATTTATAAATTTTAGAATTCCGTATAGTTTCACAACTTTTTAGAAAATTTTTCAAATTTTTTTATACGAAATGGAACATTTTTCAACATTTCTTTGAGAATATCTATATGTTTTCTAGAATTCTTTGTATATATGAATTCTAAAATATATATATTTTAAGATTTTTATTAATGATTTATTTTATAATTTCTAAAGAAAACCTACAAAAATTTGCAAAAATTTAAGATATTTTTCAAAAATCTTCACAAATTTAAAATATGAAAAATTCTTAAAAATATATGTGATATGAAAATTTTTTTTAGATATAAAGTATAATTTGTATTCTCTTTCCTTTTCAATATACATAATACAATGAAAAATGAATTTTAAATTGAAATAAAAATACTGTTTCTTTGTATAATAGGAAATATCATAACAATGATCAGATATTAACATTTTGAATATGCTTCTATTACAGGAAAACAATAACATATCAGGCTATTCGAATCCAGAGTTGGATATGATAAGTAAAGACATAGCGGAACTTGTACGTGAAAGACAAAGTATGGAACAGGATATTGCGCAAAAGGAAGCCGATATTAAGATAAAAAATGGAGAAATCAAAAGTCTTCAAAGCGAATTGGATACGCTTGCGGCAACATTGAAGCAACTTGGAAATCAGAAGGGTGAGGCACAGAAGAGATTGAACGACTTAAAAGCCCAGGTAAATGGAAATTCGATAATATACCGGCTTGCTTATTGAATGTACGCGCCACTGCTTTTTAGGCACAACTATATGCGGTACACATATTAGGTGTTGGAATTAATTCGTAGCGTTTTACAAGTGATGGGAAGTACTTTCATTAATGTATTTTTTAATGCTCATGTGAAATAAATAACATTCTTTCATTAAAAAACGCTACGAATTAATTCCAACACCTAATATATAGTTGTCGTTTATACATTGACCTTGTAAAATAAAGTTAATATTTTAAATGATATTTAATAAACGTAATAAAGTAATAATAAATATATGCCATATTGCGTATTTTGAGTTTACGGATACTTTTCGTTATATATGAATAATACATAGAAAGCAGATACAATAATAATAAAAAATAAATAGTGATTATATTTATCGTAATCCATTCTTTTACTATATTTTTAGTCACTATATTTTATTCATATATTATTTTGTGAATCTGAAATGTTATTATTATTCATTTGATACATAAATAAAATTTGTTTTATACATAAATAAGAATTAGTTGTAGTATTTACTGACGTTTATCTTAACACATTATTAATTATTAAAAATTAATTACGAAAAAGAGGGAATGAGAGAAAAGATAGAAATGGAAAAAGATATGATTTATTATTCATCTAGTTATGTTTTTTATGTTTTTCTTTATGATTTTGTTTTATTATGTTTGGCTTATAGAAGACTGAAGTAGATAGAGATTTGAATGAGGTCGAAGAGAAGATTCAAAAGGAACAGAAGAAGGTATATGATGACAATATTGCTTAAAGTGGATCTTTATCTTTATACAATGAAAATCGATACATAATGTCTGTCGCGATAGGAAATAAATTTATTCTTTTTTTTTTACGGAATATTTTGTTATTTTTCTATGGTGTATGTATGTACATGCATGTGTAAGTATGTACTTACATATTAGAATGGCGAATTTTTAAATTGAGGCAAAGAAAAATATTTCAGACAAAATGTATGTCTGAAGGGAACGAATAAAATCAATGCTCGAAAAATTTTTTGCCTGAGTCATTATCATTTTTTAGATGGAGTTATATGATTTTTTTTTACATAATACGATACTTCTAGTTATTTTGCAAATAAAAATATTAAAGAGTTATTAAAAAATTAATAATTTATAAGATATTTTATATTTTATGTCAAAATACGCCAGAATAAATTATAAAATATTATATTATAGAATAGACTATTTATTTTTCGATAATTCTAATATTTTTATATAGAATAAGCAGATATACAAAAATGATATATCTATTTAAAAAATTGCAATAATTTTTATGTAATCTTGAAGAATCGATTTTTTCAAAAATTTATTTTATTATTGATTTTTTCAAAAATTTATTTTACTATTATTTATCTCTCTTCAAACGATACAATTTTTATCTGAAATATTTTTGTATTTGTTGCCGAGTTTAGTTTTCGAGATATTTGGCTTAACTGTTTAAAATAGGACACACTATATACGTTCGCGTACGTGCGTACGTGTGTGTACAATATTGTTAATATCATCTCTAAGATAGATAAATATATATCTTCCAAAAATATGTATTTTTATATTGACGTAAACAAAACTTACAAAATATCTATTATATAATATATGCAATTCAAATTCTACAATTGTTCAAAACGTACACAATAACACATTATTGATGCTTTGCTGGCATGCATAATTTGTTACATTCTTTTTTGTGATATATACTGAAAAAAATACATTTTCTGAATCTGAGTAATTTGTTTCTTGAATAGTTCCACTATGTAAACTTTTCTTTACTGCAAGTAAACATTTATTAAATGTAAATATGTATTACTTGTAAATATATATTACTTGTTACAAGTAGCTTGGATTTATTACTTGGAACTATTCAAGAAATGAATTATTTAGATTTAGAAAACTTTTTTTATTGATACAAAATAATTATAACATAGCACAATTAAATATAATATTAAATTAACAAAATCAAATCTAGGGATGTGCGATTTTCAAAATTGCGATCTTCTTTAAAAATCGATTTCATAAATCGATAAATATGATATATTGCATTGCGGTTTTTATAGTATATTACAAGATCGAAACACAGACCTTTGCACAACGCATAGTGTATAAAACATAAGAAAATTAATAAAAGTTTTTTATTTCTTGAAAAGGAAGGAACCAAGGATTTTGATTGGTTCATTTTCTTATGCATTATGCATTATGCACTCTGTGCTTTATACACTGCTCCCGCCAATACATTTATTCAACTGTCCATTTTTGTCGCATCAAAAATCTTTAGTAAATTTATTTTTTAGTACAGTGACAACTGAATAATAAATAATATTAATTTTAGAACGCAACAGATATGAAAGTATTTGTTTTTCAGTGAAAAATCTCTAATAAAATTTGAAATTTGTTTTCAAAGAAAAAATCTTTCATGAAGAAAAATATATCGTTTTTCTAATTAGGCATTAATCGATTGTTTACATAATTTAAAAGAATTAAAGAACAAGTATAGAATATTAATCGCTGGCACGATTTTAAATCACATGCGATTTCGCGATTAAACAATCAATTATCTAGATCTCTACATAAATCTTACTATGATTACACATCGCACTGCGATTCAAGAAAAGAAAATCGAGCCTATAAGAGGTTGCCCACCACTTTTGGAATTAATTTATTTTGAGAATTGTGCTGAAGTGTACTAGGTTTGTGCTACATTGTGCCCGAATATTAAAGTCAAAATATGAAAAATACATTAGAAAATTAAAAAAAAAGCGATTTTTTAGCCCAGCTCCCCATTTTGCAATTTTTTCAATTTTTATGATTGTGCTAAGTTGTGCTAATATTATGCCAAAGTGGGACCTTTAAATAATGACAACAATAGAAGTTATGATAAAATAATTTTTGACAATTCGGAATAAAAATGACGCTTACATACGTATCAGTTATTCAAATACCATAAAATTGCATATCTGAGTTGTGCTAGCCTAGCACAAGTCAGCACAACTTTCAAAATCTTTGGCACAACAGTATTAAGGACAATAAAAAAGTCAATTAAGAGTCTATGCGATTGTTGGTGCGCAAAGTTATTTATTTACTTATCAAATTAATCCGTATTTGCGCATCAACAATTGTGTAGGCTCTTAACTCTTTGCGGCACAATGTCACACATATGTTTTTTAACTTCAGTTTTTTATGTTTTTCACACAGTTTCTAACATATTACTACAATGAAAAGAACATTAACAATTTTGTAGAACATCAATTGTTATAAAAAAATCGTGGAAACATTTCCAGCAAACGAGAATGGATTGAAATGAATTGAAATGGATTCAGATTTTCGAAATATTGATTCACGAATGTTAAAATGAATGCTCTTCAATCCTGAATGCATTTTTATTCATTTATAGGAATTGCATGGAGCATATCTCTATACCTTTCAATCTAAAAATAATATTAGCTTTTTCTGTGCATTGTAAATACTGTTCAATTTAAAATTTTGAATAGAAAATGCAGTTTTTCAATCCAATTGCATCCAATTGAATCTAATTGAATCCAATTAAATCCAAAAAAAGTATTCGCTATTTAAAATACGCATTCGGATAGAAAAAAGTTCAATCCATTTTAATCCATTCTCGTTTGCTGGGTTCCTATTGTTGACAAAATTTTATAAATAAACTAACTGGAAAAATTCCCTTTTTAACAATAAATGTGATTGTGACTAATCAACAATAGCTAATTAGCCGAAAATGAAGTTCGAGAGGTTTTTTGGGTCGCTGATTACGAATCTGAAGTCAAAATTAAAAAATTCAATATGGCAGACCCTTGAAGCATACATTTTTCTTTACGTAGAATTTAGTTAAAATTTGTTATTCGCGGGTTTTCGGGGTCGCTGATTACGAATCTGACCTTAGATTTTCGAAATTAAAAATGGCAGATCCAAGATAGTGAACAAAAAATTTAAAAATTAGTTCTGGGGCTGTAAAATGGGATCAAGTAGGTTTTTTGAGTCACTCATTATGAATCTGAAGTCTAAATTTTTAAATTTTTTTGTCCGTCATCTTGAGTCCGCCATTTTGAATTTCGAAAATCTGAGGCCAGATTCGTTATCAACGACCTCAGAAATCCCTGAGTACCCAGTTTGTACCCAGTTCCGTTTCCGATTAAGTAACTTTTTGGTTTTCGATCCGCTATTTTGAATTTCGAAAATCTGAGGTCAGATTCGTAATCAACGATCGCGAAAACCCCCGAGTAACAAATTTCAACTGAATCTTATGTAAAGAAAAATGCTTGCTTCAAAGGGTTAATTGGCTTTTGTATTCTCCTTTAGCTGATTTATTCTCAGAGCCTACATATTTTTAAGTTATAATATTAAGAGAACTTTGCTCTTACGCGCGGTCTTTAGCGGATTCTTTATTCATAGTTCGGATTGTAATTGTCTGATTAGAAGGGAATAATATGAATTATAATAAGTGAGGACATGAATCGATAAGTGAATAACACAAATGTTTTTAATAGTTATTATTATTAAAAATTGACGTCAATTCAATTAAAGTGCTCTTAATATCGTTGTGTCGAAGATTTTGAAGGTTGTGCTGTCATGTGCTAGATTAGCACATGACAGCAGTCATGGGCGTCATTTTTATTCCGAATTGTCAAAAATTATTTTATAACTTCTATTGTTGTCATTATTTAAAGGTCCCACTTTGGCACAGTATTAGCATAACTTAGCACAATCATAAACATTGTAATAAACGCAAAGTGGGAACTAGCCTAAAACATCGTTTTTTTTTTAATTTTATTTTTTAATGTTAATATTTTAATTTTAATATTGGGGTATTAATGCCTAGCACAAATCTAGCATAATTCAGCACAATTTTCAAAATAAGTTAATTCCAAAAGTAGGGTGTTAATTTTTTACAGGCAAATCGGCCTGCAAATGGCAATACTTGCGCAAAATTGTTTGCACATCTCTAATTAAATTCCACATCTTCTTACGTTTTAACTCTATCAATTATATAAACATAATAGCAGATACAAGCATATTAGCTGCTAATATTATTAAGCAAGTTTTATTATTTTTACTTGAAGTCTACAACAAGCAAATTGAATTCTTTATAAATCTATTATATTTTTTTAAGGTCGATAAACTTCGCCAACAAGCTGAAGAACAAGAATCGGTGCTGCGGAGTCAAGAAGAAGAGTTGAACTTCAAGAGACAAGAACTTGAAGGACTGCGACAAGAGGAGCAGCAATTAGAACAGCAACAGAATAAAAATAGGGACCAGCTAAATGAATTGACGAAGAAATTGCAAAATACTCAGTTAGAAATCTGTCAAGCGAAGGCTAAAATTACTCATTTACAAGAACAGCAGCGTCAGATGAGTGATGCAATTGCACTTTATGATTCTGCACTCGCTGCAGGAGATGTCAATCTTGTACCTGATACTAGTCTGCAGTTTGTACCAGAGATTGAAGATATAGAGTGCGTATTATATTTTATTTAAAACAAATCTTCCTCATTAGAATTATGACGTTTTTGTATATATGTAAAAAAAAAATAGATATGAATAGAGATTAAAAGGATCAAATTTTACGATAATTTATTTTATTTAATTTATTTATTATTTGATAAATTACGGTAAATTAGTCAGTAATTTTTGGAGGCTGGTAAAATGGTAATTTAGAATAAATAAAAATAAAATAATTTGATGTTTGCATTTAGTTATTAAATGCTTCATTTAACTTATATTTTCATTTTGATGTTACATATTGATATACAATATATTAGTCATCTAAAAAGTATCCGCGGTTTTTAGATGACCCAATAATATATTGTATATCAATATGTAATATTATTTCTTTTAATTATTATATATTGACAACTATTATATATGACAAAAAGATTTGGTATATAAACTAAAGAAATTTCAAATAAATTTTTTTATTAGGAGTCTGAAAAAATGTAACAGTACAATAATCTTAAGCTATTTTGTACATATTTTAATCTTTTTATTTGTATTATATTTTTTACTTTACAATTAAACTAATAAAACTTTTATTTATTTGCTATTTTAGTGATTTAGATCGTTAAAGTTTTTATTAAAGTAAAAACATAGACAATTATACATAAAAAATAAAACAATATTTCTGTAATTGCACTACGGAATATCTAAATAGAAATACAGAATAATTAAGTAATTCAATAAAAAGTTAGATTTCAAAATATAAAACAAGATAAAAATACTGGAATTTTTAATCTGCATCTCTTTCTATTTTTTGGTCACTATTAAATTTCTAGGGAATCATATATTGAAAACGGATTTTAGCATCGATTAGATTTTACGTTTAAATTTAGTGAACAGTCCTATTATTATTCTATCAGCGATTTATACTTTCGATGAGAATATTAGAAGAATATTGTTTTATATTATGCATTAATGTGAAAAATATAAATAAAATTTAAAAAACATAAATAAAACCTATTTATGCAAAAACTAAAAAACAACAAATTTTATCAAACTTACTAATAAATTATTATTTTACCGTAATTTTATCGTAAGTAATTGTTAAATTAAATTTGACGGTAATTTTTTATCTCTAGATATGAAACAACTAAGAGTGCAGATGAAGCGAATGAAATGAAAACGGATACAACTGGAACTAGCACTTTAAACGGATTTGGAGATCAAGATCCTTTTGCATTGAATAAAGCCAAAGAAACATTTAGCGCACCGATATCCGATCCATTTGGAAGTGCGTTTTCTGCGCAGCAATCTAATGTAAGTTTTTTTCTATGATTATATCCACGTATCTTTCACTCTTTGCTCTCCTGCCTTTTACATTTTCTCTTGTGATATTCTGTTGTTATTTTGCAAATGTATCCATGCAACAATATGTAGATAGATAAATAGAATAGAAGACACGGTTATGGTCATACAAACATGAAGTAGTAAAGTATAATGTAAGAACAAAAACGAGAGGAAAGTGAAGCTGGCAGTAGGATTGCATTCCTGTTCTTACATGATGCGTATAATGCATCACTTATCTTTGTTTGATATTTGTTGAATAACAAGAATAAATGATGCATCATGCGTATCATGCATAATGCACCTAGAAAATGTTGGACTTTAATATTTGACTATAACAATTTAATTTATGAATGATATTTATTCATATTTTAAACTTTTATTCTGTAAGCATAGTCACTAGATAGTAAAAAAAAAAACCATCCCATAGAATTTTACAGCAGATCCTTTTACTGCGTTCGATAATACCAATATGGTAAAGCAAGATCCTTTTGATCCATTTGATAATGGAAAGCGAGCTGAGAATAAAACGTCTACAACTACATTGGTATGTAAAATTTTATTTATAAACGATTCAAATTTCCATATTAACACATTTGAATTAAGCAATCTTATTCTCAACACTTCTTAGTTCACATTTTTAACTTTTAAGCGATGATAATGGCTAATAGTAATGAAATTGAGAAGTAGCGTAGAAAAATAATAATTATTAGTTTTACGAATATAGATATTTTACCATGCTTAATATATTTTATGCTTTATTGAAACGTTAAATAAAATACTGATGATTTTCTGTTAAGAACGCAAAAGATCCATTTGGAGAAGATCCATTTGCCAATCTTCATGCTCCTCCTCGTCCCGAGAGCCCTAGTCCCGCTCT
>NW_011626973.1:7246-18212 GCF_000204515.1 Acromyrmex echinatior
GTTAGCATCTTTATGTTATTCGTGAAAATATCACTTTTATTTATCATAGAAAATATGATTAAATTTATTGTTATAACAATAAATTGCGCTTTGCCTAATTATGATCCAATGTCAGAGGCGTTCATCGTGGGCTGACTATTTTTAATTTACTGCCAGATGCGTTAATCGTGAGCTGGCCAGCTATAACAAAATGTCACAGCCATAAATCATATTTTGGCTAGTTATAGACAAATGTCAGAGGCGTTCATCGTGGGCTGACTATTTTTAATTTACTGTCAGAGGCGTTAATTGTAAGCTGGCTAGTTATAACAAAATGCCACAGCCGTAAATCGTGCTTTGGCTAGTTACAGATAAATATCAGAGGCGTTTATCGTGGACTGACTATTTTTAATTTATTGGCAGAAGCATTTCGATTATTAAATTTGATGAAATACAATTACGGAACCAATTTATAGAATTTTGCGTCTGCAATTAAAGAAATGCAAATAGATGCATTGTCATGATGGAATCAAAAGCTAATTGCTTGACATAACTGAAACAAAGAAACTAATGAAGAAAAAAAAACTGAATATCAGTAAATAGCTTCTTTGGAACTTTACAACTTTTGTCTGAAGCGTTTATTCTAAAAACGTTATGTAATAGCCTTAGCACAAGGATGGTCGTAATTGAATCGTAGAACGTGAATCATAGGGCAACGCATTATATTTTGGCGTACTATACATGCCAATACAAGTTCACATTCCTTTACGATTAGTTATAGTCACTTTTATCGATATATCTATTAATTAAATATCTGTATTTTATGTATATTACAGACTTTTAGTACTGATGATATATATTAGAACATATATAATACAACTAAATATGTATATAATGCAATTAAATTTCTAAGGTCCGATTCTACAAATATAAGATTAACTTCAATTATGTTTATTTTTTTTTCAATTCTAAAATTGGAAAATTTTCCAAAATAAATCTTATATTGTGGAACCGACCCTAATACACGTCCCTGTTAAGATGTAGGAAACGGAAAAAAATATCGATAATTAATCGATCGAATTTCCTTCATGATCATATTAATTCAGAGGACGTAAGCAGCTTATACATTGGAAATGAAAATCTGTAATATCGACCTTGATCAACTTCGGCCTTCGCTCCAGCATCCCCTTAAACTTCCTACCCTAGATATATGACCATCAACACACATCTAGTGACAAAAAACCGCGGATACTTTTTAGATGACCCAATATATAGTTTATGTAATAGAATATTAATACATTTATAAAAATGTAATATATACCTAATGTTAATACTTTTAAGCAAAATAAATGTTTTGTGCATGTAAGATTGTAGAGATGAATTATATATTTCTGAATATATTGTAGTTGTGAATGTAGCAGGATTACGAACCAAATATCGATTTATTATCTCCAGCTTTGAAAAGTGAACGTATGTACCCTCAGAAAACTGGATCTTGCTATGTAGTTTACATCCACTTTTTCAGAGGGCAGCATTTTATGGTTACAGGTTAGACCGTCATGTCCTCTCTCAGGTTTCTCTCGGATACAGCTGTAAAGAGTCTTACAAAACTTGTGATTTATCTCGTGACTTGTGGGTCTTGTAAATGATTTAGAACAGTCATGTTTTGTTATACTAAAATGACTGTCTTGAACTTTTATGAAGTTCTAATGTTAATCGGATATTTTTACTTGTATGTAAACGCTGTAACGGATAATAGTAACTGTCAGTGCAACAAATTGAATCGACAATTACTTTTTAGTCCCCGAGAAAGATATTGCATTGTGAATAATATTAAATTCAATACAAATAGCGTGACAGGGGAGAAAATAAAAAAAATGGTTAAAATTAACGCCGGTACATATTTCATAGGAACGGACAATCCAGTTTTTGTAGCCGATGGAGAAGGACCAAAACGCGAAGTAGTATTAGATAATTTTTTTATAGACAAATTTGAAGTGAGTAATAAGGAATTTATGACGTTTGTAAATGCTACTGGTTATATTACCGAAGCAGAAAACTTTGGGGATTCTTTTGTCTTTGAGGGCCTCTTAACACAAACTACAAAAGACAAAGTCACTAAAGTAGTTTCTCAAGCTCCTTGGTGGTTACTTGTGAAGCAAACCTCATGGCAACATCCAGAAGGTCCCAACTCGAATATTACTTGTACGTATAAAAATAAAAATGATGGCAATTATTTAGAATATCCCTCCCCCCTAAAATCTTAATAAAAATATTCATTCGATGCGTATTCACTTAAAACGAAAGAATCTTCGGCGAAAAAACGGCGATCTGCCTTGTGAATCAAGTTATTAAGTGTTAGCCCGAATCTACAAATGATTTTTAAGCATTAAGCCGTAAGAAATGGATGAATCATCAATCAATTATTCTCCTCGCATTCAATTGTAATTGGTCAATTTCTTATGACTTAAGGCTTAAAATACCTATTGTAAATTCGGACTTAAAATTCGAGACTTTAGAGGTTAAGATATCTGTCATCCCGACTTGATACAGCGCTATGTATACGTTCTGCTTTAATTACATAAATTCTCTGTTTTACAAACATAAATTCATGGCTTTAAAAACACAAATTCATTGCTTTTAAGAATATAAATATTGACTGCATTAAAAATAAAAATTCACTGCTTTAATGATACAAATTCATTGCTAATTAGCGATGAATTTTTGTTTTTAAAGCAGTGAATTTGTGTTTGTAAAGGAGAATTTATAATTAAAGCAGAACGTATAAGCAGCAGGATACAACAACATAGCGCAGGACTGCATTCAGAATCATCGTCTGGATATACTCAGATATTATCTATAATGCAATCTGGAGATACTACGTATAAATATATACTAGTGTCACTGCTACTGCAATATTACTGCAGTATTATTATTATTGATATTCAATAGTATCACTATCCTGGTAAAAATTTGTTTCGTAATTTTTATACGAATTGGAACATTTTTCAGAAATATTTGGAAAGTTTATATCTTCTCTCAGAATTTTTCACAAGTGAATTCTGAAATATTCTAAAATTTCTCATCCCATAATTAAAAAAAAAATATTTTTTAATTTAAATATAATAATATAAAAAGGGGCTATGAACTACTCAGGATGTTATGTAAGTAAAAACTTTTCTAAACAATCAAAATTTATATAACAGACGTTTCGACATTCTATCGGATCATTCTCAATGTTATAATTTTAAATTGTTACGATAACGGCGCAAGATGCTCGCAAATTGATCATATAATGAACGCATGTAATAATCGCATGTTATGGAATTATGTATGTCAGGAAAAGGCCTTGATACCAAGCAGCATTCACATAGGAAACTTGATGTAAGTCGCATACAGAAGTCGCATAATGATAACATGTAGGCTTATCATCCTTGTGAACTTCTTCTCAAAAATACAATCGATTGATACAACGAATTCAATGTGAAATTAATGTACAAACGTATCATATTTCTTGTACAATTGTAATTAAATAATATTTGATCATCCAAAATAAAATAAAATAATAGAATACAAAGTGCACATTATTTAACTGCAGTTGTGCAAGGAATATGAAGCTTTTGTACATTAATTTTACATTGAATTCGTTGTATCAACCGATTCTGTATGCGACTTATATCAAGTTTTCTACTGCTTGATATCAAGGTCTTTTTCTACCATAATTTCACTAATCAACATGCTATTATTACACGCGTTCATTATATGATTAATTTTCGAACATCTTGCGCTGTTACTGATAACAATTAAAAATTATAATTTAACATTGAGAATAAAGAAAGTTTACGTCCGTCTATAAATTTTGATTGTTTAGAAAAAAGTTTTACTCATACAACATTTTGAGTGGTTCATAGCTCATTTTCATCTTATTTAATTCTTTTAATTATTGAACTGTTATTCTTTATTGAATTTTTAAATTTTGTAATTTTTTAGATTTTGTAACATTTCATCAGAAATTATACTTACAAAAAAATCTTAAAAATCTTATGATATTTTATAATTAACATATATGAAAAATTCTGAGAATAGATATAGATTTTCTGAGAAATGTTCCAATTTGTAAAAAAATATAAGAAAGTTATAAAATTGTATAGAAATTCTGAAAAATTATATAGAGATTCTGAAAAATTTTATGAAAAATTCTGAGAAAAATTTTTATCAGGGTACTGAAATGCAATAGTACCTATCATTGTTGAGCTAGTAGTGTTACTACTATAGTAGTATAAGATGACATATAACGTAACATAGAAAGTTCAGTAGAAGAATTTTCAGTAATTATAATATTTGGCATAAAAAATTTATTAGAGTAAAAAATACATATCATTAGAACAATTAGTATTTATTATTTCAGCTAGTATAAATAATATTTTATAGTATTATTAAACACAAGTTATCATAGGTATCATCATTTCTATTATGTTTAATATTAATTATTTTTTTTTATACGTGACTCTTTCATCTGACTCTTTCACACATCTTTGACCAGATACGTTACAACTATCCATTAGCATTATAGTGTTCATAATTCTTCGAAAGAGCAGTTCCCATACAATCGCAGAAGCTAAACGAAGGTACAGATTCAGGTAGGTGATCGCATGGGAGCATCATAAAATTAATTCTCGAATTCATAAAAGAAACTTCTTTTTTATTATAATTTCGTCGTATATTCTCTGAAATATAATGATAATTAATGATACTTATTTTCAGAATAAAACTAGTGAAATTTTAATGAAATTTTCTCATTATTATTACACTACTAGTGACACTATTTGTCGAATTTATTTATTGCATTAATGACATTAGTACATTTTTAGACGGGACGATAGTGTCGGCGCTAACATATACAAGGGTGAATCAAATATAAATCGGAATTATTATTTTTTTAATTTATTGAAGCACTATAAAGATACATAGTTAAACGTACAAAGTTATTTCTTTATATAATCTCCAGACTTAGAAACTCATTTTTCCGGTCTCAATCCGGTCCCCGGGAAGGATAGGTAGATTTTTTATTCCGCTATCGTAAAATAAAGGTGCTTGTAATACTAGTCGATCACGTACGAACGCTTTGACAGCAACATCATCTTCAAATCTCTGTTCTCCAAACAGATCTGCTTCTTTAGTAGTCCAAACAAATGATAATCGCAGGGCGATAAATCCGAATTATAAGAAAGGTGTTCCAGAACAAATTCTCAATTTTTTGTCGAATTGGGACAGCTGTATAAGGCAGGACATTGTCTTGCAGCAGGATAACATCTCGTATTGGAAATTCGCATCATTTCCGATGATATGTCAGTTTTTCGTCCCAAAGTTGACAGTAGTATGCGGCGTTTACAGTATGACATTCATGGAGAAAATCAATGTACAAAACTTTAAAAGAATATATATATATATATATATATATAGAGAGAGAGAGAGAGAGAGAGAGAGAGAGAGAGCTCTCGAAATAAAAATACAACAACTGAAAGAAGATAAAGACAATGAGAGCGTCAATACAGCGTGGAAATTGGTGCGCAATTATAATAAGAATTTCAATTAATTCACATAATATATTGTACTACCATGTCGATACAAAAAATTTTTCTTGTACGTTTTAGTTTGTTTCAAACAATCTTCAACAAGTTGTGAACAATTTCGTCGGTGTCTTATAAGAAATATAGTTCACAATGTTGATTAAGTAATCCTCGTCGGTGTTTTGACAAATAGTCCGCAATATTAGAGATATTCTATGTGAGATCAAAAGATGAGCATATCTCTACTGTCAGGTTGAGAATTACCAAAAATGTCTCTTCGCTTTTAAGCCAAATGACTGGCTGGAAAGAGCAATATGCAAAGCAATTAGTTACGTAATTATTAACATACACTTTTTCAATTATTTATCCTCCGTCTCCATCACAATCCTCAGATCACAATCACTTATTCCAGCGTAACACGTCGATTTAATAAAAGAATACAAAAAATTTTTTTCAAAGTTATTGTTATAAAAAAATAAAATAAAAAATAATAAAATTATTAAATATGATATTCAGATGAAAGACACTTAAGCGTCAAAATTTGTAATCTGAGAGCCACGTCCGCACAAATCAATATATGACTATTATAATGTCAAACTTAAAAACAATTAACGAAATAAAGGCAAATACACAAAGTCACTATTTAAATTTCTGTAGAATGTTCACATACGAGTGGTGCAAAAATTCCGTATCTGATTGGAGATTTAAACTACTGGTTTGCAATTTAATATTCAAAATTTCAGAGATGAGCCTTTTGTTCAATTGTCTTTTTATTGTCTAAGATTTTGACATTGTCCCATTTAAATTTATGACTGTGATCTAACCTATGCTGAGTGATGACAGATTCACAAGAAGTTTTTCTATTAATTTGATTTTTGTGCTCCTTTATTCGACCCGTTTGCCCAATATAGATTGCATCATAATCTTGACATTGTAATTTATTAGATGACATTCTTATTAGAACTTGGAGGGAATCTGTCTTTATGGACTTTAATGATCTTATCCAGTTTATTAAGGCTACGAAAACAAATATTAGAATTCAAGTCTTTCGTGATGTTCTTGAATTTCTCTGAAATTAAACATAGATAGGCAAGAACCAAATCTTATTTACAGGCTCATCCTGAGTACCCTTATCTTGTTTGTTTGTCACATTATGTATTAATGATTTTACTCTTGAGTTGATAACATTGATAAAATCAAGGGGATAAAATCAATCGTTTTTAAGGAAATTTGTGACTATTAAATCAATATTTTTAAAATATTTTGGATGCGACACTACAGCCTTATCTGCCATGCCAATGATTATGCCTTTCTTTTATGTTAAAGGATGGAGAGAATGAAAATTGAGAAACCTACCGGAAGTGGATGGAGATAAATTGAATTTTCTAGAAGTAACTTTAATTAAGAATCAAAACACATTTAACAAAAAATTTAATTGGTTTTACAAACCAACCTTCTCCGGTAGATTTCTCAATTATTTCCAACATTTATTTCCATCGTTTTCAAATTTCAAATAACATTTTGATAATTATTCCACATTTTTTTCAAGTTCGAATTACGCGGTATCATCACGTCCAAGCGCACAGCAAACAAACATTCAGATAAGACGAATATATGTTGGAGACACTTTTATTACATTGGTTACATACGTATGGCCCTTCCAGTATGTTCTAAGTTTGAAGCAAAACGAAACGTACAAGAAAATTTTTTTGTATCGACATGGTAGTACCATATATTATGTGAATTCATTGAAATTTTTGTTATAATTGCGCACCATTTCCGCGCTGTATTGATGCTCTCATTGCCTTTACATTCTTTCAATGTACAAAACTCCTTCGAAATAAAAAAATACAAAAAACAAAGACAAAAGGTTATGAGCATAAAACAACGTATTATAAAATAAAAATTTTTAAACCATTGATAAATAAAACATGTCATCTAGTTAAAATATAAATTTTAATTTGCCGGTAACAAACAAAACAAAACAATCGTTTCGATCCCTGTTGGATCATTATCAATGTAAATGAAAACGATGGAAATATTACATAGTTAAGACATACAAAAATCAAAGTTCGCTCTCGATCGCATCATTAATAATCAAACTCGCTCAATTTAGAATAAATGTTCTGAAAGAATTGATATTATCCGGATAAATTTAATCTGTCGGACGTATCCTGTGTCCTGGCGCGCGGAATTCGATTTGGCAGCAGGATTTCCTTCGGCCCCTTAGGAGACTCTACAGGATCTTTGCTATGCAGGAGACTCGCATCTCGGTGGCGGCATCCCAGTAATCGGCTCTGCTTCCGACTTTAGTTCCAATCTTTCAAAGGAAGTCTCCAAAGGAAGCTCCGTTGTGGAATCTCTCGCCGACACTGGGCGTAGAATGGCCATCTCCGGCTGCCGCCCTCATTATCTCTGCTATGTGCCTGTAATATTGCCTGTAATAGCCTGTAATATTATGTAATGGAATAAAGCAAAAAGTATTAAAATGTAGAGCGATATCATCTGCGTGCTCCCTTCCTTGTATGGCGCTAGAATGCTGGGCGCCCCAGCCAATCCGTCCTCAATCGTTCCTCTGCTGAATCTCGGTCCTGACAATCTTCTTTTTTTATCGTAGACCGATAAAACGATAATGTAAAATTCACAAGATCACAAGGGGGTCGCCATTATCCTGTAAAACTTGCAGCACGATAGCGCACGAAAGAACGACAAAAACTGATACAGAAAATCTACGGTACGCACAAATATACGAAACAAACGCGAAACAGAAATAATGCTAAAAAGGTGCGCAGATACATCCGCCTTCTAAAAAGTGAAAGGACACAGAACGCCAGAGTTGCGCTGTTCAATCGGGTCTTACGACCTTGTGATGGACGGAATACATCACGTCACAACACTGATCTAGCGTAGTACACGTGACTGAATTCGCTATAAGATTTGAGGGAAGGAGGGAGGAGTATTCTAATTACGGTATACTTTTTTAAATCAACAATTAATTAGAAGGTATTTAGTCAGAATGGAACATCCTGTTATTCATGTTTCCTGGAACGATGCAGTTGCCTATTGCAATTGGATGGGAAAGAGATTGCCAACTGAAGCAGAATGGGAAGTTGCATGTCGTGGTGAACTCTCTGATAGACTTTATCCTTGGGGAAATAAACTAATGCCAAAGAATCAACATAAGTAAGTTGAACTTATATTTATATAATTTTAATTTGGAATTGTAATTGTGAAGGAGACGGGTTTCCTCATTGAATTCAATGATATTATAGACTCATTCGATGAAATAAACAAATCCGGTAGAAAAAAAGTATCGCTCTGCAGTCTGTTCAGCAAACCGAAATATTAAGTTGACAACTATTTAAGTTAGGAAATTTGTCACATCCACGCCAATACTGCGATATGAGCATGCGCTGCGGTTCTTCTTCATTCATGCTCTGTGACTTCGTGTGCATGCGTTTTAGAGACTTTTCGCTGTTTTAAATATTTATTTGCTTTAAAAATACAAATTCTCTGCTTTAAGAATAAATTCTCTGCTATAAGAATAAAAATTATAGTAGAAAATAATTTGTATTTTTAAAGTAAGGAATTTGTTTTCATAAAATGGAAGTTCTCTTAAAATTATACAACTTTGTTTAAAAAATTTTTTTCTATCTTTTATTGTTTGAGATCATAAAAAATCATCATGCGGCGCTGTCGCATGCATAATGGAAAGCTAAAATTCTTAATTCGCATATTCATTAGAAATTGTCGTTAAATTTTGTGTGTATAAAATGAGTTTTCAAAACTCTCTTCTAATACGATTACGATCTTGTAACGATCTCGCTTTATTATTGTGAGGATAGGAGGCTATCGATAAAAATAATATCTTATAATTTAACCACGTAATATAGTAAACTCTTTAATGTTGCGGATGTACGATACATTGCTCTCGTGAGAAAAATACAATGAATATATAGTTAGTAAGGCGTGTCCAGAGTTGCCAAAAAGAATATAGAGTCACGATCTCGTACTGCCATCTACCTATCTTTAAGATCGTTTCCTATTGGTCTCTGAATCCTAGTGAGATTTATGTCTGCCTGTCTACACCTATTAACATAAAGATCTTACATGTAAACAATAAAAACAACCTCTCACAATCAGCCCCCTTGGTTTTATTGATCCATGGTCGACATAAATCTCTTTACATTTTTCAGTAAAGTGGGGCCACTTAAGGGTTTAGTCAAACAATCTGCTCTCATGTTACCTTTTGGCTCATGTCGAACGAGAATGTTCTGTTCTTTCACTGTCTCTCGGATGTAATGGCATCTTCTATTCATTAGTTTAGATTTTGTTTTAAAATTTCCATCATTAGCTAGTCTGACGGCGTTCAAATTGTCGCATTTCAGTTCACACTGTATCTCATTCGATAATCCAATCTCTTGCAATAGTTTGGCAGTCCATGTAAGCTCGTTTACTCCTTCTAACATTGCCTCTAATTCACTTTCTGTGGAAGATAATGCAACTTTCTTTTGTTTCCTGCATCTCCAATGTACTAAATCTCTATTCCAATAAAGTAGGATTCCATTGAACGATTTGGCATCTTCTGTTCTGTCCCACGACGCATCGGTTTCGCATTCTAATTTTTTAATTTTTCTTTGCTTCCCAAACTGTAGTTGATAATTGATAGTTCCTTTCAAATATCGAAGGATCCTCTTCAGTCCTGTCATGTGTATTGCTCTTGGGTCAGTATTGAATTGTGATAAGCAACTTAATGCGAAAGACAGATCTGGTCTGGTATGGACGCTTAAATACATCAGTCGTCCCATTAATTCTTGATAAGTTCGGACGTCAACTCTTTCGCTCTCTTTGTACTCTTCCATTTTTACGTTTAAATCCATTGGAGATCTTACGATGTTACATTCTTCCATCCCGTATAATTCAAGTAATCTTTTTATATAATGATCTTCTTTACAATATTTCATTCCGCATTTAATCATAATCTCTGTTAGAAATTCGTTCCAACATTTTCCGGCCTGTTTGAGACCATAAATGCTTCTTTTTAATTTACACACTTTTTCGTGGTTTTCTTGTATCCCATCTGGTAGTTCCATGTAAATCTCTTCCTTTAACTTCCCGTGTAAATATGCGGTTTTTACATCGTAAATCTTCATTCTTTTCTGTTTTTGGGCAGATATACTGAATAGCAATCTTATTGTTTCAGTTTTTACCACAGGAGCGAACGTCTCATCATAATCACTCCAGGACGTTGTCCGCACTCTTGGGCCACTAATCGTGCTTTATATCGTCGCTTTCCATTTGGATCTTCCTTGATGTTGAATACCCATTTGCTCTTGATCACTTTCTTATTTTTAGGTCTAGTTACAGTGTTCCATACTTCATGTTTTTCCATTGATTTTAATTCTTCAAATATTGCC
>NW_011626973.1:63509-125239 GCF_000204515.1 Acromyrmex echinatior
AAAAAAATATATTATTATTGCAGCCTTCCCAGCCGATAATATATTACTGACTTATACAATGATTCAATCCATTTCTGTAATTAAATAGCGGTTCTTCGCTTGTGCGCAATAAGAGGAATGGCGCTTCTTACTAAGTCGACATCCGAGTCGAGTCAAAAATGTGCTATATACAATAATTTCAGACCTTGCATAAGTAGCTGGCGATTTACAGAAAACCTCAAAGAACAATATTGAAACGAGTTTCGAGCTTTAGTATAAGAGCAATGAGTATTCGAAAATTTCATTTATATGCTACGTCTGCTACGAGATCGCCGCTTGTCGTTCCGACATACGAGCAGAATGGAAGCTGAACCAAAACACACATTGCGTTCCGAATCTTGATATATGCATGTGTAAATAATTCAGTAAATAAAGTTTAGACATGTATTGTATATATGTACACACACACACACACACGCGCGCGCGTATATGTATGCTATTACACACACACACGCGCGCGCGCGCGTGTGCGTATGATGCGTGCATACATATACATATACACACATATATATATATATACATACATATGTATATATATACATATATATGCATCAATAATTTACTAAATAAAATGTATGTAAAAGACAGAACAGTGTAATTAAAATAATTATCTTCATTTGTATTCATATGTAAATAATATAGTTTGTTTCTTGTTTAGGAAGAAATTATTTCACCAAATTGAAATAACTAATATCGTATTTATTTTATTATTATTTTTCCTCTCAAAAGAAAAAACTTTGACCAGGCACGTTTATTGATATGGGCCTGAGTAGGTCGATAATTCAGATCATTTCTATGGTTCAGAGACGCATTTTTCATGACAGCGCCGCTGTCGGAAACGCGGAACTAAAATACTGCTCGGTTTCATGGCTTCACGTCAATTTCACTCGTAATATACAAACGAAATTTTTGTATACGCCTTTCTCTTATACTAAAACTCCTACCGCGTTTCTAAAAGCATAGGATTGTTCGTTTAGGTTTTCCGCAATTCGCCAGCTACTTTTTATAAACGTGCAAGATCTGAAATCTCTTGTATGCAACATATATTGTGATGTGTTGACTACAGAAGCCGATAACAAAACTGTAAATCTTTAATTTTCTTTCGTTTTTCGTATTCAAATGTAGCTGGCGATTTGCGTTGTTGTCGATACTTTAATTGTGGAGAAGGATTTTTCAATCTATAAACACAGTTACGAGAAAGGCGTTTTTAAAATTTAATGATAAAACAGGACACTCCAGCATCTTCTTAAGGAGGAGATAAGGAGTGGGATTGAGCAAGACAGAATATAACGCTAAATAAGTATCTGTTCTTATTGATAAGTTATCCAGTTGATACTTGAGTGACATGAAATTATACCGGGACATTGGAGACAATCAGCAGGAGGCGACACGGTGGCCCGCGAGCATTCGGAGCCTGTTTAATGACAGCCACGGAAGCGTGCTCCGCTGGCATGCAGTGGTTGTGTCGGCCTTGGCGTTCCGTTGCTCGGCGGCGCATGAGATTTTCTGGCTGCGCGCGGTGGCTCGATGCATTCCGTTTGGAAGCCCTCGACGGGGACACGGGCGAGAAAGGTGGTGAATTCCGGTGAAAGGACGGTGAATATTGACGGATCGAAATCCCTAATGGCCCTTGATAAATACGTAGAGCCCGTTTCCTTGCGCGATTTTCTTTTTTAGTCATACTACTGGAAGTGTTTTTATTACATTACCAACGCGGTTAGTTGAATAATTGCATTAAAGAAGCAGAATTAGGAATTAATTGTAGAAACAAATAATAGTGAAAAGAAGAATTGAGCAGCTCCTACGAGCACGGTTAGGGTAGGAGAAGGGGAAGAGCTGAGTAATTCCTACAAGCGCGGTCAGCCCGAAGGTATAGAAAAGGGAAAGCTTGAAAGAAATTAACACATGCATACTTTCTTCTTTTCTTTTGAAATTGTGATATATTGAGAGATATTCCGCCATTTTCGGTCTGATCTATCGATCAGAATGATGCGATCAGCGAGCTTAATTTTCGCTCCGTTTATATAGGCGGTAGCGCTCGCCAATCGGGAGGAAGGAACTTGAATTTCCCGGAATTGGTAATACGTGCCGAATTTCGAAAATAATTTTTTATATGGAAATATTAGTCACATCAGACTGAAATTCGTCACGGTTGCCACGAATTCAATTTAGAACTGACGGATCAAATTAAGTTCACATTAATTGATGGAATCATTAATTTTAGAGATTAATTTTAAAGTAATTAACAAATAAATTTTGGGCTTTTCTCCGCGCTGCTCTTTCGACTCTTGATTGGTCGGCGCTCGCTAACACGACAAATTTGTGTTTACTTATCTATTTTAGGCTAATTAAGGCGATCACAATGGCCAAAAGATAGTAAATCAAACAAAAAATATATTAACGCTATGTATGTACATAACGCTTGACTTCGAAATTAACAGTATTCTCGGCTAGAGCGGCTGAAATCCCACTAAGGATTCGGAGCGAAGAGCGACACGCACGTCGCAGGCTGTGATTGTACTCAATAGGTTATTCTTATTCTGATAGATTAATAGACGTTGAGGTGTTTCGATCGGATTCATTTTTCTTAAACGTTAAGATGATAATGACATGACAGTCCCAACATATGGGAACGATTCCTTAACTCGGCGAGTTAATGGAGTTAGCCTAGAATTTCATCGCAATACATTGCCACGTAGCATGCGCCTCACGGTTGCTTCGATTGGCTCACGCAACACATGTGTCACGCGGTGTCGGCATGAGAGAATCATAACACGCCGAATAAGTTTCTCTAGGAATATCGGCAATTAATTAATAGAAATATTTTAGATAAACAATGTGAGATTAAATAACGAAAAATAATTCAGCGTGAAACGAAAAGACAAAAAAAAGAAAGTAAAATTATATTTCTACGCAAAGCAGGACGTAACAATTCAACTTTTGTTTTGATGTCCGTCTGGACATATCAGACTATAATTAATATCAGAGTTTTTTCCTTTTTTTTTCTTTTTCTTTGCGATTAACGTTTTAGGTGTATTAAAAGTTATTCATTAATTTCAACATAATTGACATTGATTCGCTGAATGATCAAAAACTGGTTTTTGACTAAATCGATAGAATTTAAATGTTTGCAATATGGTGAATTTTTGTTTTAGTGAGTTACCTTTTATTATTTTTACAATAAATCGTTTTTGTTTTCCCAACAAATTTACCTTTCAATACTTTTAATACATTTTAGATTGTTATTAAAGTTTGTTTTTATATTATAGTTTCCGATAATAGGTTGAGGTGGTTCACTGAAATGAATTAATTTATAAAAAAAAAAATTTTTTATAATTACATCATATTGTCTCTGAGGATGACTCAAAAGTGAACCGAAACATGTAAACGGATTATTAATAAAGTTATTTTGTTAACCATATTGGTTTGCAAGAATTATCGTGTTTGACTCCTATTGCTCTGTTATATCCAACCACTTTGTATTATGACAGAGTCTTTAGGAATTAATTTATACTTAGTTCTAAAAATAACAAATTCTAAAAAATCTAGAAACTAGAACTAAGAAATCGCTGCTACTTTTCTTTATAGAACTGCAGCAAAAGGAAAACAGCATGACATTTACACAGTAAAAAAATCTGTTAAATACAATAATCTTTTGAAACCATACGAAAAAAGAAAAATCACACAATGTTCCAGATATCAAGCATACGGGCATACGAAGAACTATTGCTTCAAAGAACCAAAATGTGTCAAATACGCAGGAAAACACCTAACTAGTGATTGTACTAAAAAACAGATGTTTAACGAAGTAAAATGTTGCAACTGCGGAGGAAACTATCCTGTACGTTACAAAGGCTAAACTGCATCAAAAACTATTTCCTAAGTTAAGGGAAAAAAATAAAGCAGAAATACGAGATCAAATTTAAGAAATGAACAATATAGCAGAAATAAAACAAAATCAACACAACCAATAAATTATGCTGACAATTATTATACAAGTATTACTAAAAGAAAATACTCCTACACATCAACCAAGCCTAGAAAATAATAATATTTATAATAACAGTGACCCACCAGTTATGACACCAAACATATCTTCCACCTCAACCTATTATCGGAAACTATAATATAAAAACAAACTTTAATAACAATCTAAAATGTATTAAAAGTATTGAAAGGTAAATTTGTTGGGAAAACAAAAACGATTTATTGTAAAAATAATAAAAGGTAACTCACTAAAACAAAAATGAACAAAACAGATTGGAAGAAATGATAACGCTTCTTATGAGGAAAATAGGTACAATGTTAAATCTATTAACAGCCCTGATCACTAAAATGAAATAATGGCACATATATCAAAATACGTTTATATTAAATATTTATTATATTAAATATGTAATATTTATTATATTAAATATGTAATATATATTAAATATGTAAATATTAAAAATAGGAACCTGAAATGCGGACTTATTCAAAGAAGCAATGAACTTAAATATTTTTTATCCGAGCATAACATAAACGTAATGCTTATTTCAGAAGCGAACATTACACGAAAAAAAGCTACCTAAAAATCCCAAATTATACAATCTACGATACCCAACATCCGAACGGCACAGCACATGGTGGTACCGCTCTAATTATTAAAATAGTTATTAAGCATCATGAAACCGAAAAGTGTTCTCAAAACTATCTATAACTAACAAATATCGCTATAGAAGACTGGATAGGACCTATTACTCTTTCAGCCATATATAGCCCGCCAAAGCATGCAAACAAGAACATTACATTAATTATTTCAAAACTCTTAATCATAAGTTCATCGCTGGTGGCGATGAACTATAATGCGAAACACCCGTGGTGGTGATTTAGATCTTAAGTAATTCAAAAGAAAAACAATTATATTTAGCAATGTTGCAAAATAATCTACACCCAATATCTACAGGCAAACCCATTTATTGGCCTGCTGATTGTATAATAGAAAAATACCAGACGTTATAGATTTTTGTATTGTGAAGAGGATAGGCAACGCACTACTTCAAAGCAGAATCATGTTATGACATCGGATCATTCCCTAATAATACAGTTAATACAACTGTAGTAAATATATAGTAACCTCTAACTCTGTCCAATGCAAAAACAAATTGGCGTCTATTCAGAGATTTTTTTAAACGAACAAATAACATGTAAGATATCACTGAAAACTAACGAAGAATTAGAGATGGCAATAGACAGTCTCAATATTAAAATACCAAAAGTGACCTGAGAATCAACTCCTACAGCGTATAATGTTAGAAACTCAACGCATTGTCTATTAAATATTAAATTTAAAATTGCAAAGAAAAAAAACTTCGCAAAAAATGGCAAAGATCACCGAATGATAAAGCGAATTTAAATAAAACCGAAAAACAATTTAAAAAATTAATAAATGGCGAACGAAATAAAATGATCAAAAAGTTTTTCTTAGAGCTCACTCCTACAGAAGCAACAGACTACTCACTATGGAAAAATCACAAAGAAGAATTCTAATCAACTAATACCTTCGATAAAACAAGAAGACGGAAAATGAGCAAGAACCACTAAAGATAAAATTAAATTATTTTTCGAACACCTTAAAAAAATATTAGGAGTATAAATAAGTTTCCGCCGTTTTTTTATCAAAAATTGGGCATTTATTGTGAAAGAACGGTACATAATGTTTTATTCGAAGTATTGTCCTTCCCAATTGAGTGTTTCCAAATAGGTTTTGACCGGCGCCGCAACATGTGGACGAGCATTATCATGCAGAAGAATAACTTTGTCGTGTCTGGAGTAGTAGTGGGCGCGTTTTTCCTTGAGTACTCGGCTCAATCTCATCAATTGTGTTCGGTAGAGAGCCCCAGTAATGGTTTCGTTCGGTTTGAGCAACTCATAATATACGACACCAAGCTGATCCCACCAAATACACAACATGAGCTTTTTTCCATGAATGTTCGGCTTGGCTGTTGATGTTGAAGCATGGCCAAGTGGTCCCCATGATTTTTTCTTCTTTGGGTTATCGTAGTGAATCCATTTTTCATCACCAGTGACTATACAATGCAAAAAACTCTTTCGTTTGTGCCTGGCAAGCAGCATTTCACATGTGAAAAATCGGCGTTCAACGTTTCTCGGCGTCAGTTCATATGGAACCCAATTTTCTTGCTTTTGAATCATTCCTAATGATTTTAAGCGATGTGAAATTGCTGGTTGAGTCACTCCTAATGTAAGTGCAAGTGCTTCTTGCGTTTGGCACGAATCTTCCAATAATGATTCCAATTCCGCGTCTTCGTACACTTTCGGCCTTCCGCTACGTTCTTTGTCTTCGACGTCAATTCACCGTTCTTAAACTTTTGAAACCACTCACGACAACTTTTTTCACTTAAGGCAGCCTCACCATATGCTTCTACAAGCAATCGATGCGCCTCAGCTGCAGATTTCTTCAAATTAAAGAAGTAAATCAAAAGCTCCCGCAAATGACGTTTATTCGGCTCAAAACTCGACATTTTCGCACGAAAAAAGATATATGATGCTGATACAAAATCGCTAATATTTCAAGGTTATGTTGTTACCAGATGTCCAATCTTACGATATGACGTTTTACAGCAGACAATTTTAACCATAACATACTGGTGGCACCATCTTTTGTCAAACGGCGGAAACTTATTTATATTCCTAATATATACCTGCAAGAAAGATCAGAAGAAAAACAAAGGATAATATTAAACTACTCGAATCACCGCTGCAAATGAACTCTCCTATCCAAAAAATAAAAATAGACGAAGTGCAAAAAATAATACGAAATTTGAAAGATGATAAAGCGCCAGGGTATGATCTGATTATAGGCAAAGTGTTAAAGGAACTTCCATAGAAAGCAGTAAGATTGATAATTAATTATAGATTGCTATAATGCTATTATAAGATTAAAATACTTTCCGGCTCTATGGAAAATAGTTCAGATTATACTAATATCAAAACCGGAAAAAAACCAGAAGAATTATCTATATAGACAATAAGTCTACTTCCTGTGCTGTCAAAGATCTTTGAAAAGCTCATGTTAAACAGAATCAACCTGTACTAGTAAGTAACAAAATTATTCCAGGCATCAATTCATTTTTAGAGAGCAACACGCAACAATCGAATAAGTGCACAGAATCGTAAGAATAATTAATAACGCTCTGGAGGATAGAGAACATTGCTTAGCGATCCTAGATATTACTCAAGCATTTGACAAAGTATAGCACCCAGAGTTATTTACAAAATATATAAAAAAAAACAGTTATTGCATAATTACTATCTTTTACTTAAATCATATCTAGCAGACATATTTTATAATAAAACGGAAGTCCCACAAGGCAGTATCCTTGGACCTCTGTTGTATCTAATATTCATCGCCTATCAACAACGGAACAAACTCTGACGAGAATATTCGCGGACAACACAATCATCATAGCATCATAGAAATCCGGAAGAAGTATCAAGGATTTTCCAAGGAAATATTTCTAAAATACAAGTCTGACCTAAAACTTGAAGAATAAAGGCTAATAAAAATAAATCTGTGTATGTTATATTTACACTGAATAAAGACTCATGCTCACTAATAAAACTAAACAACATTACAATAAAATACTTCAAGCAGATTCAGAGTTAGACCGACGATTAACTTGGAAAATGCATATATGGCATAAAAAGAAGCAAGGGAATTAGACTTACAATTAGAAATATATACTAGTTACTTGCTCGAAACCAAAAAATGTCACTGTACAGCAAAGTACTGCTCTATAAATTATTATACTAATTTGGACATACGGTATTTAATTATAGGGCTTTGCTTCTAGTTTAAATATAGAAATTCTAGAAAGGTTTCAACCAAAAATTCTGAGAACAATAGTAGACGCGTCGTTCGTATCTAACGAAATTATCAGACGAGATCTGAATATTGAAACAATTAAAAAAGTAATAACAAACTATGTCTCGAATTACGCTGATAGACTGCAGACGCACATCCTAATCAATTTGCGAATAAACTTTTGACTGAAACTGAGGATAAACGACGATTTAAGCGGTTCAAGCCATTAGACTCAATAAATCGATACAACTAATGTAATTAGATAATTAGATAACAAAAAATCTTTAGAATTAAAATGATTGCATAATTAAAGGGATGTACTCCACTGGGATTATTTCTATATGCTATTTAAAATTATAAAATTTACTAGTCACAACCTGACAGATTGTAAATATGTTTGGAATTAAAAAATAAAATTCATATTTAAGCATCTGATGTCATGATGATACATCTTATGATATCATTATAACCTAATTATGACTTTGTGTCAGTGTTGCAAGATTCGTGGAACAAATTTCACGGCGGGACCTGTCTGCGAACACTACGTCATAGATCACGTGATTGGTTTAGGCACACTCATATTCAGATTCAATGGAACGCTCCTTGTCCGAATGCATTTTATTATGGCGCTAGCGCGCATGCGTGAGTTCGTTCCGCGAAATCTTGCTCTGTTTTACCTGATACTCTGATTCAAAACATATATGGCAATTCTCGAGTCTCTGCGTTACCATTTTGAATTACTCTCCCTATTCCCCGATCTTGCTCCAGCAGACTTTTTATTTCCTAAGCTAAAGAAGGTGATGAAAGGAATTCGATTTAAAAACATTTCGAACATTTAGAATCGTGTGACAATAAGATTTGTTACAATATATAATAATATATTTATAAGCTGTACGAACATTATAGAAGTGTATTGCCTCTAGCGGGGATTACTTTGAAGGATAATAAAGGTCATTCATATATTAATTAAATGGTGTTTATTTTCTCATGTCACCGAATTTTGCCACACCACATATGTCTTAAAATTTCGAGTTGTATATATTGTATCATATAATCTTTGCTATAATAAGAATATTATAAGAATATTTTATCATTATGTTGTAGAGCCAATATTTGGCAAGGCAATTTTCCTACAGAGAATACTGAAGAAGACGGATACAAAGGCACATCACCAGTTACAATGTTTTCGCAGAATAGGTATGGTTTGCATAATATTATTGGAAATGTTTGGGAATGGACAGCGGATTGGTGGATAACAAAGCACTCAAGTAATCGATTAATAAATCCAGTAAGCATTTATTCATTTAACTTTTTTATTTAAATGAAAATGTAATAAAGTATGTATTTTATATATTTTATATATATAGTATATATAATGTATATAAAATATAAATAAGGGGCAAGTAAAAAATCCCATACTGGTGAAATATCTCGAAAACTAAGCACTTTCGAAAGAAATGTTTTCTATAAAAGTTGTAGGATTTTAAATGATCTATTTACTGATCTGGTCAATGTTGTTCAAGACCATGTTTTGTAGAAAACATTTCTTTCGGAAGTGCTTAGTTTTTAAGATATTTCATTGATCCTGAAATTTTTACTCACCCTGTATATACCGGATGTTCAAAATAAAGCGTTACAAATTTCTATCTCGGAAATACGGCATTATTGAGAATTGTTCAGTAACTCTACAAAAGTTGTAGAGTTCAAAAAAGTCTATTTACCGATCTTATCAATTTGACTTTAGGTGGTGTCACCGAAGTCAGATCAAAATCATATTGATTTTTTTAAATGGAACATCATACTTTTGCTCTAGAATCTAATAGCTGAAGTCGAGAGATTTCCCAAACGCTATAAGAAGATATTCTTTATTAAGTAAATACTTCTCGAGTTATGATGCTCGAAAGTTACAGTACCTCTGGCATTACCCAAGGTGTCCGATGGCTAAACCTCTTGAATGTTGTTCAGAATAATGTCCTGGATAACATTTGTCAAGATAAAAGCTATTGGAGGTTGTATCTTTTTTCTTCATTTTTATATAAAAATGAATTTTTAGTGCAAAAATAAAAATAAGAGAAATAATTTCCAATAACCTTTATGTTGACAAATGTTATCCAGGATATGATACTGAACAACATTCAGGAGATTTTAGCCGACGGTCGGATACTTTGGCTGATGCCAATGATATTGTAACTTTTAACATCACACTTAAGCATCATAACTCAAAAAATACTCAATAAGAAATAACTTTATTATAGTGTTTTGGAAAGCTCTCGACATCAGCTATTAGATTCTGAAATCAAAAGTAAGGAATTTCGTTTTAAAAAATCGATGTTACCTTGACGTGACCTTGGCGACGTCATCTAAAGTCAAACTGATAAGATCAGCAAATAGATCTTTTTGAACTCTACAACTTTTGTTAGAACAATTTTTCAATAATGTTCAATATTTCCAAGATAAAAACTTGTAACGCTTTATTTTTAATACTTGGTATATATTATATATTATAATGAAACGGTTCTTGTCGAATTTTTAGATTGGTCCTTCTAATGGTAGCGATAAAGTGAAGAAAGGTGGTTCATACCTATGTCACAAAACATATTGCTACAGATACAGATGTGCCGCGCGTAGTCAAAACACACCTGATACATCAGCTGGAAATTTAGGTTTTAGATGTGCTGTATCAGCATAGGTGAAGTATTAAAGAGATTAAAACTTCGAACTTCTGGATATCAAGATTAAATATGAATAAAAAAATTACATTTTACGTTTAAAATTTGTCTCAGAAATTTGTGCCTACATAAAATTATAATATGTTACGTTTAATAAAACTTTTTTAAATAAAATAAAAGATTGATATTTTGGAAAAAAAAATTAATTAAATATGAGAAAAATACCGATTTTCAGTTAAAGTGGATCTTAGAGCTTAAGGTATTTCTTCTAGAAATTGAGTTTCTACAGATTTTTTGAAATTTGGATATTAAAATAATTTTAACTATATATAATTAAAATTTAAATAACCCTAGCGCTACTGAAATGAAGATATTCACTTTCAAAGTTTCAGCTTTTAACGCATAAACTTCTATACCAAGCCTTGCCGAAGTAACGTTTTAATATTTTGCGACAAAAATATTTTACTTGAAAAATCTTTTGCTCTTTATTATTAACAACGAAGCCGCCAGTTATCTTGCAACGATCGACGCTACATTCGCCATTGTTGGGAGGCTCGGATCATTCAATGACGCGTGACAATCAGCTTGCGCGCACATCAAATGATTTATAGGTAGGAAATTATTTAGTGATAATCGTGTAAACTATCAGAGTAAGTTTTATACGCGATTCGATGCTCTAATTTCAAAATATCTAACGAAGACGCGTCAATGATTCTCAAAAGGCAACGTGCAACGCTTAAAAGCTCGTGCGTGCGAATTCGCACATATATCGAATCAATAATCATACTCACTCCCGCAATAGCAGCTCGGCTTCAAGAACGTAAAGTCAAGCTAGATACCTATTGGTCTGAATACAATCACGTCTCGAATTAATCGAAGAGATCGAGATTAACGACCGTGTTAGTTTCGAAAACACGTTTTACACATTATCCGCTAGAATTCGCGAGCTATTAAGCCCGGCACTTCCGGTCCCGCGCGAGGCGGCAACGTCGACCTCGACATCTAGCGCTCGCAAATCCTTGGATAGCGTTATGCATGTACGATTGCCGAAGCTCAACCTCCCGACATTCTCTGGTAGCTACGATCAGTGATTCCCATTCTACAATAACTTCACGGCGGTAATACACACGAATGTGTCGCTTAATAACGTTCAAAAGAAAAAAAACAAAAATATAATGTACGGACAGTTAATGTATGACAGTTTTACACAACGCGGGAATTGTTGTGCAATTTACATAATAGTCATAAATTCTTTCACATAATATTAGAAACAATGACTTTTCAATACAGACTTAATTCGTACGTTTCGGTTTAAAAATCAAACTATCTTCAGCAAATTCGTACAACATAATATATGTGTCGGAAGCAGAACCGTTGGAATATCGTTGGAATATCGAAGTTATGCTCTATATAAAACCGAGGATGAGTATCTCTCAATTGTTTAAGGAGTAGCCTATTTTCTGCTTCTCCGTTGTTTAACCAAGTAACTAACTACAGAGTAAAATATAGATATAATAATTTTTACCATTATGAGTTCAATGTTTGCTTATCTTACTCACTCTCATTTCTTATAGATCATAATTCGATCGCTCAAAACGCAAGTCAAATTATAAAAAATACGATTAACGAAACACATTTGTTCTTAATTAGAGTAAAATAATAAATTTATAAAATAAACAATATATAATAATCATCGAATGTGTTACATGTGTTATCGAGATAGAAGTCAGAGGAGCAAAATCCGTCAAAATCAAAAATATAATTTAAGCGCCACGTTCGTGGAAATATACAAAACATACGCGTCATACCACTATAATAAAAACAAACTTTAAGGTGAGTACATAATGTCATTGTTCGAATTTCTTTAAAATGCTTATAAAAATGGTGCAGAAACTCCGTCTGATTGCAAATTCAAATCATTTGATTGCAATCGAATATACAGCATTTCCAAAATGAGCCTTCTACTCAATTGTCTTTCTCTATCTAAGATTTTTACATTCTCCCATTCAAATTCATGGCTGTGTTCCAATCTATGCTGTGTGATCACAGTTTCACAAGAAATTTTTTGTTATTTCTGTGTTCTTTAATTCTTGTTTTTAATAAACATCCTGTTTGTCCAACATAGGTTATCACAATCTCGATATTCTACAATATTTTGTAGATAACATTTTTGTTGGAACTTGAAGGGAGTCTTTCTTTATGGCTTTATCTTTTTATAATTCCATCTAATTTGTTGATGCTATGGTAACAAAGATTCGCCTCCATGTCCCTCGCTATGTTTTTGTATTTATCAAAAATTGCAGGGAACCATGAACCTACTGTTCCTCGCATTTTCATCTTTCATATCACTGTTTCGATGTGTCTTGATGAATAAAAGATTTAATTCTAGAATTAATGACGCTAAAAATGAATTCAATAAGATAATCATTTTTCATAAAACTATAATTCTATGTTTTTTGTGTGATACTTAGGATGCGACAACAAAAGAGCCCTATCTAACATCCCGATAATAACTCCCTTCTTTTGTGTTATCGAATGGAGAGAGTGAAAATTCATGAACTTACTGGAAAATGACGGTTTGTGAAACCAATCAAATTCTATTGCATTTTTGTTCATGATTAGTGTTATATTAAGGAAATTCCACCGGAATGTTGGTGAACAAAGATACGTCTAATAATATCAAAGCAAGTCTATCGTCTATAAATTTACCATTTCACTTTTTTACTAACATAAAACTATTATCAATATGGCTCTGCCGTTTGAAGACATATTGACCAATTATATCCTGTACGAATGCCGTTAAAGAGTATAGAGGGCTGTCTACGTATGAGACGATAATTCTATACTGTGAACCTATTTTGTGAATTTTAGGGAATGCATAGGCTCTCGGCAAATTTCCATCACTGCAATGAAGTGTTTTGTTATCAATATCCTTTATTTTCACACTTTTTAAAATAAAATCTGTGTCTTTCTTACTAGACTCGATGTTAGATTTCTATTCACCGGTATGTAAGTATCTGTCTTTTAATATGTTGTTGACACTGTTTATATAATCTTCTTTATTAAGGACTACAGTGATATTACCTTTATCCGTTCTGGTAAATATAATGTTCGGATTGTTTGTGACAAAAGGAAACTCTAAGCAGTTTTTCTTAGTGTCACTTGACGGCAGAGCAAAATTGTTACCTAATTGTAAGAGGCATTGAACATCTGTTGGAATTGAAGCGCTCGTACGATTTATGAATCAATTGTTTTTAACACGCTTTAACGAGGACTGGATGATATCTGTTGCAAAGTTAGATGGATGAATTAAGATTTCAACAGATTCATCGTTGCTCTGTGTTGAGTTAGCACAAGAAAATTTATAGTGGAAAACCATGTCAAAGCTCTCGTGGACATGCCTCGTATAACGAAAAAAATCGCTAAGAAATTGAGGAAATCCGCGGACGATGCGTCAAAACATTTACCTGTCCTTCAGACACTGAAATGTCCGTGCATTGGAACGACTTGCTCGTTTACATATTCAAATCGAAGCTTGACAAGATCACGTTACAGGAGTGGCAAGCATCTCTCTCGGGTAAAAACATCCCACATTAAAGCATATTTTTTTATTTCATCACACACTAGTGTCAAACTCTCGAAGTTACCAATAATTTGTCAATAGTGACGCCAAGCAACAATCTAATGGCAAACGTCAGTCTTCTCACGTCGCAACTGTCAAATCCAATTGCCATTAGTGTAAAGACGAATATTCTATTTATCACTGCAAAGATTTTTTAGCACTTTCGCACGCAGAATATCCAAGATTCGTAAGATGACTGACTCATGAGTTAACTGCTTGCGGTCCACATCACACGTAGCTGCTAAATGCACATCAGGACACTGTAAAATGTGTCACATGAAACACAATACATTACTTCATCTAGCTCCCTCATCCGTACCCACGGATGAAAACGTAAACAAATCGAAAACAGTTATTGCATCCTTGATCGCTGCACAATGCTCTGATACTATCGCGAGTAACAACATCCTGCTGGCGACAGCATTAATTTGCCAGACAGGGAGAGTATTCTTATGCCATGTCGAGCATTACTTGATTGTGGTTTGCAAGCAAATTTTATCTCATCAGGTTTCTATCAACACTCAAGATAAGTTCGCGAGAGTTGAACATGTCTATCCGGCATAAATGGCACTGCCACAACGTCCACTCAAGCAGCTCAAATTAAGCTACAGTCACGATTGAATTCTTATAACATCAGCCTTGATTGCACAGTTACAGCTAGCGTAACGGAAGAGCTTCTAGCTCAAACATATTTAATTTCTCACGCAACATCAAGTTAGTTGATCCGCAATTTCACATGTCGTCTGAAATTGATCTTCTGATAGGCGCGGAAATATTCTGGGAGTTGTGCATAGGACTGAGCAACGCATTCACTACACACGGCCCTCATTGAATTCGCTTCATAGTAAGCGGAAATTCAGGAGATTCGTGGATGGACCGTAGCTCTTTGTCTTGTTCTTGTTGCTCTGCGAGCTCATTTAGTTCAATCTCGGCAGGTAAACGGATAGCTTCGATGCGGGAAAGGGAATTCGCCACGATGTTATCATTGCCCAATAAATATTCGATATGCGTGGTGAACTGCGAGATGAACGATAGTTGTCTCTGTTGCCGGAGTGATGCCTTTTCCAAACGTTGCATGAACGCATAGATGAGAAGTTTGTGATCGGTCGCAATCTTGAAATTTCGCCCTTCGAGGAAATAACGAAAGTATTTAACTGCCTCGGCGATCGCCGTAAGCTCCCGATCGTACGCGCTGGAGTTCTGTTGCGCCGAACTTAATTTGCGCGAAAAGAAAGCGAGAGGATTCCACGAGTCGTCCAGACGTTGTTCGAGGGCGGCCCCGATGACGAAATCTGACGCGTCACAAACGAAGCGCATCTTAGCTGCGTCGAAGGGGTGAGAGAGTACAGTCGCGTTGGCTAGACTCTCCTTGCACTTATTAAACGCTTCCTCAGCCGCCGGCGTCCATATAATTGGCCGTTTGTCGTTTTTGCGTGAATCGCGAAGATACTCATTTGGTGCCTGAACGGTAGTTGCATTATACAGTAGTTTACGATAAAAGTTGACAAGCCTAAGAAAACGACGAATTCAATTATGGTGTTAGGCCTTGGAAACTCGCGAATAGCCTGAACTGTATCGAGTGTTGGTTTACAACCTTCGCTGTTAATCATAAAGCTGAGGAATTCTAATTCTTGCTTGCTGAACTCGCATTTCTCTACATTGAGTCATAAATAAAACTTTTTTAATCGTTGTAATACTGTGCGTAAGTGAGCTTCGTGCTCTTCAAGAGACGTTATGAGAATGTCGTCGATGCAAACACAAATTCCAGTCGCCTAGGCATCTGCCAAAAAACGCATTTGGGATGGATTATCGCGGGGCGTCTCTCTCAATTTGCATCTAAGGTGTTATCGTGTCATGCAGCCGTATCTAATGCGCATCTGTATTCCGAATTGGTTAAGTTTTGGCGCTTAGATGGCATAGTGAACCAGGATAACAGTTATACTATCGAGGAAAATGCCTGCGAACGGGATTTTCTCGATGGCGTTCGGCGGAACGAACAAGGCCGATTCGTGGTCAAACCTATCAAAGAATACGTAATTCATAAACTCGGAAAATCTTACGAGATCGCGTTGAAACGTTTAAAGGGATTAGAGAATGATTTAAATGCGAGCCGGAGCTTAAAATTTTATATTCACAGTTTATAAACAAATAACTTACACTTGCGAATAACTCACATGTGTCTTGCAGTCTTATCTAATAATGAGGTATTGCCATTCTGTTACTTGCCTCATCATTGCGTTTTTTAAATCACCAAAATCATTCATTAAAGATTCGAATAGTGTTTGACGCATCGTATAAGACTACCAGCGGATTATCTCAACAACGCCTTCATGGTAGGATCAGTCGTATAACAAGATCTCGTATCTATATTAATGCGTTTTTGTACATTTCAATACGTTATCATCGCGGATATAGACAAAATGTATAGGCAAGTGTTGTTGAATTCATCGCAAACTTGCTTACAGAAGATTTCGTGATGAGACGATACGGAGGTCAATACATATGAGTTGCTTACCATCACATACGATACGTCTTCCGCATCATACTTAGCTACTAGGTTCATTTCGCAAGTCAGCTTTCTTCAAGATACCCGATAGGCGCGAAGCACATCTCACGCGATTTCTATATGGACGACATGGAAATCGATACTATCGAGGAAGGTTGAGTGATACGCAACAAAGTAATCGGATTATTGCGAGAGGAAGGCTTTGAGTTTGATAAATGGGCATTAAATAATCCTGAATTGCTTAAAGATGTAAGCAAACAATCCTAACTAAAAAACTGACTAATCACTATTGATAGCGATTCGGAATTCTGCATTCTTGGCATTAAATGAGATCGGTTCGAGGACGTGTTTCGTTCTCATTGTAAAGTCGCGTCATTCAGTAGACCTCCAAACGCAACATAGTCTTTGAAGTCGCTACATTATTCGATTCTCTAGGTTTGTTTGTTGTCTAGTTATCACTAATGCCAAGCTCATCATCTAAGAGCTTTGGCAATTAGGAGTGCAATGGGACGAATCGGTTCTCCCAGACATTCATACGCGTTGGACAATGCTCAAGTCACAATTGACTGAACTAAACCAGCTACTAATTCCGCGCTTTGTTTTCAAGCCAAATTTGCGATCGACGCAAATACATGGTTTTTGCGATGCCAAAAAACGTCATGAAGCCTGCGTACATGTTTGCACAAGACTCGCTCCCCATGAGTACCGCACTGAGCTACTCTGTTTCAGGTTTAGAGTCACCTCACTCAAAACAATGTCTTTGTCGAGACTCGAATTATGCACAGCGTTGCTATTAGCTCAGTTAATTTCAAAGGTCAGAAAATCCACACTCTGAAGTGTTCCTTTGGTTCGATTCTACTATTACTCTTACTTGGATAGGATCGCCATCCCGAAAATGGTCAACCTTTGTTTTAAATCGATTCGGCGAAGTACAACGGCTCACCGCAATTGAGAAGTGATGCCACGTTAGCTCATCTAACAATCCCGCTAACATTTTGTCGCGTGGTGTGGACCCTCCGAGCTGCTCAATTCGATTTTGTAGTGGCATGGACCTCCCTTTCTGCTAACTCAGGACGACACCTATGGCTGCACCGTAGCGTAACTCCATTAGAAGATGAGATTCCCGAACAAAAGAAAGTAATTTCAACTGCGATTGCGATGAATAGTTGTGTCGTTAACGAGTTGCTATCTCAATGTTCGCATCAACAAGATCATACGAATTGTAGCCTATTGCCTAAGATTTTCAAAAAAATGCCTCAGCGTTGCATTAATCCTAATATCCCCGGCAGAGCTATTACATGCGTTAAGCCTTATATGTAGAATCGTGCAAAAACAATCCTTCACTAAGGAATACGAAGCGTTACAGAAAGGCGAAGTAGTCACTCCTTCTAATCGCTAACACCCTTTATGGATGATTTGAGAGTATTACGAGTTGGAGGCAGATTAAACAATTCAAGTTTACGGCACGATATACGTCACCCGATACTGCTGCCGCGCAACCATGTGCTCACTCGGCTAATAATAGAGCAAGAGCATATTTGAAAATTGTATACTGGAACACAGGCCACCATAGCTAGTGTGAGATAAAGATTCTGACCTCTATCCTTACTTTCGACTACCCATAAGATGATTTAAGGTTGCATAACTTGCTTCAAGGTTAAACCGCGCCATTCTGAGGCTATTATGAGTTCGTTGCCTGAAGGCCGTGTTATCACATTTAGTTTTCATACTGTGGCGTTGACGCCGGACCAGTCTCAGTTCGAGAAGGCAACGCACGAAATTATAAAGCGTACGTTTTAATTTTTGTTTGTTTTGCCATTAAATATGATCCATACTCGTGAACGACATAACTTCCGACTTCTTTTTCGCAGCATTTAAATGATTTATCTCGCGAAGGAGCAAACCGTCCCAAATGTACTCCGACAATGGGACCATTTTCGTAGGCGCTCGAGAATAACTCAAAGAGCTTTACGAAACTTATTATAGTCAGCAAGTGCAATTGAGCGTGCAACAATTTTTGCATGAGCAGATTGTATGGAATTTTATTCCACCGAACGCACTTTACTTCGGCGGTTTATGGGAGGCCGCCGTAAAATCAGCAAAGCACTATCTCACACGTTTAGTTGGTAAAGCGCACTTAACGTTCGATGAATTGCAAACCACGCTCTGAGATTGAAGCTATTCTCAATTCCTATTACGCCGTTAAGCGCAGATCCAAATGATCTAAACTACTTAATTCCGGATCATTTTTTAATTGGCGGGCCACTGAATAGTTTCCCGTGCATGTGAGCGACATGAACGAAACCAGACCGTTTGGTCTGCTGGCAGCGAATTGAGCAAATGAGGCAGCACTTTTGGCATAGATGGAACACGGAGTATCTTCATTCTTGCAAGAGAGGACTAAATAGCAGTATAGCAAAAATCTCCAATTATAACTTAATCAATTCGTGCTGGTAAAGCAGCAGAATTTGGCACCATTACAATGAGTATTGGGTGGCATCCAGGAAATCCATCCCGGAGCAGATAATATCCAGATTGTCATTGTCAGAATTATATATAAGAGGTACTTTCAAGAAGACGTTGGCTATTCTTCTTTTAGAACCACAGAGCTCACATGTCGGTTAGGATACAAGTTTAATGCGTGATCTCATTAGCTATAAGTATCTATTGTAATTAACTGCGAACAGTACATGTCATTAGTTTAAGTAGAGTAAGCTTCACATCTCTTGACATTCTAATTAGATTAAGTTTGTTTTTCTTTTTTTTCTTTTTTTTTGTAAGCATGACAGAATAAACGAAAGATATAACTTTTTTTTTTTTTTTTTTGATAACGGAGGGGAAATGTCTGACGCATACCCCGGGCCTCGAGGGAGAGCCCGGAGTTATGTGGGGCTTGCACCCACTAAAACCCCTCTGGGTGTCCTTACCTGGCCTTGCATGAGGGACTCCCAGGAACGCGTGCAGCATACTTCTGGGAGCTCCTCAGGACTTCTGGGAGCCCCTCAGGACGAAAGATATAACTGTGCTGGATCCTTAGTCCAGCGTTCATTGTAAGTGATAGGATATTTATTTTTGTTATGTCGTGTATTAGCATACTAATGTTAATTTCGTTGAAAGTGCTTCTTTCAAGACAGGCTGCTGTGTTCGATGCGCGTACCTCGAATTGTCATCCCTTAATTTATCAACTGCGAGACGGTTTTTTTAGTTACGAGTTTCGGCGCTTGTTACCGACCGGCGCACTTCTCGCGGCGCTGCGACATAGGCATCAACCCGACGATGCCGAGATCTCCCGCCAGAAATCGATCAAAGATCGCAAGAAGAAAAGGATTCCGGCGTGGATGCCCAAGCAAGGCGGACGTGTTTATGTGACGTGTACACGTTCAGGGTTATTTTTGCGTGTTTTGTGTATATCTGCGTTATAGTTTCTTTCTTTGGCTCTTTCCGAGGGCTTGGTTTCTTTTACTGATGGATATTCACGTATTATCGTACTTTTCCCGGTTTTTCAACAGTGCAATCGCCGCACGTGGCGGCGTCCCCCCCCCCCCCCCCCCCGCATAGAGGCATGGCCTCGGACTTAAGTGAGGGAGGTAATCATAGCTCGCGTAGCGTTTTCTTCTCCCTACACCCTCTTACCCTCGTCTACAACCCGCATAAACCTGCAAATTCTATTGTAAGTTTAATGAATTCTAAAACACCGGAAAATCTATCCGACATTATGCTCAAGTCTCTCATAAGTGAAGCAGGCATGACCGAACCGTGCAATTCGAACTGCGAGGTTGCGTCAGCCTCGAAGTCTCAAAAAGATACCGCAACAGTATCATCTCATAGTTCGCCTATGGACATCGATGAAATAATTAACAAAGAAACGTCCTCCCCCTCCCCCTGACCGGGACGTAAGCCAGGATTCGCCCCTTATTTCCCCCCCGAAGAAATCTTCTGAGATTATTTCCCCATTGTCAAATTCACAGGGATCGCAACCACAACAGGACAAATACGTGAGTTTAACAGATCTGCATGCTCGTGATAACCTCAATTCTTCTAACCCTAAGGTACCAGCGAAATATAACTCCCAGGATAACGGCCCGTATGTAGTTTATGTTTATGACATGAATCGTGAAAAATCAATATACCCCACGATAATTTCCAGCATCATAACGAAAGCAGGCATTCCGGATATACAGAAAATCAAGAAAATAAATAAAGGAAAAATAATCATAGAAGCAAAAACTGTCTTGGCTGCAAATAGGTTGATTGATAATCCTATTTTTTCTAAGCATAATCTGAAAGCCTTCATTCCAGTATTCCGAGTTTTAAGAGTAGGAGTCATACAAGATGTTTCAATTGAAATTGACTTGGAAGCTGTCCTTAGACACATTGAAGTTCCTCGTAATAGTAAAATTCTGGACATCCATAGCCTTAACAGAAAGACAACCAAAGAGGCAAAACTGAATATATACCCTCAAAGATACTGCGTATAAAATTTACAAGCCAGATTTTGTCACGTGAAGTATTTTTATTTAAGACTACATATGAAGTATGTCCTTTCGTCCCTCGCATCTGCTTTGCCTGCTACAGAGTTGGACACATTGCAAAGTATGCAAGAGCCAGCCAAGATGCTTTTATTGTGAGGGCAATAGACACGAAGCGAGAGCCGAGAGCTCTTATTCTGGACGTGTAGAGGGTGACAAGTGCATTAAATGAAAGGTAATCACTTCGCAACTTCCAAGGAATGCCCGATGGTTTTGAAGCAGGATCAAATTATTGACTTGGCTGCCATTGAAAACATCCCTATCGCAGATGCTAGAAGAATCATTAACGATAATAGGAGATATTCTTCCCAAAGCAGGCCTAGGATGGATTTAAATAATTTCCCATATTTAAGAAGGAAATCTAACTTTAGTTCTCCGGAACTGTCAAATTTTGAAAGTTCTAAGCTCTTTCAATATTTTAGATTTGACGACTACGGAGGAGAATACAGATCTTATGCAAATATCACCAGTTCGAGTCCAAAGTCGCACACTGATTCCGGTAGCTCCAGCAGCGGACTCAACAAGAACCGTTCATCTCCCTATGCGACGGCCCCTTTCAGCTTTTCGCCTCCTCGCAGAAGCTCCAATCAACATCTTAATAACGCAGGTTATGATAGAAGAGCACATCAAAATCCGCTCTATGATTATCAAAGAGATAACGAACGCTTCGCAGCTAATGGCTTAGCATATCAGGGTGCCTCCCCCCTCCCCTCAGCATGGCTTTGGTAACGCAAATTCTTTTGAGGACACGAATTTTATGCCAGAAATTATAAATTTGATTTCGAAATTAATTCATTGCTTTCAAAATCGCGATTTTTCGAGTATTATGAATATAATTCTTTTAATTATTAGAAATATTAATTTCCCTAATAATAATGCGCGCGATTTTACTAATTATCCTAGCCCCCCCCCCCTCCTGCCAATTACCATAGCCAAATAGATCCGTTTGAATTTTAGATCACAATTCCTCCCAACTCTGACAGCTATAGGAATAATTTTCGGAATTAATCTGGATAATAAAAATACTTCTTAAAATATTTCTCCCTCATCTTTATCCCCTCTGTCGGGATCTGAGACCAAAACACCCCATCTTCCGGGCAAACGATTAAAAAAATCTTCAGACCAATTTAAAATCATACAATGGAATTGCAGGAGAGCTCGAGGTAATCTGGCATCCCTACAGACCCTCTCTCAAGATCATAATGTGATCTGTGTTCAGAAGTTCTTGCTTAAGCCAGGTAACTATCTGAAAATCAAATCTTTTAACGCCGTTAAGGCAGATGTCACGCAAACGGAACACAGTGGTGTCTGTGGATTCGGGAGAACATCAAGTTTGAAGTCATTCATTTAGACAACATTGATCATGCATCCGTGGAATATCAAGTCATTAAACTCTACTCTTGTAAGGACCCTATCATTTTAATAAATATCTGTAGACACCCAGGTCAAGACACTCCTCCCATATTTTATCTGAATTTATTTAATACCTTGGCAGAATACAATCAAGTTTTGCTCGTAGGAGATTTCAACGCTCATCGCACGAATTGGAGCTGCGCTCGGGTAAGAGGTTAATGAAGATCATTGAAGACAGTGATTTTGTAATTCTTAATGATGGTTCTCCTACCCTCGTACATATTTCTGCCCGCAAATCAGTCATTGACCTCGCGTTAGTTTCTCCTCTTCTTGCCCCCCTATAATAATTCTGTTCTTGATGACACGTACGGCAGCGATCATTTTCCTGTCCTCACGGAAATTAGACTCTTTCCTTGCTCTTCTAAAATTCTGCTACAAATTGAAATTAAAATCGGAAGACTTGGATAAACTTTACGTTATCCTAAAGAACACTGCTCACGAAATATTGTGCGACAACACGGTGAGCGTCCTCTCTCAATACAACACATTTTCTAAACACATCCTGGAATCTGCTAGGAATTTGCTACCTGCTGGCAAGGGTTTACTGCGTAGTAAGGTCAACTCGAATTGTTTAGATCCTGCTCCTTGGTGGAATGAAAGATGCGATAAAAGAACGGAAAAAATCGCTTAAGGAATTCATTGCATGTCCTGATAGAGTCCATTTTGACAATTTCAGAAAAGCCAAAAAGAAATGTGCCAAATGCTTGTCCGAGACAAAGCGCCTTGGTTGGAGAAAGTTAGTAGAAGAATTCAACAATGCCACTTCATCGCAGCAAATATAGTTTCTCATCAGTTGCTTCAGACGCAATAAAGAATCCCTTCTTTCCTACAAGAACAACTTCTCTAAAGTATTGCTTGAAGCAATAGACAAACTGTGTCTCCCCTTATTGCTATTACGATCGTTCGAAGCATATAGACGATATGAAGCAAGAAGATCTCCAAAACAACATACATCACTGGCAGGAGAAACTTTCTCATCTGACGAATTGTCAAGAGCCATCAATGTGATCAAAAAGCGATCCGCTCTTGACCTGGACCAGATTGACTATAACATAATTTCCAATCTTCCAAATGAATATCGAACTCAACTTTTGAGCTTATATATAATAAAATCTTAACTCAAGGTGTGTTCCCGGAATCCTGGTCGAACTCGCTCGTTGTTTTGATCCCAAAACCGGGAGGAGAATCTGTTCGATCCATTTCATTACTTTCTTGCTACGCCAAAATTATGGAATATATAATTTACTTTAGGCTTAGATGGCTTCTGGAATCTCGCCCTATTCTGCCGCAAACTCATTCTGACTTTCGACTTTCCAGGTCTTGTATTGACAATTTGGCTACTCTTACTACTAATATTAGAACTGGTTTCATCAAAAATTCACCCACAGTTGCGGTCTTTTTAGACATTACTGTTGCATTCGACCTTCACATCTTAATTAATGATGGATTGGCATCCCTGCACCTATTAGGAAATTCATAGAAAATCTTATTAGCAAAAGACACCTGTATTTTGTGGTCGATGGATCCATTTGATTTTTATAAAGGCACGTCACAAGGTTCCATTCTTAGTCCTATACTTTTTAATATCTATATCTTAGAGATATCAATTCTAATCTACACCCGGAATCTCGGATATTACCATACAATATGCAGATGATGTCGTTATATACTCTACTCAACACAACATTGAAGCGGCAATTTCTTCTGTGCAAAACTCAATTAACAATATTTTTACATATCTCAGATACAGAGGACTTGAATTCTCGTTAAATAAATTGAAATACATCATATTCTCTCATTCCAAAAGATACTCAGAAGCTCCTGCTATTAAAATTAACAATTCTATCATTCCTAGAATCTACTCTCATAAATTCCTGGGAATTATTTTAGATGAAAAACTGTCAGGCAACTTACAGCTTAAGGCTCTTATCGAAAAAAGTAAAAAGATTGTAAGTATCAACTCTTCATTGACTGGCGTTAAATGGGGATCACATTCTGGTCTTCTCCTTTCCGTCTATAAAACGACCTTTAGAAGCGCGGTTGAGTATGGCTCACAGATCTTCCTCTGGAACACAGATTCCGCGGATTTTGTCAAATTTCTCCGTATTCAATACAAGAATACTGTCAGGAAAGCAATGGGATACCGCATTTCCACACCTATAAACATCATGCTGAGCGAGGCCCGGGAGCCCCCTTGCACCATAGATTTAACCTCACCGCCTCCAAGTTCATATATAAGTCTATGGCTCATAAATTCAGCTCATACGAAACTCTGCGGGAACTTGAATGCGCAGTCTCTCAAAAAAACCGAAGTCATTAAAAACTCAAAACTTTTCAAAGCTTTCATCTCCCATAATCCAGACAAGAAAATTATACACCGCGCCACATATCCCCCGGCCTTCTGGCACGAATTTAAAGTAATGTCACAACCTATTACATATGTGAAATCCATGTTAGAATGCAACCAAAAGGACAAAATACGCTCCGTGGCAGCTGATTTCTTGTTCAAAACGTCCGGGCTCAGGCAGGATGTTGTCTTCATCTATAGATGGATCTAAGGAACCGGGCACCGCAATAGGCCGGCTTCTATTCAGCGGACCTGGACTTCACCATTGAGCATAAACTTCCCAAGGAAACTTCTATCTTTTCGGTGGAACTTTGGGCCATACTTTAAACCACGCTTCTCGCCTGGGACTGCGGAAATAAAAATATTGTCATATTTTCCGACTCCAAAAGTGCTCTTGACGCAATAAATAACAATAGATATATCCAGAACCAATAGATAACTTTATTATTTAAGACATTAGACAGAACATTTTGAATACCTCAAAGAAGGGAATTAAAATCATTCTTTTTTGAGTTCCATCTCATTCGGGTATTCCAGGAAACGAGGTTGCTAAACATGCTTCCACAGAGGGACACGCCCCGGCCTTTAAAATTCCGTATGAAGATATGTTCACTGAATCCAAAGAGATCTTGGAGGTGCGATTTAGGACATATCTAAATTTAGCGGCAGCGTATAAAGGCACACTTCATCACGAACGCTTTCCTATGAACTTCAACAAAATCTGGTTCAATAAAACCTCTCTTAATAGAGAGAAAATCATCATGATTAACCGTCTCAGATCCAACCACTATAATCTCAACAGCAGCCTTCACAGAGTAAACATTGTGAACTCCTCAGCATGTCCCTGCAGAGCAGAGGTATAGGACGCCAGCCATGTCATTTTCCAGTGCGAGCTCTACAGTCAAAAGTCATCTCTCCTTCGTAATTATTGTAGATCTAAATTTCTCGAATCCCCTAATGACATCTTTCCCGCCCTGTCCCATTTTTCTCCTAAATTTTATAGGCTCCTTATGGCCTTTACGAAGGCCTCTGAGCTTTACTTTTGATAATCCCCCTCTCCCATGACACGCGACCATCATTGGGTGGCAGCAGGTGCCCGGTTTGGGGGGATGGCTTCCCCTTCTTAGAGTCTTACACAATCGATCCATGTAATCAGAAGCATACCAGCATAAGGCGGATGCTCAATGGCTCAGTTCCAACCTGCCTGATTATGCCAATAAAAAGAAGAAGAAGAAGAATCGCAAGAAGATCAGTGCGTGCAATGAACCATTGTTTCGTCAATATTTGCGAAACCGAAAAATCTTTTAACGCAACGTGCCAATAAAGAGTGCTTAAGACGAGTAGCTCAGTTAAATCCTGTAATAAATAAGGAAAGTAAAAGGTACTCCTATCACATTCCGCGATAGATAATAGCGCCGTGGAATAGCATGGCAAACAGTAGCACATTTCGATATCGTATCGAAATTACGGAACAATTATTTTTGCTGAAAAATCTAAAAATCTGAGTGACACGTCATCGTACATGGACGTGTGTTCTAAAAATGTGTGATCTTTATATTTGATTTCAACAATTCTACTTTTTAAATTTTAATATATTCAACAAAGCTTTAGTGCAATGCTTCATGTTCCTTGATGATTAACAACGCTGCTCTTTGTCAATTTGTGAGTGACTTAGGCATTATGGACATGTGAGCTAATTATATTTGTATCATTTTTGCTGAGGAGGACTCCAAAGAGAGTCGAAATGTTCAAACTAAAGACATCAATCCAGTATCTGAGTAATTGATTGTTCACTAAATAATTGCGCCGTTTATCGTTGCTGACTCTCATTAACCTATTATATTTATCTTTTTGTATTGTCTAAAAATTTAATTTAATATAAATCTAAAATTAAGCTTCGTGCTCTATTGCGTGCTTCTATCATGGCCTGCGAGCCCACGGCCCTACTACAAGGAATTCTTTTGGGAGGGGGGGTATTATATATTATATGTAGCTACATTATTAATATTGTTTTCTATCTTATTGTTATTATTAATATTGTTGAATAGGAAATTATAATAAGAAATTAATTCTCGACATTACAAATCTTATTAATTTCATTTCATCAGCGCAATCCGTCAAATTAATAATTATTTATTGACCTAAATATTGATAAATTTATTATTATTGAATAATTATTATCCTGCAACTTACCTATTTTATTTCACTGTCAATATATAGTGCTAATGAAATCATAAATAAATCGGTAAATGAGAGTTAAATAAATGCAATAAACGAGTACCATCTACCATTGAAAATATGAAAAGGAAAAGATTCTTTGAGGCAATGACATCTCAGAAAATTTGACATTTCAGATTTTGCATGATTTTACATCATGATATATCCGTTCATAGGACATATAGAGGTGAAATAAACACTTATTATATAATTCGGAGCCAAGCTGTCGATTGAGCTTATATTCAGAAGTCGATCGATGCAGCCTTTATTAAAAAACCGATAATCTCGGATGCTCACAACTCGTTGATCCGCGTAAAGGACACGGGGCGGTCTCGCGCTGCGCGTTCACTTGAAGACACTATTATATCTCTTGATTTGATGGCATTCTCCTTCTCACACGCCGAGCAGCAAGACAAGGACATGCTGTTACCATCTTTTAATTGTCTTCAGTGTTCATGCACACAGATACATTTATGTGTGTGTGTAGGTGCACAATCGCCTCAAAAGTTTTTCTCTTCAGAGAGCACGCGCGAAGAGACATTCGTAGATATGCGATTAACTTTCTAGTGATTGTAGCCGAAGAAGGATCTTATATACTTCTGCGTGAATTATTCAACACATTCTGATTCTGATACTTCGCGTGGAAACGCGATGTTCATTTACTGATTATTGGTTATTGCGAGAAATATTACCGAAAACTTAATGGTTTAATGGTGAAGACGCATGGAATGTACGAGGGGTATCCAGAAAATAAGTTCCGTTTGTATTAGAAATTCAGGTTCGATCCTCGGACGAATGTTTTCTGCAATAAATTATTCGCAGATATAAGGCTTTAATTAAAGACCTAATTGTGAATATTTTTGTTAAAGATGTTTAGTAACACCAAAAAAGTTATTACATTTTTTATACAATTCAATAAATAATATCACTATTTTTTAGTTATACAATTCAATAAGTAATATCACTATTCTGATTCCGCTCATGAATTTCAAGATCGAAAAAGATTTCAGTAGGGGGATTTCGAATTATAGAATGTATGTATATAAATTTACACAGAAATATTTAAACATTAAGATCCGTTTTGATCAAAAATAATTATTTTTTGTATTTTTTCTTAGATTTATTTTTGTATTAGATTTATTCTTATTGGTCTTATTTCCCAACATATGTTTAAAAACATAAAATTGCAAGCCCATCCATGAATTATTTTATACATATATGTATGGATATACAGGATGTCTATAAATTTTGGCATCACCCATCATAACCCAAGTAAGCAAAAATATATTAAAAAATGTTTTTAAAGACATTTGAAAAACGTACCTAAAAATGTTTTTAAAAACGTTTAAAATAATGGGATTGTACGGGACTGCACCGCGCGTAAAGATTAAAGTGAGGACGACACACGGCTGATATAACGCACGAAAGTGAAAAGAACTCCGTTTCTTTGTAGTTTGACTAAAGATTTACTTCAATTTTTATAATCACAAATTCAGTACAAATAAATGATTATCGCAAAATATTCATTACAATCACCTTTTCCGAATTATCTTACTCAGTAGTAATAGAAAATCGCGGAGATTTTCTCGGCGTTTCTCGAAGGAATCTTCCTTACAGCGGTTTTACTTGGCGATTTTTCACGGCGGTTTTCTACATGATATAACAACGAGACTCTGAACACTAAGAGAGAGAGATCGGCGACGATCGGCGCATATATTGCCTTCGTGGCCTGGGGTCTCTTCTTGATAAAATCCAATAGAATTTTGCCACAATTGTAATTTTTGCGTGGCATTCGTTGTATAAGATTGATTGGCACCTCGGATTCTTTTCTAACGACTTTCGACATAATAATCACGCGCGACAGAAAATCCGCGCGTGGGATTGTGGCCACGCGTGACGTGTTCGACGGAGCGCTGCGCTCGCGCCCGTGATTGAATTGTTCTCGAATCTTCGATGGTCCGTTGCCGTTGTCTGTGTGTGTGTGTGTATAACGAATTAATTTGAAATGAAAAAAACGACAAATTGGTAGCTTTAGCGAGAATTAAGATCGTGCTAGAGATTTGCAGACTCATTTCATGCACACGTCCAACAACAATTAATATTACTTAAACGAAAGAATTATTACCTTTTTCTTACGAATTAACGATCTCAAACAGGGATAGTTCCCTCTTTTTTCAAAACCTCAAAAATTGCTTATTTAAACGTTAAAAAGAATGATTTTTAAACGTTATAAAATAGTTTTAAGAGGATTTATTAAAAATGTCTATAAAACGTTTTTATGATTAAAACGTTTTTACGTTTAAAAAATCAATCTTTTTAACATTTAAATAAAAATATTAGGTGTACAAATAAGTTTCCGCCGTTTTTAATAAAAAATTAAGCATTTATTGTGAAAGAACGATACATAATGTTTTATTCAAAGTATTGTCCATCGCTAGCCACTAATTTTTGCGTTTGGCACGAATCTTCATTCAATAATGCTTCCAATTCCGCGTCTTCGTACACTTTCGGCCTTCCGCTACGTTCTTTGTCTTTGACGTCAAATTCACCGTTCTTAAATTTTTGAAACCATTCACGACAACTTCTCTCACTTAAGGCAAACCTCACCATACGCTTCTACAAGCAATCGATGAGCCTCAGCTGCAGATTTCTTCAAATTAAAGAAGTAAATCAAAAGTTCCCGCAAATGACGCTTATTCGGCTCAAAACTCGGCATTTTCGCACAAAAAAAAATATATGATGATGAAAATCGCTAGTATTTCAAGGTTATGTTATTGACAGATGTCCAACCTTACGATATAATGTTTTACATCATTAACCATAGCTTGCTAGTGGCGCCGTCTTTTGTCAAACGGCGGAAACTTATTTGTACACCTAATAACATTATTTAAATAACATTTTTAATAAAAAAATTGGGAACTATTCAATTCTATTTTAACGTTCAGTTTTCGTATCGAACGTTTCGGTTCACTTTGGAGTCATCTTCAGCGAAAAAGTAGAAATATAATACATTGTTGAAAGTAAGTCGCAGATTGACAGAAATGCAGTAATCAATACGCTATATAAATTATTACAATTTTACTGTTAGTTTAATAGTTTTAAAATCAATAATAAACATGTGATTCACCTCAACAAGGGAAACAAAGAAGTTCACAAACATTGATTCACAATTTTCATAAGATATAAATTAAAGCAAATTCCTCAGATAATTATAATAATATCATATTAGTTCATCTTGACGTGTCGTTTGAAATTGAACATTACAAAGTAATAAAGAGATTTCTAAACAAGCAATGACAATAGATAATAATAAGTGAGGCAACTTATAACCAATTCAAATCTCAATATTATTTTAATGTGTCTAATATAGGAAGCACACGAGTAGTGCAAGCAATCCGTCTGTTTTTAAGTCCATTCTTCTGCATGTATATATGAAGCATTTCTGAATTTAAATGTTTATTGAGAAATCTTTCCTTGTCAAAAATTTGGACATTCTCCCAATCAAATTCATGATTAAAACTAAGTCGGTAGTCCGTGATCACTGATTGGTTCTTATCACTGTTGTTGATTGCGATGCTCAGATATTCTCGTGGATAATTTTCGACCTGTTTAACCAACATTTCGACCTGTTTGTCCTTCTATACTTTAATAAATTTATTAAGCTTATTCAAAATGAAGGATAGTTTCACATTAATGTTCTTGATAATAGTAAAGAATTTCTCAGATATCGATGGAAAGACATAGGATAGAACGAACTATGGAGGATGTTCTTCATTAGTAGTATCGCTAGTAACATTATTCCCATTCGTCCGTAATTTGTGAAATAATATTTTTAAATGTGAATTAATGGTGTTGAAAATAAAATCAATCGGATAGTTATTATTTAATAGAGTATTGATTATAAACTTCATGTTCTTATGATGAAATTTCGGAAAGTAATACTGCTCTGTCAATTATTCCCGTTATTACGCCTTTTGAAAACTTGGATGTGTTGAAAGATAATTCAAATAACGTCCGGAAAAAATAGGTTGATGAAACCAATTCTAACATTCTTTTCTCATTAATAATGATTATTAAGTCTAAAAAATTAATAGTATCAGGCTCAGTATCAGGCTGCTCCTCGCCCTGATGAAATGGACTGCAAAGTTCACGAAACATTGGCATTCCAAAAATGGATCTGGACACGAAGGAAATCCGTGAAACGCATAATCTTTATATAAAAAGAACTTGTGGAAGCCTCAATGATATTATCAAATACTCCTACGGGGAGAGTATCCTTACTAAAGTAAACACTTTCAATAAACTCAGGTCTTCCCTAGCCAAGAAACTATCAAACTTGGCAGGGATTATAACATCATTCCAAAGTTCCTACAGCTCAAGTACCACTTAGAAATTCACAAATCCAAAAACATCCTTCATAAAACCAGCTTCATTCTCATCAAAATGCAGAAATAGCTGTTACGTCCCGGGTGAGAGCGCTGAGCTAGAGTGAGATAGCACGGACAAACAACATATCCCGACAAATTCAAATTAGGATTACAACTATTATATTTAGTTAGAGATGACGAAAATGAGTCCGTAGGCCGAGCGGAAACTTACGCAGCTTCTTCTCGATAATAATTAAAACTTGGGTAATTTAGATAACATTGACTCGATGTTAACGTAATAGTCATGAAACATGAAAGTTAAAGTAACGTTAGATTGGTTGACGAAGTGGCAACATATCTTTAATTTATCGAAATGAATAGATGAAATTGTTCAAGAAAATGATTAAGGGGAAAGGGAATATCGCTCTCGATATAATTTATTAAAGTAAATTAAAATAGCTCTAAGGTGAAATAATTAATATACTAAATAAGTCCAATAATAATGATGGAACATGAAATGACAGTACGTGTGAAAGTATATATAAATTGCATATATTTATTTAATAGTGGATAGTTAAGAGAGGCTATGATAATTGAGCATTATAAAAAGATTCAGCTGATACATTAAATGAATATAATAAAATAATTCATCTCCATTTCTAATCTGATATAATTGGAATAGTAAATATAACGCAGTAATGTGTAGACGTAGTAACATATAGTAATTCAAGAAAATTCTGAAATATCTGAATGTTTTAAAACTGAAATTTATTGTCATTTCATATTCAAATATTGGATAAAAGAAATAGTTGTAGTTTAATAAAAATAATAAAATGCATATATGTAAATATTGGAAATTATGTGAATAAAGTCAAAAAGTAATTAAAATAACGAAAATCATTATATGAGATCTATTATAAACAAAAATAATGAATGTAGAGAAGTAATAAATGCATAAATATCAAGGCATTAGATGTCAAATGATAATTATTACTTGATGTCTTATAATATTATATAATATGTATAATATAATAAAATGTACATATCATTTAAGGTTTATTACAGAAGATTTTATATATATATATATATATATATATATATATATATATATCTTTATGGTTCGGTATATATTGATTTCCAAGACGAACAGACAAATAATGATAAATATCAAGACATTTGGCATATACTGGATCCGATCCGATATTATTTTATACGAAATGTAATTTATCGGGTCCAATATGTTCAAAGATATGTAATGTAAAAATGAGAACCAAATTCCTTTTTATACAATGTGTTTTACCAAGATCGGTCCTAGTTATGAAATATATGCTATGTATTATAAAAAAACGGATCCGTCTATCGGGTTTGAACATGTATAGTTACTTTTAATGCTGCTTCTATAAAAGAATTTTTTATTCATTCATAAACTAATCCGAAATTTCATAAAATAGCATTCAAAAATCAAGAAAATTTTCTGTGCGTGTAAACTACGATTCATATAAAAAAAATTAATGCAGAAGCGTTATGTGTAGCTTCAATTTCAATTAATTCACGTAATTCATATACCTGAAAATATTATAAGGACAGAAGTATAACAAAGTATAACATCCTTACAGACGTTTTTGATGTGATGACTACAACAGTAACTCTTCACTGAGTGATTAATGTATTAGAGCTCTCTTTCGTTCATGCGTTTTCTATTTCATTATTTTTATATATCATTTATTTTTTTATTCTTTTATTTTTTTTATTTTTTTTTCATTTTTTCTTTTGGATGGTGTATTTAATGTGGAATTTTACTTATCTTTACAAATAATGGGAGTTAATTTTCAGTGTAATTGCTATCAAGCCTACATTAAATTATGCAATAACACATATATAAGAATGCATTTTAACAAAATCGAATCTTTTTTATATCTAAGGGATCAGCGTCAAAAAAGTTTGTCTGTTCCCATACTCTTTTCAAAAATGTGTTTAGGCAGTGTATTCAATATGGAATTTTACGTATCTTTATATAGTGTTAGTTTTTCAGAGTAATGTTATAACGAATAATGTTTGCATAGAGACATACATCACCGGTATCTAAGTTATCCTAATTGCAAAGAATTCATTCTTCACATATCTTTAATGTTAAAAACGTTATGATATATTTTTAAAAGTAATAAAAGACCAACATTGTTAGTCAACTTCCTTAGATAAAAATAAATACTTTATTCCTTTGAACGTTTACACGGTCTATGTTCACTGTTACAATATCAAATTATTATTAAATAACGACAATCATTGTTATAATAGGATTGATTAAATTGCAATATGGTTCTGTCTCATTATTGTAATCAATCATAAACTTTCTATTGATACAACGGTAAATTCGTGACACTAGCTATACTATTTCTAAATATATTTCATACAATTATATATTATTAATTTAGTCCCTTTTTTATTCTTTTTATTTTTTATGTTTTACGTGTATCTTATAAAATTTAATTATCTTAATTACAGGAAATATTAATTTTATTTATAAAAAATTTGTTCCTGATTTAATATGCTTAAATAAACTTTACTAAGAAATAACATATGTATGCATATATTGTATATGCTATAAATCGTATAAAAAAATTTCTATAATTAGATAAATAAATTTTAGTTCCATCAATTAAGTAAATGAAATCTTATAATCGATCAAAGTTGATCTTATTACCTAAATATTTCAGTATAAATGTATACAAATATACTAGACAATTCTATAAACCGTGCAATAAAGTCCTTTCCAATCTTGAAACGCAGTTATAGCTAGAACTGTAATAGTATTAATAGTATTATAAAATATTATATAATTGTGTGTTCATACTTGTCCCCTTGAGAAACAATGTTCACTCACCAGATGTTAGCTTTCAATTTAAAGCGAACTATTCACATTCTATAATAGAAGCTTTATCATAAATTTTGTGAAAACTACTTACAACACTGAATTTACTGATAATGCAACTTTTGGCGTAAAAAAATATTTAATTTCTTCATTCATATTCATCATTTACATATTGACATAGTTTAAAGAATACGTGCTCCATGCAATTTTTCAGTTCAAACAAATAACACAGTTGATTGCTTCATGTACATACAGACATGTACCAAGTTATGATAATTTTGCATTATATGCAACGCGTATTGTAACAAATTCTACAATCAGAAAGATTTCAAAGATCTACGTGATAAAAGCAATGGCAAGGATCAAATAAACAAAATTATAGACACACATTATTGTCAGATTCGTATGTTATAGTTTGTAACATCATAATTTGTTTGTATTTATATTGAAAGTGACCCGGTAAAGGTCCAGACATTTGTAATGGATTGCTCAATTATTATTAGTATCAATTATTTAACTTTTGATCGATAATGTTAAACAAATTCATACATACGTACTTAATGTGCATACGTACATATTTAATTTAATTTAATTTTTAATTTAATTTATTTGTGCATTATTTACAAAATAACAAAAAACATGATGACTACAGAGTTAAACGAGAGAAATATAAACGTATTATGTACATACGTTTATACATACATATATTCAATATTGCGTATCTTATTTTTTGGAGTTATATGTGACATAACGTAACGATGAAAATTTCTTATCTTTTTATGATAAAATCTCTACCTTTATGATAAAGTTCATAAATACATCGATTTTAATATGTTATGTAATGTCGTTGATAGGAATTTTTGAAATAATTTTTTACTTCTGTTATGTTGTATTTTATATTTTTGTACATTGATTTTATAGAAACACAGGAATAGAATTATTCACATAATATTTACCTCAAGACTGAAAAGCTGATTAAATAAATTTCTTTACTAGCTTGTTTTATTGTACAAACATCGGCTTAAAAGAATTGTCCGCACACTTACAAAAATAATTTTGCTGCATCAAAAATACATATACATATTTATTATTAGAGAAAAGTCGCCGATACTGACATAGGTCTCCTAAAGTGATACCTCCTTATTTTTCAGGAACAGGATTTGAAATTACAGGATTGGGCTTCGAATTGATTTCTCATCCATCCTTTTCTCTAAATTTAGAATAGGATGAGGAATAAATTTTGTCGAAGCCCAATCCTGTAATTTTATACGGAATTCATTTTTTTTTTCATTTTTATACGCAGCAATTGTTTAATTTCTCGTTTGCTTTAAACAACTACCAAACCTGAACAACGCATCAATTCTGGCTGAAATTTGACCTGGAAGAGTTCGAAGAATGATACTTTCCAGGTGTCACATCATTGAATGGATCATGGCATCGTCTCATAAAGATTTACTAAACTTATCGAACCACCAACGTATCAGTGATTCCAATCGAATTATTTATAAAGTAGCGTTAAATGTTTTTAATATTTTTGAAGAATATTTTAAATTTAATATAACAATGCAGGTATAATGCAACGTAAAATGTCAATTGAATACTCTGTTGATTAAAATTGAAAAAACAAAAATAGGAATATTGTATACAATCTTCAATCACACTGCATGTGATAGCATACATATATTACAATATCATTTTCATAACATAACTGTTATCTAAATTATATATGAAAATGTATTTCTAAAGACAATATAAAATATTTATAAAAAGTTTTTAGTTTGAATAAACAAGTGATTTATTTTTTATTTTTTCTATTCCTTCATCCGATTATTCACTCATGCTTTAATTGTTGCACACTTTCTGTTTAAAACATGAGGGGTTATCATCCTTCAATTTTTGAATTTCTTTAGGAGATGACTGAATGTACTTCAAAAATAATATGATGTTTAAATGTGTACACAATATTCTTTTCTTCATCTGTTGAACGTCAGCGAATACATTTTCCGAATTGGAGATACTGATAACAAAATAAATATGTAATAATTATGACTTATATTTATTCTGTGAATTAAATTTACTTGAATGTTGTTTTTTTTGCTTGTGAAAAATATAGTAAAGAGTCTCTTTCGTTTGTACTATTTTGATGTGCGTTAATTTCTTCACAATTGATGATTCTGTACGCAAAGACAATGTATACAAAGACAATGTATACAAAGTATCAAAATAATAATAATTTTCTTTTAATATTAATTATAATGTTAATTTAACAACGGAAATCGAATTTTTCTGATACTAAATGTTGAATAAAATAATAGCCAGTATTTTCTTTTCGAGCGGATTTGCATCAACCTAGATTGAATTAATGCTGGTCCATTGCATATCCATATACTATAATAATAGAACATCTAACATTGTTCGTCTAATCCAGATCAGTGCAAAGCCAGAGCCAGAAATGTTAAAAGATTAAGGATATTCGGTAAATATTTCAAACTAAGATACATATTATTAAAAAATTACATATTATTGTAGAGTAATTAAAAGTCATCAAATGCTAAAAAGCATTAATTAAAGTTTTGATTAATATTAATGAAGAATATATTATATAATCATAAAATAGTAAACAACAATCAATTCAATGGAAACAAACGTAAATTTAAGAACTGCAATTTAATTTTTTTATATATATTTTTAAGATAATAGTAGTATTTGTATCAATATTATGAGAAAATATATCTTCTTTTGTTATCTTGTCCTTTGTTACATTTATATTTATAATTACTTTTTCTATTTGTTCTATATCTTGCATATCCTTGCATTTATCAAAAGTTACTGAAAAAAATGCATATTAATTGCAAACGCTAAAAATAAAGCATTACAGTTACTGTTGCTTCTTGTAAAAAAAATAATTCATAATTTGTTACTAATTTTAAAAACTAACACATTATCGTTATTTTAGTAATGATTCGTTACTTCTTCATTCTACATAAATGAGATATCAGAGTTTATTATACAACATTTAATAATAAGACATATTAAATATAATAGTCACCATTACAATTTAAGATTCAATTAATTTCTATATATACAGCATATACATACGTGCGCGCGCACGTCTTTATATTAAATCTTTATACCCAATCTTCATATTAAAATTTTCTGATAAATGTAATTTTTAATGCATATTAATACTTTTATCTTATAAATTACGGTAACTGCCTTTAAGACTTCTGAATAATTGCCGCAGCCATATTGAATCGTGACGTCAAGCGAGAGATTTGTTGATTATTTATTGCCATTTGTAAATAAAGAGAATGTGAATAAATCAAAATAAACATATAGCTAAAACTCTTGTAAAAATGGACCGAAATTATCCTTACTGACAGTTAGAGAATAGTCAGTAAAAAGCACATAAATTGAATTTACTAGTTTTTATTCAATGCACATGCATAGCATATTTTTACTTTTGATGGGCCTTTTTCGTTTATTTACTTTATCAGGAAGGTAAGCATAGTTTCGGCTTATTTTTACAAGTGCTTTAAAGCGATTCCTTTACACTGTTTTACCCAATTCTCTTTATCTACAAATAGCATGAAAGAAAACATGAAGCGCTAAACACAATGCGAAGGAGCAGCGATAGCAATAGAAATAGCGATAGTGATAGGAACAGAGAAATCCAATATACGGGAATGCATATGTCAATGCACATAGGAATAAAGCAATAGCGATAAATTAATTTCCGACGAGTTAGAACGCTGTGTCTATCGCCTAATACTCTACCAATCAGCGTTCAGATTTTTCATTCTGTTTATGTGTGCTATAACCTTAAAGCAGATGGAAAATATATACTACGGTTTATATACGAGATCGGATTGGTTGGTATTTTTATTTCTTTCGCGCATTGTGTAACGAGAGGCGACAATTATATATATTCAATTATATATTCAATTATATAGACAATTATATATTCTTAATTCTATATTATTCCTATCGCTATTCTTATCTCTATTGTCTCACATAGTGTTGAGGACTTTAATGTAGGGGAGATCGGGGCTAATAGACTCATTTTTTTTTTAATTTTCACAAACGAAATTAAGAAACATTACATTAAATACGAAACGCCACTACGATCTAAATGTTGAGATGTTGAATTAATATATATATATTCATATAAATGAATTAATTTCAGAAATGATAATTGCCGATATGATTGTCGGACTTTCAACGCAATCAATCTGAAATATTAATAATCTTTCCAAATTTCCCAAATTAATCTTAAAAATTTGGGGGGATTATTAATATTCCAGATTGATTGCGTTGAAAATCCGACAACCACATCGGCACGCAATTATCATTTCTGAAATTAATTCATTTATATGAATATATACGTAGGCAAATAAGTGTGTTGCAAGACAGGCGACGTTGCTGATGCAAGTTAACATTACCATCGTGTACTATCATCTTTCAAACGACGCCATATATAAAATTTCAGAGTGATTCATTCAATATTTTGCATGATAACTTGGGAATGAAAAAGCTATCGGCTCGATGAGTGCCGCGATTGCTTACAATGCATCGGCTCACTCCTTCGCAGTCGCTACAGCCAATTGGTCGAATTGCGCTACAAATTGCTGTCACATCCACTGTACTCTCCGGATTTAGCCCCCTGTGACTTCTTCTTGTTTCCAAACTTGAAAAAATGACTCGGTGGAAAGAAATTCACGTCGAATGAGGAAGTCATTGCCAAAACAGAGGCCTATTTTGCAGAGTTCGACAAATCGTATTTTTCTGAGGAGTTAAAAAAATGACGGAAGCGTTGGGAAAAGTGTATCCTCCTAAAAAGGGATTATATTGAAAAATAAAAAAAATTTTGTGGAAAGCTTGCATCTTCATTACTAACACGGCTATTTATTGATTTGCCCTCGTATATTAGTTCAACATCTCAACATTTAGACCGTAGTGCCGCTTCGTATTTAATGTAATGTTATTTAACATAAACGGTCTTGTTTCCAATCTTATTGAAATTAAGAGACTTATCAAAAAAATAAATTCTACACCAGTTACTACATACATTTGACTACCTAATAATATTTCAATAATAAGAAGAAACTAATATGAAAAAAATGCATTTTTCTAATGCATTCTATCTGATTCAACTAGTCCCGGGACCGGGGTAATTCGATTAAGATTATTAAAATAAAGATTAATGTATTTTAAGCTATATCTTTAGCTACATATTAATAAAACTTTTATAAAAATATATTTTAAACACAAACATTCGCTTCGCAGGACAAAACAATACTTCTTTTTGCAAAATTTGTTTCGTGCAAAAACACGTCGAATAAGCGTAGTTTTCGAGATTGGACATGAGGGAACTAAAATTTATAATATTTACCACTAAGAGAAATCTCTTTAAAGAAATAAAATTTTGAGTAAGTAGTATAAGAGTCGTCACTAAATGAGTCATACAGTTCCATGTTGTGGTTAGTCTATTATCCCCATCCGTTCATTTTTTAAAAACATTAACAATATACGATAATAAAGACACATAAATAAAAAAAATCTGTTGGACTTTATTAAGTAAGAAGTACACTTACTATCTAAGTAGAAATGAAATATTTCAATCATATATGATTGTGAAACAAAAATTTTAAGAATAAAAATATTTACTTAGGTGTACGATTTTTTAAAATTGTGGCATAATTTCTATCATAGATATGTTCGTAACAAGATGTTACAGCAGACTTAGCGACAGTCGCTGCTGCGTGCTCAGATACGCGTGTTTCGCGTGTTTTGTTTTTAATGTAGCCTCGATTATTCTACTTACCCTTATATTCAACTGACCCCGGTCTTCCCTATCACTTTTCGTTTCTGACGTTACAATTCAATATGGCTCTCACAATCCAGGAACCTTAACCCGTGACTGATGTCAATGAAGAATATAATTTTTACTCTGCTATAAACTATAAATTAATAGTTCAAGAGTGGAGAATTTTATTAAAAGACTGTAATTTTCGTATGCTATAGATTTATAATAAAATTTTCCTAAAAAACAACGTTTTGCAATGTAGCCCTAGAAAGAGATAATACAACCGATATTCATAGGAAGCTTCCTACAATCTCTGTTCTGTAAAACTTATCACGTATGAAATGTATGAAAATCATTTGTACTGGCCGTAAGGCCTGTAATGTATGGTCTACAATAGGCAGTAGCAGTGGTGGATTAAAGAATAGGCGTAGAAATCAACCAATCATAGTCGAATGTGAGGAAGACAATCAATGATTGGTCGATTTCTACACTTATTTCATAATCCACTATTGCTACTGCTCATTGTAGACCATACATAATGCTCTACAATGAGCAGTAGAAGTAATGGATTAAGGAATAAGCGTAGAAATCGATCAATCATAGTTGATTATTTTTCTCACATTCAATTATAATTGGTCGATTTCTACGCCCACTCCTTAATCCACTACTGCTACTGCCCATTGTAGACCATGCATAAAGCTATGTCCACAATCTTTAAGAGGCCGTAAGCCATAAGTTATAAGTTGTAAGTAATGATATATTGGCAGAACTTATGTTTTTAGGCCGTAAGAATTAGGTTTTGATCAAATTTTTAAGTCCGGACCTACAATAGGTGTTGTAAGACTTCAGCCATAAGAAATTGATCAATTACAATCGAATTCGAGGGGAATAATCGACTGTGATTTGCCCATTTCTTATGGTTTAAAACTCTATTGTAGAATGTATGTAGATTCGGGGTTACGGAATTTTGTCTGCAGAGGGTCTTAAGCACAATATCCACAATGCTAGACCTTGAATCGAGTTCTAGCATCGTGGACATTGAGCTTTACAGGCCTAACCTAAAACTCTAGGTAATAGAGATGCGACTTTGAACAGGTTAGGCTGGATTACGTCGCCATTTTTTTTCGAAGAGTACTATTACTGGGATAGAATCTGTTCATGCTAGTCTATGCGTGTGAACACAATACGAAAAAAAATGGCGTCGTGATTACGTATTGGCTGCCTAAATTACGTGTTTTAGACGGTCAATTTTACCTATGCTCTCAATAGCGTATCTACAGTATAACTATATACGAGCCGTGTTCCGAAATGCACTACCAGTATTGAAAATGTATAGTTCATGTCACATATAATGTAGATTTTCAGTACTGGCAGTGTATATTGGAACACGCCTACAGTACAGTTGATATCTGACTCTAGCCTACAGTAACGAAACTGAGCATCGGCATTTTTGATAGTAGGGTGTTCTAGGTCACATGACTCTCGCCATGTTGTGGATATTACATAAGTAGAGTCTGTGATAAGGCAGGTTCTATTTGTGTAATACTCAGTCTCTTAAATTTGAGCTCCTATTGGCTTCGCCATATTTTTGATTGAACAGTCAACATATACGCAGAACAAAACCGAACCCTTCGTTTGTTGACATTTTTGTAACTATATACGGTTAAACTGTGGCGCATCTCTGTTATTTAAGACTCTAGCCTAATCTGCCAAATTACGCCGTAATTTGTAAGAATTGACCAATCACAGTCGAATGTGAGAAGAACAATCGACTATGATTAATCAATTCCTTAAGGCTTAAAGATTAAACTACTCTATTGTGTTTGTGGGATAAGAATCGATCAATCATAAACTGGTATTCATAGTCGATTTTTATATTGGGTCATCTAAAAAGTATCCGCGGTACTTTGTCACTAGATATATGGCCATCAACACACATCTAGTGACAAAAAACCGCGGATACTTTTTAGATGACCCAATATTTAAAATCGTCTCAAAATGTCAAATCAATCAGACTGCCACATAGTGTCTTAAGACAGTCTTGAAAGAATGGACTTTCCGACTATGAATACCGCTCTATGACCGGCCAATTATTCCCCTCTCATTCGATTGTGATTGGTCAATTCTTACAGATTACGGCACAAGTAACAGATTATAATCACTTTTTACGAATTATCGGCCATATTATCTTATTTTCTAGGGCTACATTTCAAAATGTTGCTTTCCACGAAATTTTACTAAAAATCTATAGCATACGTAAATTACAGCTTTTTAGTCAATTTTCCATGAAAACAATGTGGAATGTAGCCTATATGTCTAGTTTAGACTGAACGCAACTAGAGAGCCTATAATCAGAATGGCGCCATACGAGAGATGATGCCATGTTTTAGCGAAATTCTGCGAGAGAGAAAGAGATATACGGTCTCAGTCTATCCAACAGACTGTCAGTTTTAGGGTTCAATGCAATAGCATTGAACGACATAGATACGTAAAGATACATTGATAAAAATAAAGTTATCGAAATTATTTTAGAAATATGGTTGGATGTACTATCATTTTGTAACAATTCATTAAAAAAAGGATATATTATGAAAATAATTCCGAAAGACATAGAACGCCGAATGAATTGGTTAAAGAGTATAAATAGCAAATATAAAAATTGGACATCGTCAAAAAATTCATCTGTATGTGAGGTAAAGTAATTTATTCTTTATAAATAATGTATTTAAAATATTAAAATAAAAATGTAACATAAAATATACACAGATTAATTATAATATCTGAAGACACGGTAGTGTCTTGGCACTAAGTATATGTATAGTCACATTGATTACGAATTTAATTCTTTCTCTTTTTGTCATAATCTTTCAATTATATATCATTGCATTGTGAGTCTAAATCAAATAATATGATAATTACGATCAAATAATATGATATTTAATATATAATATTTTATGAAATGGTATATACATATTGGGTCATCTAAAAAGTATTCGCGGTACTTTGTCACTAGATATATGACCATCAACACATATCTAGTGACAAAAAACCGCGGATACTTTTTAGATGACCCAATATATAATATTTTACTGAATTTTTGATTTCTTTTATATTATTATAGATGCATTTTGCTCCTAAAATGTGGGAACAGAGAATGGATAATAAACTAGCGCATTTAATAGCGCAAATAATGTGCAATAAATAATGTTTTGTATAAAGTAATGTGCAATATTACAAAATGTACAATATTGCAATAGTACAAAATAATAGATTGGTTGCGACAAAAAATTTAAAATTATCGAAATCTAAAATTAGACCGATTTCTTATGTAATTTCTAACGACACGAATGATTACCCTTCTAATATTCAACTTGTTGTCGATAAGTTCTCGCACAATATCCAATCTCAGTTTGAAAGAATTGATATTAATCCCGATAATTTTAATGAGGCGCCTCCTTTGGATATTTTACATGATAAATGGTTTATCAACTTGAGTGGCATTGACATTCCCTTAGAGGTTCGGTACTTGTTACAACTCGGTGAAAAATTTGGGCTTCCTATCAATAAATATATTAAAGACAGTACCTTGATTGAATTTATTAAACATATTGGAAACAATATAATTGGTCGTCCTAACAATATCATTAACTTTGTTAGGAATAATTCCTTTCCAGTACTCAATAGATTCTACAACAATTTTCCTTCTCCTACATTTACTGACTGATTTTTGAATGATTACGTACAACAAAAAGATTTATTGATAACCATCTCAATATACTTATCACAAATCAACGCCGATAAGAGTAATGTTACTGTTGCTCTGGTCAAGGACGCCTACGTATCAAAAATGGAGGAGATTCTCTCAGACATTAACACTTATGCAGATGAGGCGCTGCAGATGATAATGCTCCATCACACACAGCAAAACAGGTCAGGGAAACGATCGAGGCGTTCAGTTGGGAGATATTAGCGCATGCGGCTTATTCTCTAGACTTGGCTCTGTCCGATTATCATCTATTCGCATCACTGTGACATGCTCTTGCTGAACAACACTTCAATTCGTATGAAAATGTACGAAAACACAACACGCACGCACGCACGCACGCACGCACGCACGCACGCACGCACGCACGCACGCACGCACGCACGCACGCACGCACGCACGCACGCACGCACGCACGCACGCACGCACGCACGCACGCACGCACGCACGCACGCACGCACGCACGCACGCACGCACGCACGCACGCACGCACGCACGCACGCACGCACGCACGCACGCACGCACGCACGCACGCACGCACGCACGCACGCACGCACGCACGCACGCACGCACGCACGCACGCACGCACGCACGCACGCACGCACGCACGCACGCACGCACGCACGCACGCACGCACGCACGCACGCACGCACGCACGCACGCACGCACATATACACACAAACACAACCACACACGCGTGCATACACATACAAGTCAATTTTTATATTAAATTTTTTGATGCACATAATTTTTAATGCCTATTATATTTTTATCTTGTAAACTACGGTAATTATCTTTAAGACTTCTGAGCAATTGCTGCAGCCATATTGAATCGTGAGTGAGAAATGATATGTTAATTATTGATTGCTATTTATAAAAACAAAGAAAATGACAAAGAGAATGTGAATAAATGAAAATAAATACATCATGTTAAAATAGATCACTTGTAAAAATGGGCCGAAATTATCCTTACTTCATCGACAATTAGTAAATAATCAGTGAAAATCACAAAATAAATTTGCCAGTTTTTATTTAAATGCACACGCATAGCACATTTTCCCTTGATGAAAATCATTTTCATCCATTTACTGTCAGGGAGATAGGGATAGTTTCGGATATTTTTACAAGTGCTATAAAGCGACCTCTTTTAACTCCTTTTATCCAATTCTCTTTATATATTAACAAATGCAAGAAACGTTAACGTGTCATTTCTTGCTTCTGAGGTCACAATTCAATATGTAATGACAACCCAGGAGTTTTAATACTCGTGACTGATGTCAGTAACGATATCAGTGAAGATTATAATTTTTACTCAACTATACACTATAAATTAATAGTTCACGTAATAGTATCTTTTAATGACAACGAACAATCGAACAACTAATTTAATAAGATATTAGCAGTAATATTTAACTCCTTAAACCTATAGAAACCCTTAATACCATTGTCTGTTATCTTATTGTTTTCCCTAATGTTCTGTATCTCTTTAATTTTTTTCAATACTTGCATATTATATTTATCAATAGATACTGAAAAATATACGTATTATTTAAAATTAAAAGAATAGGAAATTTTATAATGAAACATTTCAGTATAAACATAGTATAAACACAGTGTAAACACAGTATAAACCAAATATAATTGAACTAAATAACATTAAAGCGTAAAAATAATAAAAAATGTCCAATAAAGTCGACATTTCTCATAACGAAACATTCAATGAGAAAAATAATTCTACCAACAATATAAAATATTTGAAACATACCTTTTTCCACTAATTCATTATCAATCATATTACTACATACATTACTTTTATTATCCGTAACGTTTTGTACTATTTTCACATTATCTGTAGATAGTAGAAAATATACAATTGATTAATTTCATTGTAAATAGAAGAAACGATAATAACATGTTATATAATTAAGTCATTTTATATACCAGTATTTTTTGTGGTAATGTGCGGTTTCTTTACTTTTTTCTTAATGGTCTTCCGACTTACAATTTCACTGTGTAAATTTTTCTTATTTCCTAATAATAAATTTTTTTAAAATTTTCTTTCATCAACAGTGCTGTTAGCTAAAAATATAAATAGTAATAATAAGTTTTAACTCTTATGCATATACTGTCGAATTTATAATAATACAATACAATTTACTTACTAGTTCGTTTTCCATTTGCCATATCATTTTTATATTCAAATTTGGTTTTCATACTCATCAATTTATCATAATTTTCTATAATTAAAGAGGAGGCATTTAACATCAATGTAAACCAATCGTAATGTATTAGGTGTTGGAATTAATTCGTAGCGTTTTTTAATGAAAGAATGTTATTTATTTCATATGAGCATTAAAAAATACATTAATGAAAGTACTTCCCATCACTTGTAAAACGCTACGAATTAATTCCAACACCTAATATTTTTAATATAGTAAAAGCAAAAAAGGAATACTTTTTCAAAAATACAAATGACAAAAAATTTTAATAAAATAACAGTGCCACAGAATACAATATCAAATTTTCATCATAAGAACACATTTTAAATTATTTCTAAATAATTCAATTAATATTCATTTCAAAATTTATAATTAGCACTGTGAGTATATATAATCTTTACGGTAAACAAAAACTTAAGTTCATAAAAATTAATTAATTTATGTGCTATGTGACCAATAAAGTGATATATTATAAGGATAGTCAAAATATGAAGCAAAATATGAAATTATATCAATACATTTATATATGTTATAAAAGTAGAGTTAAACAAATTCTATTAATGAATATTATACGGAGTGTTCAAAATAAAACATTACAAATTATTATCTTGGCAATACCGCATTATTGAGAAAAATTGTTCAGATAAATGTTACCTGATTTCAAAGGACGCGAATATTGGAATAATTAATTTTCGGCAAAAATCAATTCAAAGTAGAGGTTACTATCTTTTCTGAAATGGAATTATATGATTTTTTTTCATAATCTGATTTCTGTAGTTATTCTGCATACAAAAGTATTAAGACAGAGATATCTAAAAATCAATACTTCTCGAATTATTTTGTACCTTTTCTAGCATGCATATTGACAGAAATATTAAATATTTCGTAAATTACCCATTTTTTTATAATGGTACCTTAATATCTTTATGCACAAAGTAATAAGACGAATCAATTGATGTATAAAAAAATAAACACGTAATTGCTTGTTAAAAATATTATATACATTTTGCGTATATATTTCTTTTAAAACAAACTGTTTATCAAATTATAAATAATACTGCTTTAATATTAAAGCAAATTTCATCAACATTTGCGTCCGTCAAAATATATAATTTTTGTCTGAACAATTTTTTTCAATAATATCGCGTTTTTGCGATAAAAATTTGTAACTCTTTATTTTAAACAAGTATAAAATATATTATAATTTTTACATATTGCAGACAATAACATTGCCGGTATATCATTTACCATCTTTATATTTTATACTGCAACCTTTCTTTTCTTTTATTACATCTGATTCTTTGCAGATATAATAAATGTTATCGGAAAATAAAATCAATACAAACATTTTTAAATTAGTATGAACTGGAGACCTGAAAATATTAGGTGTACAACTTTGCTTCCGCTGTTTTCCTATACATGGCTTTAGCGCTAAGTAAAATAAATAGATCATAGACGTCATACAATAAACTTGGGCATCTGTCAACAACCTCATAGAAACATTAGTTGATTTGTATCTGCATCATAAAATTATTCTCGATTGAAAATGTCAGTTTACGAGCCAAATTCTCGTCATTTGCGGGAGGTTTTAATTTTCTGCTTCAATATGAAGAAATCTGCGGCTGAGGCTCATCGAATGCTCTCAAATACTCATAATGAGGCCGCTATTAGTGAAAGAACGTGTCGTGAGTGGTTTCAACGCTTCAAGACGATGATTTTGACGTCGAAGACCGGCATAGTGGAAGAAAGAAGGTTTTCGAAGATGCAGAATTGGAAGCATTACTTGATCAAGACATCAAGACACTTCGTGTCAAAATCAAGAAGAATTGGCACGATCATTGGAGTGACTCAACAAGCCATTTCAAAACGCCTCAAAGTCATGGGAATAATTCAGAAGCAAGGAAATTGGGTGCCGTACAAGTTGAAGCCGAGAAATGTTGAACGACGTGTTTACTTGTGAATAGCTGCTTGAAAGGCAAAGACGGAAGGGATTTCTGCATCGCATTGTGACTGGGGACGAAAAATGGATTCATTATGATAACCCCAAGCGCAGAAAATCATAGGGAGTTTCCGGCCGTGCTTCCACGTCAACGGCCAAACCGAATATTCACGGCTCCAAGGTCATGCTCTGTATTTGGTGGGACCAGCTCGGCGTAGTGTATTATGAGCTGTTAAAACCGACTGAAACAATCACAGGCGATCAATATCGAACGCAATTGATGCGTTTGAGCCGAGTATTGAAAGACAAACGGCCGCAATACAACGAGAGACACGATAAAGTGATTTTGCAGCATGACAATGCTCGACCCCATGTTGCGAAAGTGGTCAAGACAAACTTGGAAACATTGAAATGGGAAGTCCTACCCTACCTGTCGTATTCTTCAGACGTTGCTCCCTCTGACTATCACTTGTTTCGATCAATGGCACACGGCCTGGCTGACCAGCACTTCCGGTCTTACGAAGAAGTAAAAAATTTGATCGATTCGTGGAAATCGCCTCAAAAGATGACCAGTTTTTTCGACGCGGGATTCATACGCTGCCCGAAAGATGGGAGAAAGTAGTGGACAGCGATGGACAATACTTCGAATCATAAATGTATAACCAGTTTTTTACAATAAATCTTCGAATTTCGGAAAAAAACGGCGGAAGCAAAGTTGTACAACTAATAATATAAATATCTTTACTAAAGTTGATAATGTGATATAGGGATATTTTTGTACTACCGTTTGATTTACAAACAGAAGTGGAAAGAAATCGAATGCATCTAACTTAGTTCAGTTTAATGATAAATATCATGATAATGGTCTTGAAGAATCACTTTCAATCCAATTTAATTTAAGGAATGTATAAGAAGGTAACTTTATATTAAAATTTTATTTTAATGGAAATTTTTCTTTACAACCACTGAATAAAACTTGTATTTATAGTAGTAATTTTTATAATATATCTTTACATAAATGTAGACTGAACAAAAATTAATTGTCAATACATATTTGTTTCAATAGTACTAATTTAATATTTACTTAACGGTACATCAATATATTCAAACAAAGGATAATACAATTTCTTAATCTAATAATGTTTCTTGTATCAAATGAATATATGTTCACATTTAATAAATATTTTAAGTCTCTTGAGTCTCTTGAACAATCATCATAGCAATATCGAATCATGACGTCATAAGCAAGAAATTATACATTAAGTTTCTTGTGTATCATTTGTAAATAAAGAGAAATTAAATAAAATAATAGATTTGATTTAAATCATTTGCAAAAAATTGACCGAAACTATCTTTATCCACTCAGAGAGGAGAAGGATTGGGAAATTATTTGTAACGCCGTTACTTTGTTGATCGTTACCTTGCTATAATAACGATTTGGTAATGATAGTGTTAACTTTTTATGACGATAATGATAACATCAGAATTGGAAAAGTCAATGTGTTATGGTTATTTGTACAGGTTGAAAAAGTTGTTTGTTACTGAAAAAAATAACTTCTAATTTGTAACGCGTTACTTTTTACTCATTACTTGTATGTCACGGTGTTGCTTGTTACTTTTTTATAGTAACGCATAATGGTAAAGATTACTTTTCAAACTGACTTTTCTAATCTTAGCATGGCCTTATAGTATTTTGTTAATTACCGTTATTGATGGTTATAAACATTGCAAGCGTTATTATCAAATTGTTTATTATAAAAAATAAAGACAAAATAAAGGAAAATAACGTTTACAAATCCTAGTAAATAGTAAAGGATACATCAAGTAATTTTACTAGTTTTTACTCAATGTAAATGCGTAGCCTATTTCACTTCACAAATTAATTACGTGTTTTTTTTTTATATTTACTGATTTTCAGAGAATTAAGGATAGTTTCGACTCATTTTTACAAATGTTGTAAAGTAATCTTATCATTTTGTTTTACCTAAATTCTCTCTCTCCCACTTTAATTAAAATTGACATGCAAGAAATGTTTATTGTGTCATTTTTTGATCGCTTATAATGTCAAGATTCAATATAATTGAGGTGACTACTCAGAAGCCTTAATATTGTTCAAACAATTGTTTATTAAGAATAAATACATTTTTTTTATGCGTTTAGATACTAGCTATTGCATTACGAACTATTAATTTATCGTATTATATAAGAAAGAAAGTGATAGTATATTACTTTTTACTTTAGATCATGAAGATGAAGCAAGTCATACTAGTTCAATCAATAAAGAAAGTGATTCTTTTTATATACCAGATTCAGATACTTCTATAAATAATGAAAACAAGCAAAATTCTAACATTTCTTTAAAAAATAAAGATCAGAATTTATCTAAAACATATAATACAACTTCATTGACGTTTAAGTATAGCGCACCAGATGACACAAACATGATTGTGAAAACTGTGGAATCTGGAAATAAGAAGGATTTTTGTATGTATTGTTAAACCGAACAATGTAGGGAACTACGTTCTCAATACCTCACTAGCGCAGCGAGTGTAGAAAGCCTAGGGATTTTGTAAGTTGCGAGTTGCCTACAAGCAACGTCAGAGATAAATAAGAGAAAAGATAGATTATGGCGCTCATCCTGTACGGTCATATTCATTCGAGTTCGAATAATAAAATTCATCACTATTAGTTACAAGAAAAGTGTCGATCATTACATCTCATACCACATCACACGACAAGCGTGGGTTTGTCTTGAGAATTTGATTCGTCAATTGAGTCACTTATTCCCACATTGGTGATCCCGACGTGATCAAGAGGAAGAAGTGATTGACCGACAACCGTCGTTCGAATAATTTCGAAACGAACTTGGTTTCGAACCAAGCAGCAGTGCTGCACGTCGTCGAAGTCTTGACCAGCAGGGAGGCTCATCGCCGACGTCGTGGCCGACAAGGAGATCCATCGCCGACGTTGTTATCGGCAGGAGGCCCATCGCCATGACCGGTCGCAAGGCCCCATCGCTGAGGCCGGAGCCGACAGAAAAGTCTTGCCGTCGGAAGCACCGCAGGGACATATCCAATAGGTGCGCAGCGTGGGAACCGGACGGGCCAGCCCAGGAGCCGGCGTTCAGGATGCCATCGCTGTCACCGCCATTGTGATCTGTGAAGGACGACATCGCCGTCATTGTGACCTGTGAAGGACGATATCGCCGCTATTGTGTCCAGCAAAGCGCGTCGTAGCCGCCATTGTAGTCGGGCAAGTTGCGTGCGCAGTGCGTCAGTTTTTAGCGCGCGTAATCCGGCAAAACAGGAAAGTAGACCCTCCGCGTTTTCTCCGTAAGGTTAACGCATGAACATTAATTAACGATGTCTCGATTTTGACAAATTAATATTAAGCGATCGACGTTCTATATAGCGTGCGCGTCAGCAGTTTATACTTAAGGCTGTTAGAGAATACCGGTTGTTCGTGAGCTTCGACGGTAGACGCGTAGTCATGACTCCTCCCACCTTTGAGGAAATGCAGGAGCAACTGATGCAGCTGCAAGCGGCATTTCAGCAGAGCATTGTCGTGTGCGTGGATTCATATAGGATTCCGAAAATTCCGCCGTTCTTAACCCTTTCGCTACGGGCCGATTTTTCGGCGCGCTACTCCCGCTGAACGAGCCGCTGTGCCGAAAGTGTGCACTTGCGGAAGATCTGCAATCGCCCGTAGAAAAGAAAAGGTGAAAAAATTATCACATAATACAATTAGAAAATATAATTTAATAATGTAATTTCGTATGGGAAGTTTCAAAACACGGGTATACACAAAGTCCTACGTCACATGTCTTACTATTGGTAATGCGTTTGTTGTTGCATACCATTTTGAGTACAAACAATATACTTTCTTAATCCGCCGGGAAATGTCTACCAGTAAGTCTAAGAGGATATTTATCCGCAGATCTAGGAGCGCTTTGTCTAAAATCGTCTTTGTGGTATTTCTGTAGAATTTGTCGGATTAATTGAAGATGATAAGCAGCTACAGAAATATCTTTGCGTGTTTTGTATTTATATAAGCAATATGAATTCCAAACTGCAATATCTAACAAATGAAAAAAGTACTTTTTATACCATTTTAACGATTTTCTGATGGATTTAATGGAATTAACAACCATATCACATTTGTCGACAGCGCCCATTGACAAATTATAGTCTACTATACATTTGGGTTTGCGTATAAATTTTTGAGTTTTATAATTTTTCTTTCCTGTACATATAAATTCGCTATTATGGAAAGTGGATAACATGAAAACGTCCCTTTTATCACGCCATTTAAGGGCCAGCAAATTACTCGTCCGAAAATCAATCTCGCCTTTTTTTAATTTTTTGTCCATTATAGGCATTCCTTTTCGCCTTTGCTTTACAGTCCCACAAGCATTTGTTATATTTGCATGTAAAAAATTAAAAAGAGCAGGACTGCTATAATAATTATCTACATACAATGTATGTCCTTTTCCCAAGTAAGGTTTCAAAAGCGTCAAAACGATGTTTCCTGTTTTGCCAATTTCTTCTACGTTTTCTGTTACGTGTGATTCACTACCTATATATGATTGAATCTAGTACGTAGCCTGTTTTACAGTCGCATAATACATACGTTTTAATGCCAAATGGCTTCTTTTGGCCGGTATATACTGTTTAAAAGATAGTATCCTTGAATAATAAAAGACTTTCATCTATGCACAAATTTTGAAAAGGATAAAATGAGTTTTCAAAAGATTTTTGAAGTCTACTGGAAATACTGCTAATTTTTTCCGAACGATTAGAAGATTGCTGAGCATTATCAACAAAATGCAACATTTTTAATAGAATTAAATATCTGTCTCTGCGCATAATTTCGCTGAAAATATCTGTTTTTAAAAGCTTATCTCTAGACCAATACTCGCTAAGATGTAATTTTTTGTTTCTCGACATTAGTAGCGTACATGCGAGAAAACAGTATAGTTCGTCGACAGTTGTTCCAATTTTGATGTTAGGCACGTCATCACTTACTGTATGTGCCCAATATTATTTATTTCATCTACAATAAAGTCCACAAGATCAGGTGAAAAAAATAATTGAAAATAATCTAATATTGCAGAGGAGAAATTTATGTCGTCTCTCTGAAGTCCAGAATGGAAGTATTAAAATTGTGAAATCTTAATTGAATATTCTCCATAGCCCATTGAATATTATTAGAACTAGTTGATGACAAAGCATCTTCGACATAATCATCTTCTGATTCTGATTCTGACGTACTAAGTACATTTTTCCTTCGAATGCTGATTGTCTTCTTTCTAGCACAAATGTTTATTGCAATATCGCTATCGGAGTCCGATGACTTATCATACATTTCGTTGCTCTCGTTTTCTCTCCTTGTTTTGTAATTTGTATTCATTATCTTTGAGGTGTGAAAAATAAATGAAAAATATAATAAAATGCAATGATGCGAAAAATAAAGAAAATAAAAGCACATACCATGCAAATGTATCGTGTGCGCGAGCCCAAACAAATGTGCTGTCGAAATGTTACTTTTACTGTTGATCATATTGCAGCCTGAACGTAAAACAAATGCAAAACACTTGCGATGGGTAACCATGACGATAACACACGATTAAAGTCACCATTGGTATGCGAAAAATAAAAATAGCGAGCGTCAGGTGCAAGGTGACAACAGTCACCGTTCGTACATAGGGAGTATCAATTGTTGGGTGACTATAGTCACCGATCGTACGTAGCGAGCGTCAATCGTTGGGTGACTATAGTCACCGCTCGTAGCGAAAGATCCGGTTTAATCAAAGATTGATATGGTTCAAATCGAGACCACATTCGAGGCCGCACGAATCATAGAGCAAAAAACTAAGGCGCATCATATGATTATGTCTTTGGACGCCGAAGCCATCACGTGCTGCAGAGATCTTATCGCGGAGCCTGATGAGAACGAACCATACACCAAATTAAAACAGCGTATTATTGAAAATTTTTCAGCGTCAGCCGAGAGTCAACTGCGACAACTAATAAAAGACCAAGTGCTGACGTCAGGGAAACCGTTGCAGATCACTCAGTTGACTTCGTAACTTGAACTCTGACAAGCGATGTGACGACGCCATAATAAAAACTGTTTTTTGAACACTTATCACCGCACATTAGAAGCATTCTTGCGATTTCCGAAAGCACGGATCTGGACAAGCTAGCCAAAATGGCGGATAAAATAGTTGAGACCGTGGGTCTGCGCAGTGTGCCGCCGCATCGTTCTCAGAGTCTAAGCCGTTCGACTTAGAAGCTAAGATCGACCGTCTGGCCGCCGATATGGCCACTCTCGCGGTTAAGGTCAAGCGGTTTAGCAGATCTCCGGCAAAAGACGGGGCAAACAAAAATCGTAAGCGTTCCAAAAGCAGAAGCTCTCGTGTCTTCTGGCCGCATCGCACTTTCGGGACCCAGGCGCGAGTTTGCAAAGGAATCGACAAATCCCCATATTGATTGGTCAAGGCTTTAACGGACGGGAAGGCGGAATAGAGTCTGCCACCGAGGAGACAGATATGGCAGGCGTTGATTCTTCTGTCCGTCTCCACATCCGCGATCGAGTCACCGGAAAGCTATTCCTTGTGGATACGGGACGGAAATTCGCTGCTTCCCAGCAGATACGCGAAGAACAAAACTCCGACCAATTTCAAGCTTTACGCGGCAAACAATACGCGTATAGACACATATGGGGAGTCGTTCCGAACGCATTTAGGGTACGCCCGCTCACATAGAATTTCTGCGTAGCATCAGTTCCGTACCCGATTATTGGGGCCGATCTGATTGCACATTACGGTCTCCTTCCGGACCTTAAGGGTCACAGACTCATCGATTCACAAAACAATGTGTACGTGTCAGGCATTGTCAAATCGGTACCACAGCTTGCCATCAGCACGGTCAATCCCAGTACGATTCGCGAGCATCTTATCTGAATTTCCGGAGGTCCGGTTTAGAACAGGCAACTCCGAATTGCAGTAGCGATGTTCGTCATATCATTATCACGGGCTCGCTGGTAGCCGAGCGCCCCAGGCGATTAACATAACATAAATTTCAGAAGAAAACCATTAATTCATTAAAAACAAATAGAAAAAAAATTGATGAATGCCCTTTTTGTCAATGCTCTCACTTTGGAGCTGTTTACACATGGCGATCTCTCTGTACAGATCAATAATCGCATGTCGTAGATATCAATATACAGGGTGGGCCATCTATTGGTACGTTTTTGAATTTCGTCGTATGGCAACACCGAACGAGCTACAGACCCGAAATTTTGACAGTTTATTAGTCATACCGTCCGCGGCACGAAACAACATGTTTTCTCTTGAAGAGCGTTTTGAAATTTTAAAAACTTATTTTCAAAGTCAGTGCTGTGTCGCCGAAACTGTACGAATTTTGAAAAGAAATATGGGTCGTGATAGAGCACCCACCGAAGGAGCTATACGCAAATTGGTGAGGAAAGTTCGTGAGAAAGGGATGTTAGTGGATGACATTATATTACGACTGTTTTGAGTGAAATTGGCGCCGAGGTAGTCCAAAATGTCATTAATAATTGGGGTGACCGAATGGCATACTGTAAGGCCAGTAGAGGGAGCCACATGAACGAAATCGTTTTTCATTCTTGACGCGGATACTTTTAGCTTCACAACAAAAAAAAAATTAATAAAAAATATCAATGTATGCTCATTTGATCGCATTTTTAAAAACGTACCAATAGATGGCCCACCCTGTATAATATGAACACATTTGATATCATATTTGGCTGATTGTACAATATAAATCCAGCTTGAATAGGAGTTGGATGTGATTTTTGAGACATGGGCTTGGAAATACAAATTTTTAAAATAGAAACCTTATATTTTACGAAAAAGAAGGACAATTTTCATTGAATAAATCGTTTTCAATTGAAGATATAGGTACTTTGGAATCGGTATTCAGTTTTATAAATTATCTTCTTTCTCCATTGCCATAAAAATATTTTTTTCGAACTAATATTTATTTAATTATTAATTAATATATTTATTAATTTAATTATTTATTAATATATTTATTAATTTATTTTCAGATTAGAATTAGATTACAAAATATATTGCAACTGAATAATAATATGTACTTTTTTAAATTTAAAATAAGTCCATTTTTTGTTTTTTAACTTCAATTGCATTATGGTACGATTATAAATCGGACTGTAATTTTTGATTCCTCTAAATCGATAAAAAACCCCCAAATCATATTTGGTTCGAATTACAATATCTAATTTATCTATTGTACTTAATTAAACAGTTAATTAAGTACAATTAGATGAACTATCCAATTCTTCGAAATGTCATTGCTTATAATAAGAATCTCAACATTGCCAAGGAAATATTGTTATAATTTTGAACAAACAAATGCATTATACATCTTCTCACATCTCAAGATCTACATTTTGTTTGATGTTGAAAGTTTCCGTGGTGATCTATCTTGCAACTGCCTTGCGGTACTGATGTTAATGCAACGGTTTTTTAGTGTCCTCTCCTCCCAGATTGCTTGACGAGATCCTTATAAAAGATCTTGCTATTGCTCCAGTTTTGCAACGCGTCCCAAATTTCTTTCCTAATCTTTATACCTTCACCTAAGTCAACCTACAAAATTAATGTTAAAAATCACGGAAATATTATAGAAATAATGATACTATGCATAAATGGCATTTGAACCGTTCGTTAGAAGAACTCGTTAGAAGAAGTCGATTTAAGTCTTATACATATCATATACATATAATTTAATAATAATATTATAATATTATATATATTATATTTTACATATTATAATTCAGGAAATGAATATTCGTTTATCTTTAGTCGCCCAAAGCTTAAATCGATTTAGGTCGCGCGTTCTTCGAATGAACGGCTGATTTAATAATCAAATACATTTTATACATACATATACGAACAATAATACATACACACGCGTGCGCGTGAAAAAATTATGTTCAAAGAAATGATGTTCAAATCAAAGAAATGTTTTCTTTAATCGTATAGCAAAAAATCATTTTGAAGAAATTTTTCTCTGGATGTAATAAAAAAATCAAACTACAGAATGCCATGAGATGTGCAATGCAGACGCTACTCATATTCTTCTGAAAATATAAACATTTTAAGTACTAAGGAAACACTATCGTTTTCACATCACCTTGAGGTAGATCTTTTTTTAAATGGTTTTCCCAGTAGATCTAATCCATTCTCATTGTTTAATGCAACAATTGTTCGTCTTCCTTGTGAACAGAGTTCGGCTCTTCGAACTGTGTGCCGCGTTGCACGGTGCACCATGTCCGGCGTAATGGTATTAAAGGCCGCCATGATCTCATCGCGTACTTCATGTTCAAGGCCATCACGCTTATGCTCGATTAAGTCTTTTATATGGCCCCAAACAAAGTAATCAAGCATATTTAAATCTGGCGACCTTGCCAGCTAAGTAATCGGACTACCATGACCCATTCACCTCTCCGGAAAACGCGCGTCTAACATTTCTCTTGTTTGGAGAAATGTGCGGGAGCTCTATCATGCTGATAAATCAGCGTTTGGCAAATATGGAGAGGAACGTCCCAGAGAAGCATCAGTAAATCATTTTCTAAAAACTCTCTGTACGCTTGTGCACTGAGACGTGGCGGCAAAAAATGAAAACCAATCTAAAAATTGTCAATTGTAAATACATTCGAAAAAACTATGGAAGAAAAGATATTTTCTTTATAGTTTATAAGAATATTTACCAGTCGGTCCTTTAACACTCCTGCCCATACGTCGATTGACCAACGATATTGAAAGGCGCCCTCGTAAATGGCGTGTGGATTTTCGAATTATCAGAACAAATGATTTCTTGAATTGAACACACCATTTGGTGTAAAGGCCTCATCCGTCCATAAGATATAATCGAGAAATGAGACATTTCGCCGACATTGTGCAAGAAGCCCTGCGCATATTTTATTGATGTTTAATCTCTGCAAAAAAGCGTTGTGGTCGAGTAAAAAGAATAAGTAAATACCTCCATAAAAATGAACGCGCGGTGCTTCATCTCGCTCCAACAATTGCTGCACGCGTTGGTAATGAAACGGCCGTAAATTATTCTGCCGTAAAATGCGATGCACCGCACATCGCGGTAAACCGAGTACGCGAGCTGCGCGACGCACACTAAATATTCTTATAACTATAAAAAAAATATCTTCTTCCATATTTTTTTCGAATGTATTTACAATTGACAATTTTTAGGTCGGTCCTCATTTTTTGCTGCCACGTCTCAGCGTAGAGACGTACAGAGAGTTTTTAGAAAACGATTTATTCGGTACTTCTCGAGGACGTTCCTTTCCATATTCGCTAAACGTTGATTTATCGGCATGATGGAGCTCCCGCACATTTCTTCCATCAAACAAGAGAAATGTTAGACGCGTGTTTTCCAGAGAGGTAAATGGGTCGTGGTGGCCGATTACTTGGTTAAGGTGCGTGCGTGCATGCGTGCGTACGTGCGAAGTTATTAAATCGTTAGTCAACCAGAGTTTGATAAAAATAGGTTTTAGTGCTAATAATGATATTATTAGTGATATTTATATTTTAGTAAAAATAAATTAAGAATTTTATGGAACATGTTTATAAAAATATGTACATATACATATATTTGTACAAACCATGTAAAAATATAACGTTCATATTATTCAATACGCAAATATTATTTATTTTTTACTGACTTTATTCGCATTTTCCGTGGAACAGCGTTGTTACATTTTGCTAGACTGATTTTTTAAAAATATAAACGGCCTCGTTTATATTATTAGGTGGAAATTTATTGAAAACATATTCTAGAAAAAAAAATATTTTTTTTATTTCGACATAATAAAGATTTTTGAAGAGTATATATTAATAATTATTATAAGCATATCTTTTATTGCACTAATTTTTATCGGATCTAATTGTTTTTTCGCTGCAAAATCTTGTTTAATATGAAAGTGGCTAACTTTACCGGACAAAAAAGATATTGTTAATTCATGTTTGAAAAGACCACTGATAGTAAGTCGATCGTAAGGCATGCTGTATATTAGAATAATCGATTCTAGTGGTAGGCAGTTCGAATTTTTTTTGCCGATTTGGCAAAAAATGTTTGACTGAAGAAAAAATTTAAGTTTTTAAAAATCACTTTAGTTGTTACACATGAAAAAGTTGAAAAGATAAATGATTTAAGTAAGCAATTATATACAGTCAAAACACAACACTTACCTCTCTATTTGTTCATCATTGCAGAATATGGTAATAGAGATAATAATGTTAAAATTATCACGAGCAGCGGCAGGAGAACCGTTAGAGATGAATCTACATAAAATGAACATATGTACATACAAGATATTTTTAATGTTAAATAAGTATTTTATGTTCATCATTACACACACGCAATAAAATTTTTATTTTGGAATAATAACTTTACATATTGGACTTAATTTTTATTGTAATAACTTAAGAAAACAAATTTGTATTATAGAAAAACTCGATTTGCAAACGGGTGAATTTGATTTATGAAAGAATAAATTTGATTTGCAATAAGAATGAATTTGATTTGCAAAAAGATGAATATGCAAAAGGATTATTTTGGAATGCAAAACCTGTAACATTACGAAAGAATTCAGTTATGAATACAATATTATTTACCTTTTCTTTCCTGTTCTTCGATTGTTTTGATGTCTGCAGCGTCAATTCTTTTCAGGTTCTTTTCTTTGCTCAGATATTGAACTGTTACCATCTTTCAAGAATGCTTTCTTTGTAAACTTTTTTCGTCCACTTCTTGTTATACATTTGACCCTGTGTTTTTCTAAGTTCGTGACAACATCTGTCATTTCTGTCCAAGCTACACATAACATTTATTAGTCACATAGGATCTTAAAGTGTACAACAATGATTGTGGCTGTCCTTACATTCAAACATTCGAATAAAAATATAATAACAGAATAAAAATATTTATATAATAACAATGAAAATATTTTCACTTACTACAATGTGCTACCAGAATAACTGCTACAGTCTCCCAGTCCGTTTTTTAAACGTTTTATTCATAGCTGTAGAATAGGGCTTAATGATACAGTTTTTCAGCCATTCAATTGAATTTTTGTTTCTGTCATGCCTTGCGGAGCATCATCGTCATCAGGTTGAAAAATTATCCATTCTTTGTATTCAATAGATATTCCGTAAGTTCCCGATCGTACGCGCTGTAGTTCTGTTGCGCCGAATTTAATTTGCGCGAAAAGAATGCGAGCGATTTCCACGAGTCGTTTAAACGTTGTTCGAGGCGGCCCCGATGGCGAAATCTGACGCGTCACAAACGAGGCGCGTCTCGGCTGCGTCGGAGGGGTAAGAGAGTATAGTCGCGTTGGCCAGACTCTCCTTGCACTTATTAAACGCTTCTTCAGCCACCGGCGTCCATATGATTGGCCGTTTGTCGTTTTTGCGTGAATCGCGAAGGTACTCATTTAATGATGCCTGAACGATAGCTTCATTATGCAGTAATTTACGATAAAAATTGACAAGTCCAAGAAAACGACGCAATTCGACTATAGTGTTAGGCCTTGGAAACTCGCGAATAGCCTGAATCTTATCGAGTGTTGGTTTACACCCTTCGCTGTTAATCGTAAAGCCGAGTAATTCTAATTCTTGTTTGTCGAACTCGCATTTATCTATTATACATTGAGTCGTAAATAAAACTTTTCTAATCGCTGTAACACTATGCGTAAGTGAGCTTCGTGCTCTTCAAGAGACATCGACGCTATGAGTATGTCATCGATGAATGCAAACACAAATTCCAGGTCGCCTAGAGCGCGGAAAATTTGACGCTGAAATGTTTGACTCGCGTTTCTAAGACCATATGTCATGAATTTATATTCGAACAGTCCGAAGGGCGTAACAACAACCGTTTTCGGAATATCTTCCGACGCCACTGGAATTTGATTGTATGCCTGATGCAGATCTAGTTTAGAGAAAATGACTTTCCCACGCAGGTTGGAGGAGCAATCGTGCAAATGCGGTACGGGAAATTTATCCGGCATGGTAATTGAGTTAAGACGACGGTAATCGTCGCAGATCCTCCATGATCCTTTTTTTTGTACCATGTGAATGGGACTTGCCCATGGACTACTGGACGGATGACAAATGCCGGCTTTGACTAGCCATTGAAATTCATCCTTTGCCGCTTTTAATTTTACCGGACTTAACTGCCTGGGGCGCTCGACTACCGGAAGGCTCGTAGTAATGATATGATGACGAACCAGCGGCCAGCAGAACTTCTGCTTTTGGAACGCTTACGATTTTTATTTGCCTTGTCTCTCGACTGAGATCTGCTGCATCGCTTGACCTCAGCCGCGAGGGTGACAATATCAGCGGCCAGACTGTCGATCCTAGTTTCTAAGTCGGATGGCTTAGACTCTGACGATGATACGGCGGCACACTGCGCAGAATCACCCACTGTCTCAACTATTTTATCCGCCATTTTGGCTAAATTATCCAGATTCGTACTTTCGATAG